>CM053769.1:55231837-55243805 GCA_028658325.1 Potorous gilbertii
CAAATGGGGAGAAAATTTTGGAACCCAAAATCTTGTGAAAATGAATATAAAAAGTTAAATAAATTTATTTTTAAAAAAATAATAAATAAATAAATAACATAAATTTTCTATATGCATTCAATTGGTGTCATTTATCATTGAATGCCCTATCTTGCTCACAAAAACAATGCTGCACATACACAAGCCCAGTAGTCTTAAAAAAGAAAAAGGGAAGCATATCACCCCCTTAAACTTCCCATGTTGTCTAGTGGCTATAGCCAGTCAATAATAATTTGTTACATGAGTGCTACGTGCCAGGTACAGTGCTACGCACTCAGGTTACCACCTCCCCCCACAAAAGGCAAAAAAGTCTGTCCTCGAGCTCACAATCTATTGGACACACAGAGAGACAACTACATATACACAATGCATTCTGCTCTCAGATCAAAACAGAAACAAACTTCCAATAAACGCCTTAAGAAAAGCTTAACTAAGGTAGATGCTCACAGAATTTAAGTGATAACACTGTTAACACTTGGCAAGCTATAACTTAATGGACCAGAATCCTCTTTTATAAAACTAATAAAATTGGAAAGTCTTTCCACACTGTTTTTCCCCCCAATAAACTGTTTTAATCTACTTGAAAGGCTTAACATTTTTCTCCCACTGAGTGTTAATTCCATACAGTCATGTATATATTTCTTTATAAATTATGTATGCAAATATACTCCATATATATTTGAGTGTCATTTAGCTTGGATACAGAAGGAAAATACAGCATATTAATTTATAGAGGTCTTATGGCTTCAGGATTTTCAGTCAGAAACTCTTAGTTGCAATCTCCATATTACTACAATTTTACTGGATGATCCTGAGCAGGTTAACTTAGCCAACTTCATCTCAAATTTCTTCATTAGTACCAGGAATGGACTTATGACACTATTTTCTAGAGTGGCAATGAAAGTTTATCTGTCTAGCACTTTACACAACTACAGAATCTCTCTCTCTCTCTCTTTCTCTCTCTCACACACACACATGCAAAAGTGTCCCTTGTCCAAACCCTTTTGACAGTAAGGCCAAAAGCCATTTTTCTTCCTTTTTAAAAAAGATAAACTTTCAGACTGCTGCAGTGTAAAGCAGAGAAAAGAGAAACAAACAAATCAATGCAAATAAAATGAATGCAATAAAAGTTATTCTCTCTTCTCTTCCCTCTCTCCAACAGGGACTTGGACACTAGCTGAGGAATCAGATCATGGGTGAGATACCACGTCCAGGGAAGGCTGTTGGGCAGTACTCAATTCTGACTGCAAATTAAAGAGCAAGTGTTAAAAGAATCATACACAGACCTACCATCTGAGGCAAGCAGTAATCAGCAAGGCAATGTTAGCGACCTATGATAGTTCATCATTTTCCATTTAAACAACAGTCTTGGATCTCCATGAACTCTTTACCTTCTCTGTAAATAAGTACAAAAGAAAAACATCCCCAATCTTGCACATCTCCCCTTGTGATTAAAAAAGTCATCATTACCCATAGGAGACAAACAGCAAAGTAAAGTGCCACACTGCCTAAAACAGTTTAACAGTGGGATGTTCCTTAAGGGCTTCTGTAGGTGCACCCTCAGTGTCCAATATGATATCACAGACTAGCAGGTTCTTAACAAATGCCCACTAAGTAAAATGAACTGATCAGTGTGTTCAAGAAAAGTGAGTACAGGCCACAATCCATCCCTGCCTTTTCACTATGTGGGTTCATGGCTTCCTACACACTGGAGGTCTTCCTCTCTGTCTTTAAACAATCCATAGATAGATGATGTATAATCACTGGCTCTTGATATGTGATTGGCTCACAGCCTTTTACCACTGTGTATTTGGTAGATGATATTCCTTATGTCAAAGTCACTATTGATAACCGGTAGCAGTATGTTTACTTATGAACACACTATGTCTCTCCACTGCCCTTTAGGGTCACATGAAATTTTGATTCTCTTGAAAATTCCATAATTTGAAGTCACATAGATGATTGGATCAAACCTTAGAATGCTGCTAAGCCTCTTAAATGAGACCTGTGACCACACAAAACACATCGGTCTGACATGATCCATGCAAGGAAGAATGACTGTTGTCCAAGTTATAACATACAGTTAGACAGACAACCTACTGAGTCGATCTTCTAGCACATCTAGACAATGAGCTGGGCCTGGACTTGAAAAGAGAGCAAACTGGATTATCTTTGGGAAGCCATGTAGCACAATGACCCCTGGCTAATTCCTGTCACAAAAATCTATCTTTTAAAATGTCAGAATTCATCCCTTGATGCTGTATGGTTATATATCATATATTCAATAGAAATATAGTATTAAAATTGGCTTTTGCCGATTTTAAGTAAATAACATTTTTGTAATTTTAATATAAAATTTCATGTGAAAGACAATACAAAACATAAAATAATGTCAAATAAGCAAAGGGCAAAAGGTTTTAAAATTAAATATAGTCACTGATAATTGAAGCTATATAATACTCATTTTCCGCAAAAGCAGATCTACTAATCTCCATAAAATAAGATCTAAAAATTTACTAGTTGGAAGAAGTCCCAAAGGTGCGAGGCAGAGGCAGTGACACTGGCAGAGCTATACTCCAGAAATATTATTTTGCAACCACGTAGAGATAAAAACCTTTCCCTTCCAAGTACTTCTTCCCCAGGAAGAATTCAATCAGTTCTAGACATCAGAGCACTCTTCATGACTTGGCCTGCCATAGTGAGCAGTGTGGTCCACTTCGCTGCACTAAGGCATGTTCTCCATGACCTTCCATGACCAGAGAACACTGAAAGACCCAAGTGCTGCCCTTCTATCTCAAGGAGCTTGTTTCTACTCATGATATGGAGCATGTCACATCTCTGAAACATGACAACACTTGACAACCAGAGCTCTTGAAAAATACCTGTGGTTCTAAATCTACCTTGAGGGCAGAAAGTGGGTGTGTGGCCACAGCAAGAGTGGTGCACTGTAAAAAGTCCAAAGTCTCGCATGGGACCTGAAACAGTGACCTGGACTTGATCAGCACCATGCTCTACCCACAGGGCATGTGGAATATCAAATCTGGTTCTCCTTATACAACTGCGAGGCAACTCATAAGGCCAACTCAACTTCAGTGAAATGAAGTCCTTCCTGATCATGCTTCCTGGAAATAGTACCTTCCTTTTTCTAACTTACAAAGAAACAACCAAAGGTATGAATGTTCATAAAGCATGTAACCACAAATTACCACAAAAAGGCAAGATGTTATTATTAATTATTATGTTTTCTTATGATTCCCTGAATTAGTTATTCACATAGAATATCGAAGCTCTTTTACTGAATTAAGTTCAATTAGGGGAGTGAGTTTTTGTCTCCTTATTAGAATTCAAATCTGATTCCTTCACACTATAAGTTCCTCGAGGCTGGGGCCTGTTTTTGATTTTCCTTTGCATCCTTAATGCTTAGCATAACGCCTACGCAAAGTAAGCACTTAAATGTTTATGGGTTGATGGCTTATTCTTTTTTCATACCATGCCTGTTGGACTACAGCAAAGTGCCTAATATTCAGCGGATGTTCAATAAACATTTGTTGAATAAATGAAGGAATGCTTCAGGATAGATAGAAATCTGTTTTCAAGGAATTCACAACTGTTAATAAAGGAGAAAAAAGACAGATAAAATCTGTAAACAACAAATATATAATCTTAGAAGTATAGCATGGAGTTCAATTCAATGCAACAATAAATTATTAAGTACTGGGTACTTTGCTATGTGTAAATGATACATAGATAACTGCAATACAATTTGTAATAATATACAGGAGAAAGACTACAAGTAGAATCCTTAGATATGTCTACATTTTCTTTCTTGACAGAATATAAGCTCTTTGAAGATGGAAGATTTCATTTTTGTTTGTTTTCTCAGCATCTGCCACGTAATGGCTGATTTTAAAAAGTTTGTTTATAGTTTGGCTGATCTGAGAGCTGTACGGAGCTAGCCCACTCAATGCTTAGAGAGGATTGGGTAGGAATTGTGTCGAAGGGCTGCAGAGTGGATGAAGTCATCCTGAAAGATGAACCCCAGGCCTGGGTTGTAATCTGGAGAACTGGAAGAAGTGTAAAAGCAAGAAAGACAAGTCAGACCATTTCAGAGAAGCAAAGCGGGTTAGGAAAGATGTGGAGAGAGATGACAGAGAAAGGAAAAGCCCAAGTACCCACTTTTCTGGACCTCAAGGGGTAGGTTCTAATGAAAGACTAGTTATGTATGGTAAAGTATTTTGGGTAATCTTAAAGTCACCCTGGTTATTGACATTTATTACTGTCACTTAATTACAGGAGTACATTCAGCATGAACTCTATAGCATATTCTCTAGCTTCTCTCACTATGGCCCATCTGGGAAGGAATGAAATAAATTCCAAACCCATTCATTTCATTTTCGGAATAATGGGGTGAGGGTGGGAGGGAGAGGAAATTAACAGCACCATTGCCACAAGATATAGCTAGTTACTCTAGAAACATCTTTGAATGCATGGAGATGGTATTCCCTTGTGAGACTTCATAATGCTGACTAAGTGATGTATTTTGAATGCCATAATTAAAACAATAATTCCTAACAAAGTGGGCATTATGAGATAATTGGCCTTCCTCAAGTATTAAGCAAACTGTAGTAAAAGCCAAGGATGCTCACGATGCTCACTGCCAAGGTCAATTACAATAATTGCTTATCTGAATTATATTATTGCTATTATAAACTCTATTTGAAGTATAAAAGAGCCATTGAAATGGACACACATTATATCGCAAAAGAGTGACCTCCAAGGTCTGTGCTGTGGTTGGGTTTTGGTGGGGTACCTTTTGTTTTTAGTTGACTAGTACTTACTAACATAACAATGAAAACCAGTAGTTTTTGTTCAAACAAATGTTTCTGAATTTGTGAATTCGTTAAAAAAAAAAAAAACCTGCCTAGATATTAGATTGCCCATGATGTAATACCTAGAAAAAGGGAGTTGATCTCTTCTATTTATTTACTACTTGTGACCCATGAGCAAATCACTTTACTTCTCTAGGCCTCCATTTTCTCTTCTGTGAAATGAAGGGGGGCAGTGATCTAGGTCTCTTTAAGGTGTTACCCCTAGAAAGGTACTGGATTTAAATCAGTTTAGAAAAAAAAAAATTTAATATCCCAAGCTGTGAAGTGACCTGTTCTTATTCATCGGAATGACTGATGAGTCTAGTACAAGGAAAGGTTTAAGGAACAGAGAAACTGGTGACTACAGAGAAATTAAGTTTCTCTGCTATGCTGATGTATGTAGCTTTTTCAACAGAATTTTGCCTTAAATGTCTAACTATTTCAAGTCCAATGAAATGCAGCTTTTCTAGAGTAAATACCTAGCCTACTCATGTGACATCCCTCCGACCAATGAACTAACCGCAGAGTTTTGAATAGTTTTGAAAAAGACCACAAAGGAGAAACATTGGAATTGTTGACCCTGCTTCAAAACTAATTGGACTGTATTTGCCAATCGAAGGGTATAAAACTTCTTTTAAGCTATGATTAAACATCAAGACTTTGATGTTTTATAAGGTATTCTCCTCTACTAATTAACTTCATTAGTACAGTTAATTAGTGGGAAAGAATGCCTTATAAAACATCAAAGTCTTGTTGTTCAGTTTTACCATCAGTTCAACTAAACAGTCATAAAAAAAATCTTAAAGTACATTTTCTGCATGCTCAGCATTTACGTTTACAAGAGCAAATGTATAAGATAGGAGCATTTTTCAAAATATGCAAAGATTCTCTCCGCAACATGACCCAAGTACAACAACAGCAAAAGCAAACCATTTATTTAATGTGCAGCAATTAAGTGGTCAGGAATGCTGTGTAAAGCAAAGAGTTGAGACATTTAATCATAGTTGTGAGAATGATTATAAATTTAACATTAATGTGAGATGATGGAGAGAGGAAGTGAAAAGTCATAGGGCCATAAGGAGAATTTCTACAATCCAGAGGTGAATTCACAAACATCTGAAAGGAAAATACATTTTACGTGACAGAAAGAATAAAAGCTTTGAAGCCAGAGTTTGTATCCTAAAATCCACCACTGTCAAGTCACTTCAACTCTCCAGTCCTTGGTTTCTTAGTGTATAAAATGAGGGGATTATAAATCAATCACGTGAGTTATTAGGTAACCACTACGTGCCAGGAACTGTGCTCATTGATAAGGTTACAAAGAAAAGCAGAAAACTACCCTTGCTCTCAAGGAGCTCACAGTAACAGGAAGGAGACACCACTCCAACAAGCATGAGCTAGGCACAGCATAAAGAGAGAAGGTATGCACTGAGAAAGGTTTTATGCAGAAGGTAAGACTTTAGCTGAGACGTGAAAGAGGCTAGGGAAGCCAGAAAGTGAAGACGGGCCACTTAGAATTGGCTGAGATAATCACCAAGGTCTTTTCTAAGTTCTAGAATTCTGGTCTTAGTGAAAGAACTAAGGCAAAGCAGCTAACTTCAAAGTATTAATTTGCTAACAACAAATAGGATGGTTCTGGCTCTTCTTCAGTTACACAGAATAAGTGTTGAGCAGCCGAGCATCAGGAAGCCTAATCATAAGTTGTTATTTCCCAAAATAAAATCAACAGACTCTTCTTAGGTATAAGACAGAAAAAAATCATCAAATATTCCTCAAAGGAAGAGAAAATGTCTTAGAACATTATCTATGGCACTAATTTAATTAGAACATCTAGCTCATTTCCTACCTTTTATGAATTCCATTGTACACATTCAATATTTAGTACATGCTAGGTCTCATGTCAGGTACTGGGAATATACTACCTGCCCTGAAGGAGGTCATATAAAGAAATGTGACATCAGTCTTATTTAGTCTTTTAAATCATTCCCAACAGTAGGGAATGAGCTACAGAACTGGGGACATTTATTCTGAGGAAGAGAAGACAAAGTTAGATAGGGGAAACACTGAAGAAATAAAAACTGCTTTCAAATTTCTGAAAGATTACTTCAAAGGTAAGAGATTCCATTTTCTTCTGGAAAGTTCAAGGGAAGTAGAATTGAGACATGGTAAAAGGGAAGCAGACTGTAGGAAAATCTTTCTAAAAAGTAGGGTTGTCTAATGATGAAAGTGATCGTTACATGATGGAACTATAAGATGAGGAACATTCAAAAGGATGTTGAATGCTAAGAAAAATTCTGTCCGCATACCTGTTAGGATGATGGGGAGGAGCAGGACTGTGTTGGGGCCAGTTCAAACGGCTGAGAAATTTTCATTGTGTGCATTTACACCTCAGAAAAAATTAACAAATTCTACAAAAATCAAGGTTTGGTTTATTGTTTTGTTAACTGTCTAGCCTTAAGAAAGTAATGGAGAAAACAAATAAGGAAGATTACCTTTAAAAAGAGTATCACGTGAAGACCTGTCCACCCAACTCCTCCTAGAGAGCAGGTTGCTAAACATTCACCAGTGCAACGCTGGGAAGGAAGTTCCTATATTAGGTGGTAGATTAGGTGAGATTACCTCAAACCTAAGAAGACTAATCTCTTACATCTCTAATATTTTATAATTCTATGTTGCAATAAAGGGAATAGTGGTTATTCAATTTATTCATGGATCTGGAAATGCAGAGTGATGTACAGAAAGGAAAAATTAAAAAAGGAATAAACAGATAAAAGTTAATGACTATGAAAAGTTAGTAAGAAGTCAGACCACTGCTGTGGTTCTTGGACATTCTTGTCTACCTTATATAATAATAAACTGTAGTGAGAAAAAATTAATTATCTACTATCATCCTATCTTCTTCAGTAGAAAATTAAGCAATATGCGTTATTAACCTTTTATTCAGGGCACGAGGTTCTATTCTCAACTAAAGGGAAAATAATAACAAATCCACGCTAACCAAAATAAACATTTCCATTCCAGTGATAACTTGGAAAGCAAAGACAAAATACATGCCATCCATACAAGGACAACAGAGAGTCTGAAACTTGATGATCCCAACTCAGAAGAGCCAATGTGAATGCTTGCCTCACCTTTTCTATTTCAAGGAAAGCTTTCACTGTACCCCAAATCTGACCATAAGTCTGAACCGAACTTGGGAAGGAATGACTTTCACCTAAGAAATGATCCCAATGACACAGATGAGAGAACACAGGGAAAAAATTGAACAAAAGGCCCCTTACTGCTATTAGTAGTGACTTGTATTTCATGATGATGGGTATGTATTTGAATAAGTAGGGGAGAAAATGCTACCAAAATTTATGAACATATCTTGAGATGACAGAAAGAAGAAAAATACATTCAAATGTCAAAGCTAACACACTAAAAAGTGACTCAAAAGCTTCACTACTGTCTTTAATTTTGCACTAATTGTGTTTGGGGTGCTCAAACACAAAGGAAGGGTGAACTATACAGTCATAAAAAAACAATCTACCAGGGAAAGAAATAAGATTTTTTTCTACAATACAGGATTCCAAGATGTTAAGTCACTTACTGTAAAGGCAGGCTCTCCAATGGTCACTGGGAATTCAACAATAAGTTAGAAAGGAATTAGAATACAAAAGTAACAGCAAAGGCAGGGCAATATTACAGAAGAGGTCCATCACTGAAATGACTGGCATGTGGAACAGAAAGCATCACAACTGTAGTCCTGCTACTTGGGAGGAGAATTCAATTTAAGAGAGTGACCTGGTGATAGTTATCAGTTGATATCAACGGAATTGAGACAACAAAACAGGGCAGGATGCATAAGCACTTACTTTTAGTCACAAACTGCTGAACTAAGACAAAAGGAAACAAAATGGGTCATGGGTGACTCAAAAGGCTTTAATGCTAAATTAAATCCCCCTTCAATTTATTTTAAAAAGCAGGAACCAGAACACTTTAAAAAATACTCCAAAAATGCTATTTTGGCCAACTCAGACTGCTAAGTATATCAACTGTTTCTACATTCACAGAACAGAAAAGATTAATCCCTACTACTTGTAAAGAATTAATCAATCATTTAAAATACCTTCTCCCTCTTAAAAAATAACTCTAGCTAGTCTTTCTACATTTGTAATTCATAATAAAAAGAATCTAAATTTGTTTTTGTAAAGGTACTGTTATACAGCTTATGAAATACAACTGATGAATCAAAATTAAAATTAAGATCCCTGGGGCTTGATAGATTCTTATTTTCCTGCACATGGATGACAAACTTATTATTATAATATTTAACAGTGTTTGAAAGTGGATTAATGGCCTGATAATCTACAATTACCAAGAAGAGAAAAGCTGGAAGGCATGGGTTAGGGGGCAAGTAATGACTGTGGTCTCCAAATTTTTCAAGGACTGTCAGAGATGGATATAATTTATTCTGGGTAATCCTACAGGGTAGAAAGGTAGAAGCAAACAAGGTTCGGATTAATACAAAGGAGAGATGAGGGGGAAAGGGGGAGGGAGATAGAGAGACAGAAAGAGAAATGGTATTTTCCTATATTTACTTTAAAACACACTCCAAAGAAAGCTTCAGTGACAACTGCAGTATTTTAACAAGCCTTCAAGATTACCCAATTTGAATAACTTTGTCATCATACTCACCCACACCCTCAGATTCAATGTCAGAGTGGAGGTGTTATATCATTTAAAAAAAAAAAAACTTGGATTTTATTTTTCAAAAAAAGAAAGAAAAATGGGGGAAAGGGAGCTTTTTGTCTTCTATTACTTTCTAAATCCTGTTACACTTGCTACTTCCTCGCCAAAGGAATATGACTTAGATTACAAAGCATCTACTTTTTTCAAGAGAAACTTAACAGTCATAGCTTCCCCTAAATTTTTAAGTTGGAAAGGGTATCATATTCCAATCTCCCGCATTTTCAGATAAGGGTCCAGGATCTGAAAGGTTAGGGGATTGCTCAAGGCAGTTCATTAGAGTTCCAAGATCACCATTCAAAGTTAGGGCTTCAGATTCCAAATCCTGTGTTCTCTCTAGCTCACCCTGTGGAATCTTAGAGAGTAGAAAGGCCAAGAAGTGATCTACTAATCCAGCATCCTCTAAGGCAGAAATCCTTTCTATATACATCATCTCAATGGGGATCTTCCTATCCCTCAAAGCAGCCCATTTCATTCCAATCTGACTGTGGCCAAGTTCTCTTACCCAAAAGTCTCACTGGATACAATTGTAACTGATTTGATCAGTGACTCTTAAAAGAGTCAAAGTTAATGCATTACTCAGACCATACCTGATACTGTCTCATACATAAATCAGTATGTTCACACCAGTGTATTCTTTTTAAATAGCTTGCTGACACACAGTCAAGCAATTGTTTTATAGCCTATAACAGCAATCATCAATGTACTGTGTGTTCCTCACATTAATTTGTATTACGTAGGGGGTCTCTAATTTCATAAACTGAGAAAAAAATACTGAGCTTAGGAAATCATCTCAGACTATTTTAGAAATATTTTATGCAAGTAACAAGCAGACCCAAGCTATTTTTTAAAAATTCATGCCAAAGCAGCTGAAAACCAGAAATCACAGTCTCCTACACCCTTTACATTTTGCCAAGTAGTTAAGTGTGATAACTGGCATTCAGGCTTATGACCTTCTGTTCTATTTAAATGAGTTATCTTTAGATATTTTTGTGATGACTATTCTGGTGATTTAAGTACCTCATAATACAATCTATCTTTCATTTTGCTTTTATAAAGGAAAGACTTCTGAATAATCCCCCTAAAACAGTGTGTTCTGGCAAACACTCCTAAATTATGTAATTTACCAGGTTCAGCTCTGCCGGTACAATCACTTTCAAAGAAGACAGTTATAATACATTATCATTATAGCTATACAATCGAAGTCGAATTTTCCTTGGCTGAATTCCTAACATTTTAATGCTAAAATTGATCTGTTTTAAAAACATCATGTGAAGGGTTTTTAAATACTATACGTGCCCAAGCTCTTTATTTTAAATAGTGTAGAAATGAGCTTGTATAAACAGAAATGGAAAAAAAAATCCTCCAAAACTTCTGTTCTCTAATCTAGCATTAAGCATATTTTAAAGAACAACAGGCATGTTTCCAAACAAACTACTGCAGTGTACAAATTACCCGGCAGGGATGAAGATAACAATGCTTCTCATTTGGGATTGGAACCTAGCAAAGGCTGACATTTCATCAAGGTTGTCTTGGAAACAATATTAAAATTTTTTTTTTAAATGAGAGGTAGTCATTTGAATTTGGGATGCTTCCTGAGAAGCTAGCAGATAATGGGGTTGTTGCATCATAGTGCCAAAATGCTAGGAAAATAACAGGCATGGTAGGAGTAGAAACCTTAAAATTATGCAAGCTTATGCATGAACATGGGACAACCACATTTCATGCTCCAAGGCACAGCCTGATTCCCACTTGGACCAGAAGAATATCTTTTTTTCTAACCTACAGGACCAAATAATTGAGAAAATATAGTAAGGGAACCAATGCTTTTCTTCAAAGTATCCATATTAGCAATAGATGGAAATATAAAATGGTAAGCAATCTTGAGACTTTTCTGGGTTTTGGCACTTCTTTTGAAACTATGATTTCTGTTTAATTTGAAGGAAATACATACATATTATGCAAATACTGTCCTGAAAAGGAAATTAATTCCTGATCTCTTAATATTTACAATACTATCACCCCAGTGGAAAAATGGCCCCACAATATCACCAAAACTTCAAAACAGATACTGACTTGAAAAAATAGTATTCTTTTCCTCCTTTAGGTTCATGCTTTTACCTAAATCATTGGAAATAAGCTATGAATGTAAATTGAAAGCAGAATAATTCACAATGCGACCTCAGAATTAAGTTGATATTTTAAAATTATGAAATTTAGATAACATGTAGATCATTTTTAAACACCGAGTCTTTAAAAGCATTTTATTGAAATCACTTCACCCTTGAAATCTTTTTAAGGCATTTCAGACTGCTTACAATATTTTGGTG
>CM053769.1:55253511-55283165 GCA_028658325.1 Potorous gilbertii
GGGGGGGGGGGCCCTGCATTCTGCTTTCTTTAAGCAACTTGTCATCATATCGTCACACAATGTTGTATCCTTCCACATCTTTTGCCTGTTGTAGGGCCATTTTCTCTACGCACCCTCATCCCACCAGGTGAAAATGGGCTGTCTCGCTTCTAAGGACTCTAAGGAGTCTTCTCCTTTCTCAGGTGCCACATTCTATCTTGTATTATCTTTACCTGTGTTGCTATTATATCCCCCTCCATTAGCATATTAGAGTTCACCGGGTGATGATTTTTCATCTTTGTTCCTCAAGGACCCAATACTGAGTCTTACCCAAGCAGGCATTTTTGAACTGAACTGTCCATACTCTCTGCTGCAACATTTCATTGTAATGGCATTTGACTTGTACATAGATGTCTCTACCCCCAAAATGTGACAAATGTATCTAGAAAATCTTGGGGCATGGAAAGCTACTTTAAAAAAAAATAATTTTGTAAAAGTGTTTTTTATGGAGGGATGGTACACGAGCATTCCCTATAATGTAATTCCTGCTCTTTTTACTCTAAATATTTCAAGTGGCCCACCTTCTGCAATTTATCACAGGGTTTTTGAGTCAGAGCCCTTTCGGTTGGTCTGGCATTTAAAAGATATTTTGCACACAACTTACGAAGTTCTAACACTAATAAAATTGATCAGTACTACACTTAAAAAGCATGATTAATTGTGTCACCAAGCCTACCCGGTGCTCTGCTCTCACCTGCCGTCATGTGTACTTGTTGCCTGACAACTTTTTATGACCAAATTTAACTTTTCTCTTAACCCAGCAGCAGTTCCTCCTAGGGCTTAACTGGAAGGATACAACAAGAAAAAACATTTCTTTTCTCTCACTTAAAAAAAACAGAAGTGAAATGACTCTGCATGAAAAGATTATAGATTTGTTCATCTTGAAGTTACTGTCACAGCCATACATAATTGGTTTCACTGGAGGTGTTTTGGCAAAGTAGGGATTTCACCACAGGAAACTCTCCTGGTGAATCATGGTAAGAATAAAGCGGCTTCACATTTTGAAAGGGATACAAACAAGTGACACTTCCTCCCACCCTCATTATAGTGTTATTTTAAAACAATTTACCTAAGCTAAGCTCAAAGTTCCTTCTATCTTAATGTAAGTTCAAGGGTGAGGCAAAGAATGCTATGTCTTAATATTGAAACCTGGCCTCATTTCTACATTACTTAGGTTGTGTAAGGTATCCTTGTGCCTATGAGGACTCTGTGAGGTAGGCAATGCCACTACTCCCATTACACAGATGAGGAGACTGAAGATAGGAGAGGTACAGTCACTTGCTCATGATCACAAAGTTAGCATCTGAGACAGGTTTTCTGATTCTGAGTGTAGTACCTGATGCACTCCAGGAGGGTTTTATAAAACAAAGACATTTGGTCTTTGAAAATTAAAAAACCAAAAACATCATTTCACAGTGTTCCAAAAGTGTAGAAGTGGAAAGTGGGGAGCGCACTTACATAAAACATGACCTCCTTCACCACACCCACACATGCACACGCAAGCACGCACACACACACACACACATACACATACACCCCCTCTCCCACTCAAGTACATATTGAGTCTAACTTGCTTTCCCTAGAGACGTCACATGCTATCACAGCCTCAAGAAAAGTAGGTGTAAATAAA
The DNA here is from genome assembly GCA_028658325.1 of Potorous gilbertii. Lineage (NCBI taxonomy): Eukaryota > Metazoa > Chordata > Mammalia > Diprotodontia > Potoroidae > Potorous > Potorous gilbertii. The sequence continues at coordinate 55,255,181 of CM053769.1, forward strand.
TCAGTATTATACTACAGAAATGTTTGTACTTTCCCCAAACAGCCAACCTTATTGACAGGAATTAAGTGTATGAGCAGTAAAATAATGAAAACCAGGCAAGAGCTTATCTTGTACAACAACCACCTTGTGGGTATACGCCCTTCTCCCTGTACAATCAGAGAAATGCCAGGATTGCTGAGGTTTATAGCACTAGGGGGAGAAGTCCATTTTACAGATAATCTGACAGAAAAATAAAAATGTCTCTATATTACAAGGGAAACCGTGGGTCCATTTTACACAGACTATTCATGTGATACTTGTATGATTAGTTATCAGCTTTGGACAAAAGCAGAACACTGTACAAGTTCAGGAGTCAGACTGCCTTGACAGCAATGATGATAACTCTAAGGTCATCATTGTAATCAAATGGCCCCAACGCGTTACAAGTGGCATTTGGCTTTACGAGTGAAATAAATGGAAATCGTTACCTTAGTGGCCATTTAAGATGACCTGAAGAAATCATCTGAATTCAATGAATTTACATACTCAAGCACAAGCAAGTCTTGATTACTTGTACGTACATTATCCATCTTGTAGATTTTATATGTAGCACATTTTGGTCTGGTCCTCTAGTGAATCAGCACATTTCTATTTCCTTTTCCCCATGTCAAGTGGTGTATAGTTGTCCCTTAACATTCAAGGAGGTGAAGGGCCCAGGATCCCCATGAATGTGAAAAGCCTTATAATAAATAACTCTAGGTCCCACCCCAAATCTTTATTTTTAATAACTCCGATCATATTTATTTAACATGCAAACAAATAAACACACTGCACTCATAAAAAAGTTGCAGTTTCTGAGATTGAGAGATTAGTCATCTTTCACACTATGCAGTCTTTGCAGCCACAGGGGTAGCTGCAGCACCTGCTTCCTGGATTTCCTTCTCCTACACAAAGTGCAAGATACAAAGATCACCACTGGAGAAAATCACGGGACTGGGTCTAAATGGTAGAGAGACAAAGAGGAGGCATTCTCAAAAAGATTGCAGTAGCTCATAGTTTTTAGCATATTGAATGAAACTTTCAACAAATTTATGCACGAATGTCTATGGCAGTAAATTACAAAATCGTGATTAATACAGTATTTATGCATTTATGACTTTTTTCTTCACAAAAGTACTTCATCTACAATTTTCTACAGTATGCTACAAATCTCCAACATTTCTAGTTTAATTATTGATGACCAACCCTCCAATAAACAAAACCAAAAATATGAAACCTGTGAATGTCAAGGGATGGTTATATATGCAGAGAATGCAAACATATTTTAAGACTAGTCTAAAAAACTTGCTGGCTTTATGACCTCAGACAAATCACTTAAGTACTCAGTACCTTCAGACACTTCTCTAAGACTACATGTGACATTAGAGCTGGTAATCTGCATTCCTAGACAGGTTTGTTCTTAACTGGGGATACAAATCAGTGAAATCAGAGGTCTGGACCAAAACCAAAGCCCAAACCCTCAATGGTAAGATTTTAACAATAGATGATCTTTAATTATCCATGATTTTGAATTGTAAACATCATAGCTCATGACCAACTCAGCTAACTGAAAGTTGACAAGTTCACTGTGTCTGCCACATACATGAAACACTTTAATTTGGCCTGTCTTAAGACACGTATAATTTTCCAACATGGGAATGCTACATCAAGAAACTTAGCTCCAAGAGTGTTTATTAAGAGCCTTCTTAGTCACTCTTTACAAGTGTATTACTTCAGTTTAGGGGCAAAGCAAACATGACTGCATCTATGAGTAGTGGGAAAGGAGGAGGATGGGGAGGAGACTATCTACACAATAAGACTGAATGAAGTGTACCTAACACTCTTTCCCTGTCAAACAAGTCTTCAAAAGAATAGGATTCCACTGTAGCCTTTATTATTGCCTGAAGGAGAGAAGTCTATAGATTTATTAGTCTTGGCTTTAGTAAATAACTTTTGAAACTCATTCCTTTGGCTTGTGATCTTTTGTTTCAGTTTTGTATTTTCTTGTTTGAAGTAGCTTATTGCATGAAATGTTCCTAGTCCTCTTCTGTCCACTCAGCTGAAACTTTGCTTTTCCTCTAATTTAGCCAAGATGGTAAATGCAAGGTTTTAGCTTCTTTTCAATGTTTGCAATATGTAGGGTCCCTGCTAAGGATGGGTACACAACACGTCCCTAAATGAGCACAAAGCTGTGAGTGAGGTCTCGGTGGTCCTTCTTCAATCAGCACAAAGAATGTGGTTCCGGTTAAATTCACTAGGCTCCTAACGGTCCCCTCCCTCCATGACATTTGCGTCTACATTTTTATGGATTACAATCAACACTCGCCTTTAAATCTTTCCTAAACTTGATCATGGAGGAGTACTCCAAACAAAATTCTACCTACTAGGCTCATTTCAGCTCAGTAAATGATATGAACCAAGTGTATAATTCTGCGTTTATTTCACCAAGTCTGTGTATGAATGATCCCTTCCACGGAGGTCCATTTCTGATGCCTCATAGAGCACAGAAATGACACTGGGTTTTTTAAAGCTGTGCTAACAAGTAGCGAGTACTCAAATGGGAAGGTCCTACATAAGCCAGACTGTCACTGAAGAGCTAGCATACTGAACTACAGAGTCTCATCACCAAAAAAAGGTTAACTAACCCACAAGTAATGAATTACTTCAGCCATATCACCTCATAAAACCTATCTACTAAGGCATGGAGCAGACCATGATCTGTTGGAGCAAGGGTTCTTAACCTTGGAGTCCAGGGTCCATGGATAGACTGAGTACCCTCTGACACCGAGCACTTCCATCAATTATTTAAAGACATCATTCTGAGAATGTGTCTTTAAGGCTTCACCAGATGAACAGCATGCTGTTGTTAGTGGAAGCAGCACCTACATTAGATTCTGGAAATACTTAGAGAGCTTACCAATTATCCTCCATCTCTAGGGAATGAAGGCACTGGGCATTGCAAAGTCTTCAAAAACCATTTCTATTTTACTGGATCTTAAGAAAATGAAGGAGTTGAATGAGATGACCTTTAAGGCCCCTTCCAGCTACAATTCTATGAACCTAAAATCCTGACTGCAATCTATTCCTATTTTCCATTCAGAGTCAAATACCTTATGCTAAGTTAAAATGGCCAAACTGGACACGGTTAAGAGATTAAGAATCTTATCCAAAAAAAAAAAAAAAAAAGGCAAGCCACCTTTTGGGGCTAAGCAAATAACATGGCCTTCATTCATGACACTGACGATACAAAAAGAAGGAAGCCACGTTTTGCCTCTTTCGATCATCTGAGATAAAGCTGATGATGACACAAGGAGGGACCTTAGTTATCATGGACTCTTCTCAAGTGCTCTTGAACCTCTATGAAAGCTGAAAGCAAAGATATTACTCAATTTTCCTGCTCATCCAAGGACATTGGAGTGAATGAAGAAATCAATACAAGACACATAACGCTGAAAGACATCTTCAAAAACTGTTTGGTGGTTTTTTGTTTTTCTGTTTGTTTTTTCTTCAGAGAAAGCATATCTGAAGGCATTTCCTGCTCCAATTTCTACTGCTGAACATCAAGTAGCCTTGATCTCTTTCCCCTAACCCTGTACTTACTGCAGTAAAGCAAATTTTAGAAAAGCTGAGAGAATACTCATCTTTTCCTTACCTGTTCCCTAAATCTTGATATAATTTAGTTAGTTAACACTTCTACGTTGCCTGCTGCATCTTGTACACTTCAAAGAACACCCCCTTTCACAAAAAGACCACTTACATACCAGAAAGTGATTGAAAAGCCCCAGTCTTTTTTTTTTTAACTTAACTCCCCTATTTTAAGACTTGGTACAAGGAGACACACATAATTCTCAGTAAAGAATACTTCATATTTGGGTTTGCGAGAAGGAAAATAAATGCACCAATGAAGCCTGAGGAACTAAATGCAAAATGAACCCATCGAGCAGAAGGACAGCAGCATCCCCAATGCTCAATCACTTTCAGTCACACTATGTTGTCCAGTAACCTGCATTGATAATTCCTCATGAATAAAATGCCAACATTATCATCTGCAGCTAGGTTGTTGACATGCTCTTGCTATTTCACTAAAAATACCATTAATTTTCTGGCTTCACAACAGCTGAGCTACTCCCCATTTGAATATACAAAAGACTATTTTGTTTAAACCAAATTAAAAGCGTTCCAGTAAATGACTTCAATTTTGCCAGCTATACTATTTCAGCATATATTCTTCTTCTTAATCCTCTTTACCTCAACTCTATCTCCATCACAAGTCCCCCCCTCCACTTAACACACTCATATTACAGAAAATAAAGAAGGGGGCATTTTTCTTCAGATCAGAGCTGGTTTTGGAGGATAGGGATGGTATTCATGGTCATCAATTAATGTACTACAAGTACAGCGCATCTCTATGAAGTTTCTAGGTGTTTGTGGACAGGGGGAGCTAATTCCAAAAGGAACAGGGTCTACTTTTCCTTCATGCTTATTTAATAAAGTGCATCAATAACAGGTGTGAGTTACTATCTTAAAAAAAAAGTCTTGATAGCTGAAGAAGGGATATAATATACATGCACACACTAAATGTACCTTCCACCTCCAATCTAGGTAAGTGCAGACATCCCCCATTTAAGACAGAATGAAAACCACCACTCCTGCCAAGCCCTCCTGGCATCTCACCACTTTATTTGTTCCCATTTGTATCTAATGCTTTTGTCAACAGTTCAACAAAAGTCAAAGCAAACAACCCACTACAAACACTGGGGGTAACGGCAACAAGCATGAATCCTTCACAATTATCCAACCCAGCTGCTCAGTGCCTGTCCAGGCTGCTTTCATTTACAACAATGTCAACAGAAGGCTGAAACCCAATAACTAGGTGGGTCAATACTGCCACTGTAAACCCTCTAGAGGAGGAAGTGCTGGTCTCCTGCTTTACTGCTTCAGTAAACATGCAGAATAGTTCAGTCAGATGGACAAGTGCTTGTCTAATCGTTTGTATTGTGAATTATTCAACGGCTTTTCACGTAAACTACTGAACGATGGCTCTTCAAATATTTCTGAGGCACTTCCAGCTGTCCAACTGCAGACAAGCAAGAAACAACCAAGGCAGATGAAAGCAGAAATTCTGAACCAAGGAGTTCCCAATGATATCTTTAGTCTCCGAAAGCTGGGGCGGGACTGGGTTAATCCTGGAGACATCAAAGTTGCTGACATTTTGATGGAGGGCATAACATTTCAGTGCTGGCCTGGATGGGGGGAAAGTGCACCCTTTTGGTAAATGATTACTGTGTACTTTTAAATATTTCAAGGGTGCTTCACTTGACAACTTCTTACATATATGTTCACTTTCCATTTTCAACATTTTTCAGCATTTTCAACAGGTATGATATCAGCTGAGATTTTTTTTAAATGAAGTATTTGGTTATGTATCATTAGTCAAAGTCTTCTTCAAAAAATCTCACCAACTCAGGCATATTCTCCTGGCACTTTCAGTTTTGTCTTTTCAGATGCCCTTAGATTTTTCTGCACAAAAGAGTATTCCAGGAATACTTAGAGATGCAAAAACCTAACACCACACCTTTCCCTGGCTTCTTTTGACATCTCTGGGCTCAAAAGTTATATATTAATTTGAAAGAAACAAACGTAGTTCACACAGGAGCCATTTCCTTTGACATGACACTTATCACAAATTAAGCCTCGTACATAAGAAAAACAAGTAAGCCCCTTTGCCTCATGCATGTTTATATTTTATAGCTCACACCCAGATAAGTGATCTTTGTGTCCCTTGCACTCAGTATCAGCCTGACCCATAGCTAAGTGTTTAAAGAAACACTTGTGCATTCACTAACATTATGTAAGGTCTCAATATTTCTTATGTCTTGTAATTATAAAGCATATTAGAGATCTAAAAAGTAAAAAAAAAATGAATCAATCTTTTATTAGTGAAGTTCTGACATATAACAAAACATTTAATAAATGTTTTTCATTTATTCACTTAGGCCCAGTACCTTTATCAGGTTATATTTTTCCTGATATGGGAAAGGAAAGGCATATTTAATTTTTGTGTATTTCCGTGTGCTTTCCCTTTCATAGTTCTAATTTCCAGACTGCAAAATAACTGCTACGAATAGGGGTCAGGTCAGGGAAAGAATAAACATTTATATAGTGACTAATACTGTCAAGCATGGTGCTAACCACTTTGTAAAGTATCTTATTTCATCCTCACAACAACCTTGTGAGGTGAGGGCTACTATTATTCCCATTTCATAGCTGAGGAAACCGAGACATACAGGTTCAGTGACTTGCCCAGAATCATACAGCTGCTAAGTGTGTGAAGCCACTTTGGAACTGGGGTCTTCATAACTTCAGGCCTGGTATCTGATGTACTTTGTCCAACAGAAATCAAAGCAATACAGTGGCCCCTAATTTTCATGAGGAAGTCTGATCGTTCGACCTGTAGCACTTCTTTTCCTTACTTTAATACCAGGGTCACCACTAAACAGAACTGAATTCAGGTATGAAGAAATTATACTTTTAAAAAATAATTTTTTCCTTAAATTTAGGAAGATGAATTCATGTAAATTCTGCTTCTTTCTTAAGCTTACTGCTACCTCATTCTTGTTTTTTGACTACAAAGTGGGATGGTTATCCATGTCACAAACTATACCCATTTTTTTCTGGTGGAAAATATCAATAAACAGAGACTTCCTTAGCAGAATAAAAATAGCTGAGTTAAAGTAGTATTAGTTGCACCAACAGGAAACTAATTTGAAACCAAAGAAGACACTATAAAAGAGGGACATTTAAAAACCTGCTCTTCATTTTAAATCTCTCCAGATTGCTGTTTAATCTTTAGGAAAGATAGCCATATCAGTGATCAGAATCCACACTGAGAATGTACAGGGTGTGGCTATGATTACCAACTCCGAAAGGCATGATGTATTTGATGACCATTTGTTTGCATGTATTTGCAAGTCCACTAAGGCCACTTCCTAGGAGAACTACCTGTGGACCTCAGGCCTTTCCTCATGGTATGTTTCTCAAAATGTTTTCATATACACTTACGAAGAATTTCCAAATCTCCAGGGATAGTTCTTATGAAACTGCAACGACCCATACACATATTTTTATTTTTACTTGAAAAACAGCATCTCAAGTTTTGTGTATCTTCAACTGGAAAAAAATGACTTACAGAAAAGAACGAGAGCCTTAATTTCAAAAACCTAGGACAGTGTGCCATTTAAACTTAAGATTCCTTGGTGACTAATGAACCAATGCTTTTGAATTATGGGATTATGTATTATTATTATATTATTGTGTAGTTCACTTTTAAAGTTTATTTTATTTTAAGGTTAACACCAATGACTTCAAAGTTCTTTTAAAACTGTGTTTTTCCTATACATACAGGATATTTCCTATATGCAAAGGACACTTCCACTATATATCATTAATGTTTCTCCAGGAATTGAGAATCTTGTGTATGTCTTTAATATGCATTATACACAGAGAGTTAAAAAACTTTATTTCCCTCTTGCATCTGAGCAGGTTAGTTAGTAAATAACTCAAAAGGTATCCTAGAGAGTAAGCTGTTGCTGTTGTGTTAATTCAGTCAGCCAAGTTGCACACTGATTGCAGTCAGCATTAACAGACTGTAATGTACACACATTGTTTCCCTTATAGTTTTTGGTGGGGAAAGTGGACGATAAAGTGAGTAAGAGCGGGAAAAGAAAGAAGAAATGAAGAGACAAAAATGACAAGGGCAAGCAGAACAGTTTACAAGTGACCATCTGGTACTGACATTAGAAGCTGAACATAAGAGTCTGTGGAGGTGGTTTGATGTTGGGAGGGAACACACACACACACAGGCACAGATGCAGACACACGCATGCACACACACACAGACACACACACCCATGTCCATATGCTGGCAATTACCTAAAGCAATTATAGCATTGTTCTTAGATGTCAGAATACTTATCAGTTTTTGCGATACCTTTTCTTAAAAAGTCAGCAGCTTAACTTTTAATTCTCCCTTAAAAAACTAAGGATACCACTATCCTCTTTTGGGATCAAATCAAGCTTCTGTTTAAGGATCCAATTCGGTTGTGAACTAGGCAAATAGGGTTTGGCTATAATCTGTGGGAAGGTGAAGGGGTAAAGTCACATATATGACTAATATCCAGAAAATTTGTGGTATAAACACAAGCAATTATTTCAATTTTCTCTCTAGATTAATATTTTTTCAGGGCAGCCCCCCAAAACCCCAATAAGGCTCAGATTTACTAGAAAATTTTTATTCATTTCCCCACGCACCAGAAAGTAAGCTAATAACGTCCCACTGAGAGTGCTGTCAGGCTAAATCCCTCAACTACTGAAACCAGCGCCTGGATAAATCTCGCTTCACTTTCCACTCTGCCATCCACTCAGGGCAGGGCCCAGGGGAGCTCTCCACATCATCCCTCCTCACGCAATGTCACAGGCACAAGCCAGAGCGGCCCAATCAGTGCCAAGAAAAGAACAAACGAAAAAAGATTAATTCACAGATGCTCATGCATTTCACATCCACTGTGCCCTATGGTCCGTTGCTAGGGCAACGGGAGACCACCAGTGCGCGCTTTATTGGCTTTATGAAGTGCGTCTCGGGGACTATAGTCCGAGAAATGCTGCACGATAACAGCAAGGCTTTCCCGAAGCCTTGTTTGGTGTTTATCCACATTTAACCCTCTGAGTATTATTGAGAGCATTGCTATGCACATCTTCTGAACCCCTTCCCAAAAGAACTGTCTCAACTTTCAATCTAGGAACATTAAGAAGTAAATCCTTGGGGGCCATTTTGGGTAGATCTATGTTAAGCTACTCAACTCTATGTCCAAGCACAGGGAGGGAGAGGAAGAAGGAAATAGAGAGGCAGACAGAGAAAGAGAGAGAGAGAGAGAGAGAGAGAGAGAGAGACAGAGAAAACAACCGTTTAAAAATCACTATATTAAACACAGGAGACTTCATGTACTACCAGTAAGCAAGCTCGAGAAGTCAAAGAAACATAGGGATTTGGAAACACATTCCAATAGGCCAAAGAAACTCCTCAAAGTTGAGTTTCATTTATATAACTTAGAAAAATATTTCATAAAATGCTTTGTGCTCAGATTGCCACTGGCCAGTTAAGTGACAAAACCGTGCAGATCAGTTCTGTGACTGCCATGCAGTGACCCCCAGCATACTCTTCAGTTCTCTATTTAATTTGGCCTTGTCCCTCTTCTTTTTCCCCCAGGGTGGTGGGTTGGAAGGTTAAAATCACAAATGTCACAACTCTTGGGGCACTTGCACAAATCAAGTGTTAATCTAAGGGGGGGAGGTGTGAGGGGACGGGACAGAAAAGGTACAGAGAGGGGAAAAAATAAGGAGAGAGAGAGGCAGTGAATAGATCAATAGAAGAAACAGCTTACATTCAGATTCACAGGAGAAAGAACACACAGACACAATCATTTCCTGGGAAAAGCTAAAGCCTAATGAGAATTTACTCTGTCTCTTTGATTCAGACAACCAGCTCTTTTGTGACAGGGGCTTCCTGACTGACAGGAACCCAGGGCCCCTTAATAGGATTTCCATATTATTTCCAACACCTGCCCAGAAGTTATTTGTTTACATTGAAGGAGGCAAGATTCTCAAATCAGACATCTGCTTCTAGTTCAGGCATATCTTAGGAAACCATCTAGAAAGAAGCTTTGTCGCCATGGTGACATTTTTATTTTCCTCCTTTAGTTGGTTCAAAACATTAGCATTTCCCATTTTATTTGTTGTTCAAAAGGCCAAATGTCGCTCAAGAAAACACAGAAGTTTAAAAACTGTTATAGAAATAGCATTCTCAAAATTCTCTAGAATGTGATCACAAGGAAAAATTAGTGTAGCATTGTGCTTCCCCACTGATTTGGGGTTTTTCTTAATCTAATGACTTGTATTACCTTGTTTTCCTCTAAAATTTGAACAATCACCAATTTAACAGTTTTCAAGATTATTCACACATTGTTAAGAGGAGGATCCAATTAAATAATAAACCAATAAGAAAGAAAAAATAATGCCTCCTATTTTATTTTATGAGCTGAAATGTCATGTTTGAGTGCCTGGAGAGCACTAGACTTTTCACAAAACAGAATTAGATGTTCTTCTTGAGTTAATATTCATTATATAGTTCATGCTTCTACTTCCTATTGATTTCTTTTTTACTCTGTATTTTATTTTTCCCCAATTACATGTAAAAACAATTTTTAACATTTGTCTTTAAAACTGAGTTCTAAATTCTCTCCTTTCTTTCCTCCCCACCCTACCCCCATCAGGAAGGCAAGCAATTCAATATACATCAGGTAAGAGATTTCCATATCAGTCATGTTGTGAAACAAAACATAGACCAAAAACAAAACAAAACATAACAAAATAAAACTGCCTCAAGAAAACTGAAGTTAAAAAGGCATGCTTCTATCCAACAGTTCTTTCTCTCAGGATGGACGGCATTTTTCATCTTAAGTCCTTCAGTCTTGGATCACTGTATTGCTGAGAATGGCTAGATTGTTCACAGCTGATCATCTTATAATACTGCTGTCACTTTGTACACAGTACATTTCACTGTGCATCAGCTCATATAAGTCTTTCCAGGTTTCTCTGAGAGATCCTGTCATCATTTCTTATAGTGAAATAGTATCCCATCACAATCCCATAGCACAATTTGTTCAGCCATTCCCCAGTTGAGATGAGAATGCCCTTGATTTCCAATCCTTTGGCACCACAAAAGAGCTGCTATAAATATTTTTGTCCATATAGGTTCTTTTCCTTTCTATTTTTTTGCCTCTTTTGGGATACAGACCTAGCAGGGGTATTGCTAGGTCAAAGGGTATGCATAGTTTTATAGCACTCTAGACATAGTTCCAAACTGCTCTACAGAATGGATGAATCCAGTTCACAACACTACCAACAGCTCATTAATGTCTCATTTTTCCCCCATCCCTGCCAACATTTGTCATTTTCCTTTTCCATCCTATTACCCACTCGATCTAATAGGTGAATTCTTCCTGTCTACCTGAAACTCAAAGTCTCAGGGCGCTTACTTTGTTGTCTATTTTAGGCATTTTTAACTTTCCTTTGACTGTCAGATATTTAATAATTTAAAAAGGAAGGTGTTACCCTCCCATAAAGCACTCAATGGCTAAAATCTGGCTAGAAAATTGAACAAAGTGGTTTTAAAAATAATAATTTAGAGCAAGCTAAAACTAAATGGCCATAACTGATTTATAATAATTTGTCTATTATTCCTTCTATCTTTCGTGATACAAAAATAAAGGTCTATTATGACAAAGTATAATAATAAAGCATTTATACAGCATTTACTACATGCCAGACAGGATCTCATCTGATCATCTAACCCTGAGAAGCAAGTGCTGATATTACCCCCACTTTACAGAGGAGAGAACTGAGGCAGGCAAAGGTTAAGAGACGCCCAGGATCACATACTCAATAAATATCTGCAGCCTCATTTGAAATCAGGTCTTCCTAACTCCATCATCAGCGCTCCATCGATCCCCTGTACCACGTAAAACTGGGAGGTTCCTTTACCTCCAATTTTAATTGTTACAGGTCAACAGAAAATTCCCAAGTGAAATATAGGTACATCAGCAATCTAACCAACATAAAAATGACAATATTTTCTGTGCAAGATAAGAAAAATTAACTCTCAAAATTGCTTTGCTAAGGCTACAGTAATAACATGTTTTATACAATAGATTAAAAGCAGAGGGACTGTTGTGGAAGTCAACAACAGGTTTTAAATTCTTATTTGATTCAATGAATAAATACAGTATATGAACTCATTAGCATAGAAAGCAATGTGTCTTTTTTTAAAAACTCTATTGAGCATGCTTTTACAAAATGTTCACATGTTCATGTAAGTGACCTCATCCTTCAGGGTGACCCATCATTCTATTCTAGTCTTTCCCCATATTAAACTTCACTTGGGCAAGTTGTTCTCCAGCCTTACTGAACTTGCTCATTCTATTTTATAGTGTGAAGTCATAACCCTGCTCAACTAACATCACAGCCTGTTGCTATGGTAATAATTAGATATGACGGCTCAGGTTAGAAATTACAACCCGTGTAAGTAAGTGGTTACCCCCTGAGGGAAGAAAGCATCTGGAAAGAAAAAAAAAATGAGTTACTCAAAAACGCCACGTAGCAAAATAGAAGTTGGACAGTGCTAAGTCTGGCAGAAATTTGCCAGGGAGGCAAGAAGAGAGGGATGAATTATTCTCTGGAAAGCTGTGCTCTGAGTGATAGGTCAACTGTGTGAGAACACCGAAAAAATTGTAAACAATTCTTTAGGCCAAAAAAAAGGGGGTGCAGGGAGAGGCAGGGGGCTCTTAAAATCCAAGTCTTGGTAATCATATTTACATAAACCTCATTTGAGCACTTAGGATGACCGTCTCATACAAATAATGGGGGAGAAATGTTGAGAATATAAAGAAGCTGACATGTAAATTTCATGCTTTTTTGCAAAAATGAAATGCATCAAGCTAAGAAATTAGAAAGCTCCACCACCTGAACTAAAACATTTATCCTATCTTAAAGGGGATGGTTAGGAGGGAGAAGAGGGAAACTTGCCCAAGTCAGGTTGGCCAGACCGACCAAGACAACAAGTAAGGCCCTGCTAATTAATATTTGTTCTGCCTCAGCAGACAGCCACTGGATGAGAATGCAACAAGCAAGCGTGTCTCCCCCAATCACATCATTAATCCATTCACATTTACCACCTGAGGACCAGCTATACCCCAAAGATATTTATTCATCTGTTCCACAAACAAACAATTACAACACATTTTCTAGAAGTAGGGCACCTGTTACATCCCACACAGTTTACATGCCCAGAGGCAGATATCAATTAATACTAAACAAATTACTGTATCATAAGCCAACAGAACAAAAGTTCCTAAATATACTTTGATAAGACTCCACAAAGTATCAAAACATGGAGTGTAAACCAATCTCTTTAAAGCAAAATGTAGTGCTGTATACTGTTTTATCTATAATGTCACCAGAGTGGAAAGGAGGCACAGATACTAATTAAATGCATGCGAAGTGTAATTTAGATGTAGAACCTCCCCCCACCCCGCAATAATATTAAGTTCATCCAGCCAACTGTATTTGTCAAGTCAATGACACGGACAGTTTAACTGCTGAAAACATAATCTTCATACTCCCCTAAGCAGAAAAGTTTTTAACTTAAAATTCTTTTTTTCTCCCTAAATGTCCCTTCCAATAGTTTGCAACAGAGGAAACAGTTATATGATAAAGTCAAACAACTAATATTGAATTGCTAGAGTTACAGGGAACCCTATAGGTCATCAAATCCAATCCCTTCATCTTACAGATGAAAAAAATGAAGTAGAGCTTACATGACTTGTTGAAATTCACACAACTTTCCCAAGATCCCACAGATTAATGGCCAGGTTGAGCCTGGCTGTTTCTTAGATACCAATGCCTCTCAAGTGACTTTTTTTTTTTTACACAGATTCTTTAGATCTTAATGTATTTGTATTGTGAGGAAATAGATGTATCAAACACACACAAAAAAAACTAAGGCTATTTTATGTAATATGTATCATTTACTATGATACTTAGAATTGAAATACAACAAATATGCTGTAGCAATGGCTAAATAATACATTAGAATTTTAATGTACAATTCTGTTTAGTATTGCCTATATCTCTCTTGAATCCTATAACTATTTTTAGCTTTATTCCTCCCCTTAAGGTGAGTATTTTTTTAAAAAAAAACCTAAAAATGATCCTATGAGATCATAAGAAGAAAGGTTTGCACAGTCAACATTACAGGATAAACATGACTTCTCTAAATCTATACTGACTAGGGACTTTTTTTTCATTATTTAATTCCATCTGGCAGGCAGGCATATAACCAAATACCAATTTATTTACTCATAATGCTTCTTCAGTTCACATACATGCTTTTCAAACTAGTTTTTATTGTTTTATAATTCCTTCTTTGGTAGTAAAAAATGTGGGTATGTACACACACGCACCACACAAACACACACATACAGTATCGCACTGGGTTACTGCAAAGTAAACATAGGTTTTTTTATAAAACAAGTAAAATTTCAACTATTTCCACCTGTCTTTTGTTATTTTTACTTAACCACTAGGGCCACCTTATCACTTAATCAGACCTGGGTACCAGGTCTGATCCTGCGGTTAGCTACAGACTGGAGGGTGTGACTAAAGGAAACCTTGGTTGGAGGGTAAAATCTGACCAACACTTCAAGGTCTAGTGTAAATACTGTATCACAGATTAAAAAAACATTACTTATAAGGCGCTGTATTTGAGGTATCCACAAGGCATAATTCATGTACTTACACATTTAACAAAGGAAAAAAGGCAGCTTAACTTAGCACTTTTACAGCCCTTTCAAAGACCCTCTCACTGAATTCTAATGCTATGAAAAAGGTAAGGTGTGACCCAGGAGAAAAATGAGCTTTAAAGCATTTAAGTCATTTGTCTAAAACCATTAAGTTGTAATCAGAAATCAAACCAACATCTTCCAAATCCAAGATGCCCTCAGTCCCCTATTATGGCACGTGACAACTTACTACATACTACGTTATCTTCTCCCATACTACGTTATCTTGGCCCTCAGACACTTAACAGCTGTGTGACCCTGGGCCCGTTAACTTATTTGTAGTCACTTATTTACAAGTTTCCTCATTTGTAAAATGAGCTGCAGAAGGAAACACCAAATCACTCCAGTATCTTTGCCAAGAAAACCCCAAAAAGGTATCATTAAGAGTCAGACACAAGTGAAAAAGGCAAACAGTTATGTTGTCATTATAGATAAGCTTCCATAGGGTACTTTAATTCTTATAATAAACAAATATTTCATTTTTTTTCTTTACAACAAACCTGGAAGGAGGTGGTATTAACATTTTTTACAAATGAGGAAACTGAGGCAGGAGTTAAGTAACCTGCCCAGGACCACATAGTAAGCTTCAGAGGCTCGAATCTGAACTCAAGTCTCCTTCACTCTACATCTTGAATTTTCTTGTTACCTGGCAATACTGCGGTCTAAGTTTTAGTCTTCATGGTAGTGGCTCCTTACTAGAATTCCAATTTTCCAAAGTCCTGACCATCATAAGATCACATTTTAGAACCCTTGTGTGTCAGATGCCAAGTCACCATTTGGTTTTTTGATTCTTAAAAAACCATCTCTGGTAGATTCTCCAACAGTGTACATCAATAATTATGGCTACCATATTCTCAAGGATTTAAAATATCCTGTAACTGTTTTAACTGACCCAGATATCAGTAGTGTCACACACTCTGAAAGTCTGTGCTAAAGTCTGTGCTAATTGATTTAATATTCTACCATGTGTTCTAGTGTTGGAGTTACTGAAATGATGATGGCAATGGCATAGAATGTGTAGGGGCACCTCATTTGGTACCATGCACAATGGCTTTCCTCCCTAGCCAGATTTTCATGCATTATTTAGGGGAACGTAGTCTAGTTTGGCACATGACTCTCCTTTGCCTACTTTCTTTCTTTTTTTTATTTTTTAACAAAAGAAGCAAGAGAAAATATATAAATGAGATACAGATCCCAGCATAGTACATAGTACAGGGCTTGGAGTAAATAAAATCTGAGCTTAAATCTAGATGTGTGGTCTTGGGCAAGTCACTGAACTCCCATTTTCCTCAGTTTCCTCAACTGTAAAATGGGAATAACAGCACCTACCTCCCAAGATTGTGGTAAGAATTAAATGATAGTATTTATAAAGCACTTAGCACAGTTCCTGGCACACAGTAGGCTGTGTGTCACTACTTATTCCTTTCCCTTTCCCATTATTTGCCCCCACCCTAAACCCATTCCTGGAGAAGTTAACCAATCTGCCCCAAATTATGCCAAGTACCGTTTACTCTCAGGCCATTGATCTTTCTACTGTACCTAGAAAATCCAAGGTAGAGATAGAGGAGAGCTACTACTCCGTAAGCCCATTTTCAGACTGCTTAACGAAGCATAACTCATTTCTTCTAGAAGCCTGTTCAAAAACCAATAGTAATACTTATTTTCTAACAACTCAAGAATATGTTCTTCAGGATAAATGAGGTTTCAAGATAACAAAGGGGCTATTCTTCAATCTTTTAATTATAAATGCTTTGGGGTTGGAAATCTTTCCAAAATATATCGTACCTTTCCATGACTTTTGCTGCACAAATGCACACAAATAGAGATTACCTCTATTAATGTCTTTAAGGGTTACAGAATGGAGGGGCATGTGACATAGACCCCTGAGAGTTACTGATCAGTCTCATTTCTCCCTCCTCAAAGCATCTACTACTCGGCATCCTCATCACCGATTCCCTTCTTCTCTAATCTCTGAAAACAATGGTGCCATGGCCTTCAAATCTTGTTTTTGTTGCAGCTGCTGGTAACAATGTCCCTGCTACCCTCCGCTCTCCCTTCTTTTCTTTGTCCTTGTTCTTCCTTATCTCCTCTGTTTCCATTCTCCTATCAATCACAAGGTGTATGACCTTGAATAAGTCAATTCACTGGGCCCCATTTTGCCCTTCTATAAAGCAGAGGTTGGATCAAAGTGGGTAAGGTCCCCTCCACATTTAAGAATCCATTTTCCTAGAATGCACATCAATCATCTAGGGGTATTTGGCTCTTTTCTAATTCTTTTTATCACCACTTAAACTTTTCTTTCTTTTTCTTTTTTTCCAACAAACACTTTCTTTCCTTTAATTCTCATTTCCAGGCTAAGACACTGTAGATGCTTGAGGTACTACAAAGCTAGTCTCCAGATCAGCCAGGTCTCAGTGTATTTATAAACAGCTGTATTGAATTCATAGAATTTAGACTAAAAAGAACCTCAAAGACCATCTACTACAAACTTAAGTTGAGGAGCAGAGAAGGGGAAGTGACTGATTTTAAAGACAGTCAGTCAACAGCAAGCCATATTTGACCCCAGATGCTATGATGCCAAAGGCAGGTTTTTTTCTGCATTGACATGCTGACTCAAGTAGAAGCATCTATTACTATGCTCTCTACATGTTAAAAGGAAACTCCTTAATTTGCCACATGAGGAAACTGTAAAACATTCCCTAAGTATTCAAGTTTGTTGCAAATAAATTGTATCTGGAATTCTAAAAACCCACGTTCATGTATAGAAAATATCTGGGTATCAAATGGATTCTTTTCTTTTCAATACCAATTCAGTAAGAGGAACAGAAACTCAGACTGAGATTCAAATATGCTTTTTGTTGTAATGGCTCAAGCCTAATTGCCCTCTTAATTTTGATTCAATGTTAGGACAAAATGAGGCATCTGTGAGTCACTGAACAAAGATAGTTTACTTTGCCCAAACACAGCCAAGATATACAGCCAGAATACAATGGTATCTAAGCTTCTCCAGGTTTGGAGCCCCACCTTGTCTCCACATCTGCTAAGTCTACCAGCAGCATATGATGGCTCTCCTGGGCTCAGGTACCCACCAAATCTGAGGGGCTCAAATATACATGGCTTGGAACTTTCAGGAAATTCTATCCATTAGACAATCAATAAATATTTATTTAGCACCTACTACATGCCAGGCACTGTGCTAAGCACTGCAGACAAAAATAAAAGAAAGGAAAAAGTCCTATTCTCAAGGAGACTGTAATTGGGGGAAGGGGGAACAATTACAACATACTAATATATACAAAGTTACATACATGATAAATAAGAAATAATTAGTAGAGGGAAGGCACAAGAATTAAAAAGGATGGTAGAAGACTTCCAGTAAAATTTTTAAAAGGGGCAAAGGGGTTGTAATTGGGGCTTAAAGGAAGCCAGGGAGATCAGAAGGCAGAGAGCAGGAGGGAAAGTGTTCCAAGCATGAGGGACAGCCAGTGAAAATGTCTAGAACTTAGGGGAGAGTCTTGTCTGTGGAACAGCCAGGAGGCCAGTGTCACTGGATCAAAGAGTACCTGTCAGGTAGTAAAGGGTAAGAAGATGAAATTGTAGGAGGGTGCTAAGTTATGAAGGACTCAATACCTAACAGATAATTTTGTATTTGGTCCTGGAGATAAGAGGGAGACACTGGAGTTTATTAAGTAATGGTGCTGGTGATTGCGGTGGTGGTGGGGCTGCATGTGTGACATGGTCAGAGCTATACTTTAAGAAAATCACTCTCGGGGCTAACTGAAGGATGGGTTGGAGTGGGGAGAGACTTGAGACAAGCAGACCCACCAGAAGGCTGCTATAGCAGTCCAGACATGAGGTGATGAGGCCGAGAGCTGCCCTAGTGCTCCAGCAGTACCAGAGGAGATTAGGGGGCATATATGAGGGATATTGCAAAGGTGAAAACAACAGGCCTCGGCAACATATTGGATACGGGGGAGTGAGAGACAGTGAGGAGGAATCCAGGATGACACTTAGGTTGTGCACCTGAGAGACTGGGAGGATGATGCTGTCCTCTTCAGTGAAAGGGAAGGTAGTTGAGTGAGGTAGGTAGCTGGGGGAGGGTGCCAATAGAATGAGTTCTGTTTTGCACATACTGAGTTTAAGATATCTCCCAGATGTCCAGTGTAAAATGTTTGAAAGGTAACTGCAAATGAAAGACTGGAGGTCAGTAGAGAAACTGGAACAGGAAAGGCAGATTTGAGAATCATGAGCCTAGAGATGACCATTAAGTCCATGGGAGCTGAGGAGCCCACCAAGTAAAGTTGTCTATATAGAGGGAGAGGAGAAGAGGTCCATGAACTTTCAGAAACCCCAGGTAAGGGCATCTATGGTTGGGGGGGTATAATCTGAATCAGAGAACCTCAAGTCAGTCAATCAGGTTCGGGTAGGGAGATGGATGGGGGGAGGGAAGGGGGGGATAAGTCAGGGGAAATTCTGGTCATACTGTACTTTTCTATCTAATAGGAAAAATCGATAAAAATGTGTTATTTTAATTTTACTTCATTTATAACTTTCTAAGAAGTAATGTTGCATTACAGACAGGGAGTCCTGCCTCTGAGACCATAGGGAAATCAGAGAACCTCTCAGTGCAGACTCTGAGTTTATAGGTAAGCTCCCCAGAGCTAGTTTTCACATCAGAAATAGAAGATCTGTGGGTATACACCTGTGAAATAAACAGCTTATGCAAAATCTTTCATTTGTTATAATGTCTACTTTAAAATGTCCAATAAGGTCTAATTATAAGCAGTGTGTTCTAAACGTAATCACTGATTATATCCTCTATAGGTTAAGCCTAAATGATTTAAATGAACAGAGATTTGGGGTTCTTATGTTATAGTTGGCCCAAGCCTGCAGAAGACCCACAACCATCATCAACAAGCTTAATAAAAACATAAAAGACATAGATAGAGTCGAGTGGCAAAAATGGACTTTAAAAATTAGTAACTATAACAAGAATATAATTACATATAATGTATAAAATTATCATTATATACAAAAATAACTATAGGACCACAGATTTAGATAGAAAGAACCTCAGAATAGACCCTTGAGATGAGAATTATACATTAAAGGTACATCACACACAGAGTTCTTCTGTCATTACACATTTTATCTTCTACCTCACCATCCTTCCAATATTTCCTTCTTTCCTGTCCATTTCTCAGGCCTTTCAGTGGTACCCAAAGGCACGACTTTAATCCTACTGGTAATGGTATGGCCATAGGAGATTGCTCCACTCCCTCCCCAATTAGAAATCTGTTATTCCTCATTTAATCCCTGTGTAAATAAAATACTAGATAAAGATTTTAAACTGCAAGACAACAAAAGTGACCGTAAGGAAAGAAGAAATCCAGAAATGTGAATGCAATCCATTTCAAGAAATTGAATTAAGTAACATGAAAATGTTCTACGAGAATACCTAATCTAAAGGGAATTCGAGAAGCCTGGACACTTAAGGCACAAATTAAAATTAAGAAGGCGGGAATACAGCAATGTCCATATTGCTATGAGGTGGAATAGCAGGAAGCGCCCATTTTACTTGTGGCTGCAACACTCTTCACTCTCGGACAGTCAACAGGTATCTGAACATTAGTTGGCTAACAAAGGAGTTAAATTATAAAATTTCTGATGTGGAAGATAAAAGGATGAAAAGACAACTAGGAAAATAAAATCAATTACTACAAACTGCCTGTGTGTATGTACACAAAGAAAGAGAAAGGGAGAGGGAAAGAAGAAGAGGAAGGTGGAGAGAAGAGGAGGAAGGCAGAGAGAAAAGGAACCCATACGTACATACACATTATATGACATACATATTTAAATATATAAGGAGACAATACTATATACATGTGACGTATAAATATACATATGCACTTAACATATATTTATTTATACTTGTGTGTGCAACATATTTTATCTATCCACACTAATACTAATTAAAAATTAGGCCAGTCATTATAGTCACTGGTTTTTTTAGAGGATGCACAAAGCACTGAAGAGGTGCCTAATAGCTAGAAAAATAGAAATTGGTGCCCAGCTTTTTAAAAACAAAGAAAAAAAGTATTTCCCTGGAAATGTCCAATCTATTAGTTTAATTGGGGTGGGAGTGGGGGTGGGGATCTAAAGTAATTCATTTAAACTAATCATTTAAAAATACCTTGATAGCTAAAAGTGGGTCAATAAAGTATTACTACCATAAAAAATGAGTTCTAAGAGAACAAGACCTTTTACCTCCATTATAGAATGATGGGCTTGAAAGCAGTAATTAATATCCCTTGGAGTGAGTTAGATCTGGGTTCAAATCTTTGTGGCTGCAACATTCTTACTCTCAGACAGTCTAAAGGCTCTCTCACCTTGGGTGAATTTCTACATGAGTCGAAAGTTCGTCTTCTACAGGTTTGCCCACTGCTTCTCCTGTCCTAATCCTCTGTTCCCACTGTTGTCAAAACCACTGCTTTCATTTACTTCTCTCCTGTCTTACACCCTCAGATTCTACTTTCATGCCATTCTTTTCTCAATCTATAATAATCCAAATTTAATTACTCCTCCCTCACTCTATTGCAACAACCCCAAATGGCCAAAAAAAAAGAGAGGAGAGGGGAAGAGAGAGGGAGAGAGAAAAAGAAAGGGGATAGTAGGGAACCCATCTTATCCTCTCATATGCCACTTTACTCCTCTCCCTTGCCAACTCCCTTACCCTAGCTGCCTCTGCCATTTCCTCCTAGAAACAAGACTGAGAATGAAAATTAAAGGACATGTAATGATAGAAACTACTTAGCTGAGTTTACAGAGGCCTATTTTCATTTTATATACAGGAAAAATGGTAGAAAGAATGACTAAGAAGTCCCAGAACCTTCTGTCCTAGACCATTAGGCTATTTCTTGAAGCTGTGGATAGATGCTTCCCGATATTGTTAATTTTCAATGATCTTCTAGGAAGAAAATTCCCAGGACTCCACACCTTAACCTTCCACCTCTCCTCAGTCACCCCTCCAAAAAACTCCTCACAATAACCACAACAGAAACAAAATTTAGCAAAAGACTGAAAAATTAATCCAAATTTAAACTCCAACATCACTTGAAGTAGCCATTCTCTATGAAACAAATGTGGATTACAATACACACTTCAATATAGTCCTGTCCTTCAGGATAAATCTATACTTCCAAGAGAATTCAATCTGGAAGGAGAGGGAGGAAAGAAAACAATTTTTCTTTTCTTAGAAATTCATATACAGTAAACACAAAAGTTCCAAAACTCTGGCTCAAGCTTTACTTTGACTGAATGAACAGTAATTGCTTTTTTAAAAGTCTAAATTTTAATCATCATGAAAGAGCCCAAATGTTACCATTCTATATATTAATGTTCACACATCTGGTAGATATCCCCTCACACACATACACACTTTAAAGAAAAAAAGAGCATAAATTCAGAGAGAATTTTTTTTTTACATGAATGCTATTAACATACAACTCACCCAATACATCACAGGTCATATATTTCCAAAGTCACTGGACCTGTCCAGGTCTTAGTTTCTTTATCTATGAAATGAGGATGGTGACCAACAACCTTTACAACCCTAAAATCCTACTTCAGAGATTCTGCGACATTGTGGTAGTTCGATCTCATGGTTCTCCCTCATTTATTTTTGCTGAAATTATATAGACTTTTATGTATGGAACAACAGATTCCCCAGCCAGATTTCATTTATGGCCTGGTCTCTTATATATTCAACTACCATTTAGGGCAGCTAAGTGGATAGAGTGCCTGAATCAGAAAGACTCATTTGACTGAGTTCAAATCTGGCCTCAGATATTTATTAGTTGTGTGACCCAGGGCAAGTCACTTAACCCTGTTTGACTCAGTTTCTTCATCTGTATAATAAGCTGGAGAAGGAAATGCAAACCACTCCAGTATCTTGGTGAAGAAAACCCCAGTGTCACAAAGAATCAGACATGACTGTAAATGAGTGAACGACTTCCACTTAGAAAGGTAAGGCTACCCATCCTTGAAGGTTCTGAAGTTATTATGATGGCTGTATGCTTTCCCAAAGAAATATCCTTTTTTTGTTATTTCTCAAGAATTGTCTAAGAGGAAAATTCCTTGAAATTTCCCTCCCCTCAAAATTAGCTAGATGACTTCAGTATCATTTTAGAAGTTACACTGTCCAAAAGGAGTAAAGATCTCTGAGCAGTTGAACTTTTATGCTTATGGGCCCCTAACAGTAACAGTTTGTGTCCCTGACAACAGTCTGTCTTACTGTCTTTGATAAAAAGGCACAAAAGTCTTTGTTCTTGTCTCTTGACTATGTCAGCTAGGAGAAAAAGTCTTGTCTCATATTCCAAAATTGCTACCCAAGTAACAAAAAACAAGAGCCCCTCGCTGTCTTTCAACATCAGCCGCATCTTCTTTCCACCTAGGCACTGCATGATACCCAGCCTGAAGTTTCAGTACCTCCGTTCAACACCCCTATTGAGATTATTACCTACTAGAAACTGCCCTGCCCTCATTTCCCAACACCTTGGAAAACCAAAAGTCCAAAAACGGAGTCGTAGAGAGTAGGTACTTCCCTCATCACTTCCAACACTATTTCTGCCTCACAGCCTCTTTGAAAAGAATGTGTCCTAATCCCAATAGCTTGGTAAGAACCAATAAGGTTGCACACATTAAGAGGTTAGGAACTAAGGCTCTCTGGGGCAGTTTACACCTGTAGGAACCACAAAGTAACTTCTTTTAAGTATTTTGGGGGAGTTGGAGCCGGGAAGGCCTACATCATGACTGGGGAACTTGAAGCCTTCTGGGTCCTTGGGTGCGGCCTTCTGACTGGGCCCAAGTTTTATGGAACAAATCTTTTTATTAGGTGACAAGTTCTGTGAGGTCTGAATTCAGTCAAAAAGAGAATCTAGAGGGCCACCTGTGGCCTTGAAGCTGCAGGTTCCCCACCCCAGGCCTAGATGGACGGACAGCTTCTGTCTCAGAACAAGGGGTTAAATCTTGGTCACATATCATGTGTTAGAGACCTCTAGGTCTAACTCCCTCCACCCCAAACCACACTGAACACATACCCCTCTCGTGTCTTACAGCCCTCGCAGTGGCGCTCCTAGAGTTGGGCTATGGTTTGCAAGTCTATCCTGGGGATCAAACTTAGGTTACAGCACCCTTCCTGGATTCAAGGGGGCTTCAAAGACTAGTTAAGTCAAGGTAAGAAATAGGCACAGAAAGTTATGTAAAAGAGAGATTGACAAAAAGCAACTGACCAACACATGACTGATTATATTTGGTTTAATAACCACATAACGTTCACGAAAAAAAAGAGGGAAAAAACAAACTAGAATGCAAGTAAATTTCTTCTTTTTTTTTTACTTTCTACCAATAGGAAAAGCACCTTAATTACCTGAACTTTACAGTATGTCTACATTTACATTTTATGAGCTATTCTGAAATCTGCCCTGTTTAATAATCTGTGTCGTCAGGAAAACACTTTAAAGTGTCTCTCACAATTAAACCCATCCACAACCTTATATAAATCAAAATTTTGCTACCATATCAAAATGTTACACTGGGACTGTATAACATTGCCCACATCCTCATTACATGCTACACTAATTACTACCAGCAGATTCAGAATTTTCTGCACATTAGAGGCTTTTAGAGGAGCTATAAAAAATTTCAGGCACCATTAATTTAAATTTGTATTGAAATTTCCTTTTGACAGATGGCCAAAAATTACTTATTATTTAGAGTACCAGAGCTGGCTGTTTGCACATTAGAAGAGGAAAGGGAAAAATTAAAAGCAAGAAGGAAATTTATGTCACGTTCATTACCTGTTAAATGTTAAGGAGCATTATCCTGCATGAATAAATTATTTCATACAAGCACATAGACTCCAGCTGCTGGCAACTGGCACATTCTGGTTGATAAAAACCATCTCAAGTCACACTGCAGACAATCATAAAAAGCCCCTCTTAACCAGGAGCCACTTAAGGGAGGACAGATCGATAGAACAAGTGACTAACTGCTACCCTGGGCATCACTGAAAACATTTAAGGAAATTAGCAAACTATTTCACCTTGCAAAGCTGGCAGCTAGCCCTAAATACTGACACAATCCAACTCAGGATTTGATAATAGGGTAAAAAAAAAATCTATTCATAACTATCATTCCATAATAAATCAGTACAGACTCTTTATCCCTTTCTTTCCTTTTTTCCCTTGCTTCTAGCTACACAAATACTCACTCCCAGACTCGCCCCCAAATGGTATAATTTCCAAATAGCTACTACTACTCTTGGAGGAAATATAAAATGTGACTGGCACATACCATGTGCATTGGAGCAGAGCCATTTCTATAGCCTTCTGGGAGTGGGATAGGATAAGAGCCTGATGTTTAAGTTCACTAACCTGCCTAAAGGCTATATATTTATCCTATGAAAACAGCATAAGTTTTCATCATAACTTGAAAATGATCAGACAGGAATTTTTCAGGATCTCTTTTGGTTTATCCTGATTCTGGAGCTATAAATGTTTGTTATTTGATAAGCATATGGGTTTGTTATATTTCATATATTTTGCTCAAAAATAGTTGGGAATCTTGGTTTTAAAATCAATGAAAAAGCATTTAGCAATATATCTGCTATGTACCCGGAATTGTTTGGTGACACAAAGACATTAAGTTTATACTTCATACCATAAACAGCTATATCTGAGGAATTCATTACGTGAACTTGGTTTCTCCAATGATAAATTGCGACATTCCGATAGGTATGTAAATGTATATTTAAATTACAAATGTTTTTACAAGGTTAAAATGGTTTATAGTCAACTTTTTTTTTACATTGTGTGTGAGGACTTAGGGAAAAACTGAAAGTCTTTTTCAAGAGGAAGGACAAGAACTAAATTGATGTTCAAAGCATACATAATGAGAGGCCTGAGTAGAATATTGTGTTTTTCATGAAGACTGCTCTGACCCCTTAAATTCTTTGAGGGATAGAGGGAAGGAAGGTGAAGAGAAGTGATGAACAAGTCAAACAACAACATCCTCATCATGACAAAGACTCAAAAAAGATTCCTCTTGGTTTTGGGCAGTGTTGACTTCTCTCAAGACCCAAATCATTTTCACGTTTTGCTGATCCTCTGGGCTACTATCTGTGTGTTATGTGTAGAAGTTTCAAACAATTCTCAGAATATTCTCTTGAGATATCAAAGGGAAACGTCCCCCGAAATAAGGAAAGCCCAACATACATCTTTCTCGTTCTATGCTTTGTCTACAAAGACCCCCCCCTTATATTAAATGCCTCAGACTCCCCACAATAACTCTGAAAGGTAATCATGAAGTTTTGTATAGAAAACTTCTATAACGAGTTTTTAGAAATCAAACTAGTTCCCACATTATCAAAATATGTACATATGTACATATTATGTAATATGTACATATTATGTAAATATGTACAAATTACTTTATCAAATATTTTTGTTCATTTATAGATACTCTCTAAATTGAGGATTGTGCTATTCAACTTTTACACTGCAAGCTAACACCATAATAAGGACAGAATACAACTCTCCAGATGTGGTACAGATTCTTATATCCTATTTGATAAACTTGTCTTGATAGAGAAATGAATAAAAACTCACAGATCACAGCCAAGCCCTAAAATTACTCCAATGACTAAGTTTTTAAAAAGTATTATCAACTTCCAAACTATTCTCCAAACTTAAAAGATTCTCTCATTAAAATTTAAAAAATTAATGAAGCTATCAAAATTACTAAAATGAGAATGTTCCTCAAATTGATTTTAATGTAGCTAAGCTAACCTCAATTCAACACTTTTCCTACACTGACTGTGATTGCAGATATAACAAAAAACATTCAAGATATGTTAAAGAAACTTATTCCTCATAAGAAATGAAGTCTTACCTTTATGGAGTCTCTGTCTATGGGCAAAACAGCAGCCACCAGAGAACAAATGATGGGAAGAAGGAAAAAAAAGAAATGTACTCTTTAGTTTACACAAAATCATACATTTATCACACTTGATCTCTGTTAAATAATAAATTGCAGAGATGTTAACTTTGCTGTGAAGTTAATAATTAATATTGCTCAACCATTTATAAAGTCTAAGTCAACCTTCCTTCTTTTTCAGAATGATTAAAATTAGATATTAGTATTACTTGATATCTCCACAGAACTTTCTACTTATATATTAGTATTACTTGATATCTCCACAGAACTTTCTACTTATAAAATGGTTCACAATCCTTTCTGCCGTGACCATATCATTAAGGTAGGCTGATAAAAAATTTTCAGCTTTAGAACTAGGAAACCGAAGCTCAGAGTGAAGAAAATCTTTTACCCAAGGTAAAGACAGACATAAAAGCAACAACTCATATTTTAATAACACTCTAATTTTTTCCAAAAGCCTTAGTTACAAGAACCTTATAAGGTGTTATTATATCCATTTCATGGATGAGGAAACTGAGGCTTGGCTCACAAATCACATGGATAGTAAATATCTGAGGCTGAATTTGAACCCTAGGTCGTCACCTGACTTCAAGTCCAGTATTCTATACACTAAGCCATGCTGCTTCAGAACCAGATCGAGATATTATGAGCTTTTATTATAAAAAACTTTAAAAAGAAATCAAGAGAGCCACACTGCTGGTGAAGTAAAGTCCCACAATTAAACATTTGTGGGATGTTACCAAGGAGACTTCCATCTATCTTCCTGCTATTAACTAATAAAAATGATTATAAAGCATGCTGCAAATATAAATTGCTATAAAAATGTCTACTAATTATAGTCTATCTTCATCGGAGGTTTAAAAAAATACTCTGGCAAAATTTTTTTTCCATAGGGCAATGTGAAGGGAGGGGTGAGGGTGGGGGATCCTGTGCCTGAGTTTTCACCAATGAGGAGAACTCTATATGAGGCTCACCCCTCCAAGGCACATCAGTCACTCATAGGTAAGAGGTAAGTTGCTGATCTGATCTCACTCATTTGGTAGGCATCTTTGTAGTTTTAAAAGTTGCCTAGACACTAAGGGGTTAAAAGACTAGTCCCAACTAGTGAAATTAATAAATTATTAATATCAGACTATCATTAATAAAAAGAAAATGAATTCCTTGCCACCGAAGGATAGATGAACGCTTTCAGAGCACAAAGGTGCCATCTTGTTAATGTACCATATACAATAATGGGCTACGATCTAACTCAGTAACAGAGTAAATAATGGCCCCCAAAATCTACATCCAGCGTCATGGTAACTGAGCTCAACATTCCTACAAGAGTTCTCACCTCTTTGGTGATCACTGTCATGGTGTTTCTTTTCATCTTTAATTGGAAGGTGAGACTGCCCACCCAGTGCACTGGAAAGAGCCAAGAGGCCAGCACTGCTGCCAATGGGTGGGATGGCAGGTGGCTGAAGACCCGATGGGTGTGGAGTGAGAGGCACCGGCAGACCATGTCCATGTGATAAATGCTG
>CM053769.1:55283265-55298766 GCA_028658325.1 Potorous gilbertii
AAAAACAGGAATTAACTGAACAACTTATAGCAACCTAAGTTCAGAGAGATTTCTTTCACAAAGTGTTTACATTTTATACTTAAAAACAAAAGCTTGATATCATACATTTCTAATCAAAACATATACATGAGTAACTATTAAAGCAGTTATATTGAACAAAAAAAAGCTGAAAATGGAGAAAATTAGTGTTAAACAGTTCTCCCAGAACCACTGCACAGCATGCAGTGTGAGTTAATTTGAAAGAGAAAACCTGAATTAACAACCCAGAAAAGGAAACTGGTTGCAGCAACCGTTTTAAGCCCTTTAAGTGTCCTCAGCGGTACTTGAGCAAATTACTAAAGAAAATCTAATGTAGCAAGGCTTGGGTCCTCCTGTAGGCTTGCTCAATAATGCTGAAATAATTGGGCACTCTGTGCACGTTTAGTGCTGCTCGAATGAAAAGCGAGAGGCCTGCCCTTGTACTCGTCTCTAGCTGCTGACTGTGTTGTGACAGGTTTATTTGAGTGGGACTGTGATGCATGCACCAGTAACGGCGCTGACAAGAGTCTAAAGTCATTTTTACCAGTACACTGGCAACACAGAGAGAAAGCCCTTGAGAGATTCCAACTGGAGTGCTTGACCTCAGCCAAGGCCACATCCAGCTCTGCAATACCAACCATTGTGGGGTGGACCGTTTGTTGTGACTACTGAATGGGAAGGGGGTGGGGGTAAGGAAGAGGCAGGAGGACGTTGTGTTAAATCTCTCTCCACATGGATCCATTCAACTTAAAAACTTATTGAACAATATTCTGTGAACAAGTGTTCAGTGGTTGTCAGATTAACTTTTTTAGTAGGTGGAGAATCGGTTATTCCTTTTTAAATAAACCACTTTGCAAGTGTGGCTTATAATAGTCAAAAAGACTTTACTATTATTTTCTCCTCCCAAACATGGTCTTATAAAATAGGCTATAAAGAACCAATTCTGTAACAACCTATTCTGGTAAGAAATGTCTTTAAATGCTCTTTTTTTAGATTGAGCCAAAAAGCTGGAGAGTTTTGAGAAAAATGCTTCCTCTTCTCTCTAACCCCCATAAAAATCCCCAAAATGCAATTTTCTCCTCACAGGGATATTTCTTTGTCTATACCCATTCTCTAGCTGTATTACTTTTGACCCTAAAAAGCAAAGTATAACATTAATTATTTCCTCCTATGACTTCTCATGTGTTTGCTGGGTATTTTAATATATGGCAATACAAAAAAAGGAGGGAAGTACTTTAACGGATAGATTCACTTTAAAGAAATAAGGCAATTACTCAGATACTTAAATCTTTCCTCACTCTCTTCTACTACCACCCCAACTTGCTTTTAATGCGAATTAAGTGGGTATTTCAACTAACTGAATTTTTGGTACAAATTATCTCTATAATTGTGTCCAATATTTATATTTCATGTAGAATAAGGCAAAGAAAGTTATATGTAGCAATCATATTTTCAAAATATATGTATTTCAAAATGCACCAATATAGCTCTTTTTCTACAGAATGAGCCCTAAAATTAAGTCTATTATGGAACAGTTCTGTCAAAACCTATCTTCAGTTGAATATCCATATGGCTGCCTCCCTTTTGCTTGAAAAGTGAAAATATAGCAAAAATTCATCATATCCTCAGACTCCTTCACATTTTTCTCTTTGTGTCAAGGGCACAAAATAATCTCATCTTTCCATGCAGCCGGGGACTTTTGAAAAGATATTCCTAGTCTATCCATGGCCAAGAGAGATCTCCTGGGATTCACACTTCAACACACCTTTCCACTTCAAAATAGTTGTCTCTACTGGAAGGCTAACACTATCTTGACCTGTGCCTTTAGAACCTATCCCTTGCTCTCCCTCCTGAAAAGCCATTGCTTCGTTCATCCTCTCTCCTCCTCCCTCTTCCCCAGTTTCCCAAGTATTTAATTCAAAATTTATAATTAATCTGACCTAAAAGTAGCATTCCTGTATCCTGAAATAAAGCCCAGTTAACCCTGGTGTGCCTTTTCTAGTTTCCAGCATCCTACTTCTCTCCTTTTGACTGCTAAACTCTTGGGGGGAGGGAGGAGCACCCTATTTACACTATTTTCAGTGCCTATCACCCAGTTCCTTCCGCATCCTATTTACACTATTTTCAGTGCCTATCACCCAGTTCCTTCCGAATCCCTTTCAAATTCCCCTCACCAATCAATTAAAAACTATTCTCTATCAAACTACTTCCTAATTTCCAAATCTGATGGTCTTTCTTCAGTCCTAATCCTCTTTGACTTCTCTGAACCCAAATACTAACACCTTCCTTCAATAAAGAGCTCACTTTCCCCAGCTTCCAAAGGCATCCTACTATTTTCAATTTTTTCCTCTGACTGCAACATCAATTTTCTTCCTTACCACGCCGGAGATGACTCACCTCTCTCAGATCTCCAGCCCGAGGTCTAATCTCTGATCTCATATTCCCAAAAGACTGATAAACATTTGCCCTTGAACATCCTTTCATCACAATCCACAAACAGTTCCCAAACACCCCAAAATCAAAGCTAAATAATTATTATTAACATATTTATATAAGATTTTAAAGCATGCAAAGCAGTTTAGATACATTAGCTCACCTGACCCTTCACTAGAAGATACAGAATCTACACTGCAGTTCTGCCTATGACTATGAGACCTCAGGGAAATCACTTAACCTTTAGAAGCCTCAGTTTTCTGGTCAATAAAATGAGGGGGTTTAGAATCAATAGCCCATTAAGTCCTTTCCTCTGCTAGCTCCTTAATTGTCTAATTCTGTAAGAGGAACTGTTACGCCCATTTTACAGATGAAGCAATTAGAGCTCAGAGGTATTGAGTACTTTGTCCATAATCAAATGCTAGAAAATGTACAAGGCAAGATTCTTTACTCGATTCCAGGTGCTAGACTTTCAACGAAGGCACTCTGGTTCTCCAACTGAACTCATCACTCCCACTACCCCAAAACCTAGCTTGTGATTATTTTTTTAATCAAAGGAAACCATGTGATAGAGTGAAATGAGCCCCAGACTGGGAACCCAGTAACCTAGGCTCCACTCCCCCTCTAATTAGGGGCACAACCCCTTGATATAAAATTTTAAAATTGGCCTAGAAGTTCTCCCTCTAAGGATTGCTGCCATTCCATCCGTTCTGTGAGTGTATCATCATTCACTGGCCATTCACTGTTTATGCATCCTTCTCTACTGCCTCCCATGTGTGTACATATATGTTTGTGTAGAGTATCAGGGGTGGGGAAGCTGAGGCCTCAAGGTCACATGTGGCCCTGGAGGTCCTCAAGTGTGGCCAGGTTCCCAAACCCTGTTGCAACAGACAGGAAAATTGGGGCTTATGATAGAAGAAAAGCTGCCTAATGCTACGAGCTATCCAAAAACATGATGGCTTATGAAGGCAGGATTCTTCCCCTTACCAGAGCTGACTCACCTCTTGGTGATGCTGTAGAAGGAGTTCCTGTGCAGGTATGCTGAACCAGACAGGTAATCTTTGAGTCCCTTCTAAAACTGACTTCATGGGATTCAATTTTAATGACAACATATGAATAGTTCTGAATTTCTCACATACCAATATACTAAGTTTGTTCACTAAGACAATGTGCTTCAAATAAGAGGGAGAAATGCCAGGAAGTAATGATACATATGGTACTATACTTGTGTGTGTGTTTGTATATGTACATATTTTCATATTTATACATGCCCAAGTGTACATGCCCATATACGTTCACTCCATCTCCATTTCTATGCAGGTATACTGTTGCTGTTCAGTCCAACTCTTCATGTCCCCACATTTGGGATTTTCTTGGCAAAAATATTGTAGCAGTTTTCGATTTTCACTCTAGCTCTTTTTACAGATGAGGAAACTGAGGCAAACAAGGTTAAGTGACTTGCCCAGGGTCACACAGCTACTAAGTGTCTGAATCTGCATTTGAACTCAGGTCTTAGAGGAGTCCAGATCTAGTGTTCTACTCGCTGCACCATCTAGCTGCCCTATACATATACACACTCATACATACCCCTACTTCACAAGATGATTTTGAAAATGGAGCTTGGCAAATCTCAGAAACTTTGTTATTTTAATAGGTTTTTGTTTTTAAAATCTTAATTATGATATGTAATATTTGCTTATGTGAGAACCAAGCCATCCCCCTTAAAGTCAACTATTTTGAGTATTGCCCCAAAAAACCCTAGAAAACAAAGTAGATAATTATTATATGAAGTTTAAGTTTAATGAAATTTTTCCATAATATGGAGGTAGCTCATAGTAATTCAAAGCTATAGAATAAAAGTAAATTGACAGCTTTTAAGTCAGGTATATTTAACATCTTAACATTAATAAAACAGAATGCTATAATTTTATAGATATGTTAAAAGTCATGAATGTCACCCCTAGATATTTTCGCCTTGCAACATACAGTGGTACATATAATATTTACAACAAATGACTGATTCCTGATAGTTCAAACAGTTGGTTAAAAGACACCTTTTGCACAGACGACATATTGCTAATTGTCATATAAAAGCAGCTAACCATACCCAAGCCCTACTTTTTAAAAGAATTTAGAGTGATCAATTTCAAAACATTCAAAAACAAATCCAGTAAAAAAAAAAAAAAAAAGACAAAAGAAAGACTCAAGACATTGAGCAACACAATGATAAACCACAAATCCCCACAAAGACACCCCACAAAGCATGCCATCCACTCCAAGACAGGGGTGATACGCAAAATGGTATAGACATTGTTGGCCCTGGCTAACAAGGGCATCTGTTTTGTTTGACTATTTTTCTTTTCTAGTGAGGAATAATTAAAGTGCTTAATAATTAAAAGAAATTAATTTTTAAAAAAATAACATGAACAAAGAAAACATTTTAAGAGTTTTCTAGTCAAAAGTGTTCCACTTTCTCCCAGATGTTTTACAATCAGCTTTGAATCAGAACTGCTCACAGCTTTCCCCCATACTGAAGTGAAAGCCCAAGGCCATTATCCTGACAGCCTTAACACTCTCCTCCAACCTATGGCTCTTTCAAATGTTAATTATAGACCAATTAACCTTCAAAGGTCTGCTCCTTTATCAAATCTTTACACTTTACACACAAGAAACGTAAAACTTACAATATTTTATGGAGAAAAGAAATATATAAGTAGAACACAGTAACTCAAAAGGCAAGTAAGATAATTTAAGAAAAAACAGCCCCCAGGATAAATGTAAACAAGAACATTGGGGACAGAGGGGAAAGAAGAAATAGACAGTGAAAGGGAAGAAATCAGAGCAAAGAAGAGGAAGAGGTATAAAAAGTACAATGGAGGACATATGGACATGGTCTATTTCAATTACCAAAAAGAAAAACAAATTGAATGCTAAGAAAAATAAGCTCAAACAGTCATAAGGGATGAAGGTTTTTGTCTAGGAAAGTACTTATCATGAATGAGAATTTCTTCTTCAGTGTCAGACACAGGGCTGCCTAAGCCAACTGGCACAATTACCAGCCTTGTCGTTTCTTCTTCAGATAATTTCCTTAAACTCTTCTGCCCCAAACCACACCATATAAAACCTCCTTTTTTTCTTATAATCTCTATGTACTATTTAGTCAGCTAAGTAATGTCAAAATAGACTGTACTAACTAAAATGTACAACAGGCACACAATTAAAATGATTAATCTAATACTGATAAAATAGTTGGTAATTATTTTTTGAAAGTCCAGTACAGTGAAGTTAAAGATGGCAGACAGCTGGTTGATAGCAAACCTCATTTAAAACCTCTCATCGGATTCTCTTTTAACTATGAATTATTTTCTTGAAGTTGTTTCAAGTTTGAGAAAAAGGGCAAAAATATACTATAAATGATGTCTTTTGAGATGATGGATTTACATCACCAAGAAATGTCAATGAGTGGTGCGGTGGAGACAACCATTTGGATCCAGAGGACCTGAGTTCAAATGATGGCTCTCATATTTACTACCTGTGTGATCTCTGGTCAGTTGCTTAACTCCTCTAGAACTTTTTCTTAACTATAACATATTAATTTGGGGGACTGGACTCCACGACCTTTAGAGTTCTAAATCTAGAAGCCTATGAAGAAATGGAGAAAACTGAAGCCTATATAGAGCGAAATGGAATTGAAATGTTCTACCAAATGCCACCCAGCTAACCTTTCACAATGGCAACAGGTAAAAAACAAAACACAAACACATGCAAAAAAGGCTACAGTTTTTCAGAGGTTCAGAAAATACAAAAAAAAAAAATTTTTAATTCTACCAATTCAGAATCTGTAGTAATATGAACTGGATTAAGTTTACCTTTGCCATATATAATACAAATATACATACACCCACATATAAAGGGTTTCCCAAGTAAAAGTATAAATTATATCTGAAGAGCTTATTTATTGTACTTAGCATATTTTAAAAGACTCTGACACCTTAATTTTGTTGTGAGAATAAGTATTGCTAATTATGAACACTTTATATTTATGAATAATTACTCTAATGATCAGATAACAGATTTTTTTAAAAATCACATACAAATTTATAAGTGGGAATGTATGTTCAATTATTCTGTTTTCCCTTTCAGTAACTAGTATCTTCCATTATAAAGAAATTCAACATGTTTAATTTTTAACAATATGATTAATTTCACGCAGATGTTAGCCAAGTTCCCTACAACCAACCAATCAATTTTATTAAACACCTATACCAGGCACTATAGTAAGTGCATAGATAGAAAAAGAAGGAAAAGACAGTCACTGTCCTTAGAAATTTAAATCTAATGGAGGAAATAACATGTCAAGAAAGCACGCTGTTCACAATAAAAAGGAAATAAAGACATTGGAAAGGGACTGGAGAAGGCTTCCTTGTAAAATACGGAATTGTAATTGAGAGTTAAAGAAAGCAAGGGAGATCACCAAGCTAAGTAGAAGAGGGAGAACATTCCGGGTATGGGAGACAGAGAAAATGCCAGGAGTCAAGAAATGAAGTATCTTGTTCACTGACCTGCTTTGATGAAAGCATACGTGTAAGGAGTAAGGTGTAAGAAGACTGGAAAGGAAGAAGAAGACTAGATTATGAAAGGCTTTGAATGCCAAACAGAGCACTCTGTATTTAATTCTGGAGGGAACAGGGAGCCAATGAAGATTAATGGGGTAGGAGAATGGAGAGACAAGATCAACTGGACCCGCCCTTTAGGAAGTCCACTTCTAGTGGCTGAATGGATAATGGACAGTGGGGAGGAACCTGAGGCAGACCCAAGCAGGTTCTTGTAATAATCCAGGTGCAGTGATGAGGGCCTGCACCAGAGTGGTGATAGTGTCAAAGAGCAGACAGATGTATCAAAGATGAAATCGACAGCCCTTTGACAAGAGACTGAATACAAGAGGTAAGAGACAGTAAGGAGTGCAGATGAGGGACTTGGAAGATGGCGTTTCCCTTTACAGTAATATGGAAGGCAGGAGGGGAAGGGGGGGTTAAGGGAAGAAGAAATGAGCTCTGGTTTGAATGTATTGAGCTAAGATGTTTACTGGACATCCAATTCAAGCCATCTGAAAGGTAGGCGGAGATGTGAGTCACCCCAGAAGGGCCTTGCGCCTAAACTGTGCCAGCTCTATCCACTGCTTCCCCCCATCCCAGTTATGTAACAATGACAATATCAATTCTGTCCCTCTTCCTAGAAAAAGGACATATCGACCGATTTCGTTTTGGCCCCATTACCCCTCCCCTTACTTTCCAGATGGGAGCTGCCCCTTCCCAGGACACCACTCTGTGCCTATGGGTGACATCTCCCCCATTAGAATGTAGGCTCTTGAGTACAGTGATTGCCTTTGCTTTTCTATTTAACCTCCAGGTCTTAGCACAATTTTTGGCACATAGTGACCATCTAATAAATGTTTTTTTAAATTAAAAAAAAAAATCCCAACAACTTTCAGTGGTTCCTTCTGCCTATCAAACATAATGCAAATTCCTTTGCCTAACACTGAAGGACATTTACAACCAGGCTCTAAATTACCTTTCTACAGTCTTTCTGACTTGCTCCATGAACCAGGCATTCAAGCCCAACTCCTTACCTTACCTGACACTCATGCCCCATCACATTCTACACATTCTAGTAAACATATGGAATATACTCAATAGTGAACAAGCATTTATGAAGCTCAAAAGCCACCTTTTTCTTGGTCTTCCACGCTGTTGGGACCTTCTCCTCAGAGACTATCTCAGCCCATAACATGTCCCCTCTTGGTTATTGAGGTATCATCTTCTTCATTAGGTGACCTCCCTGAGGGACTGAGTAGACATTTTTGTACTTTACCCCTCACACCTTGGACATCTGTGGTAGAACGTCACACACTATCTAAGTGAGCCATGTAAACGTGTTATCTATACTGGATACAAGTCCTCAGCTTTGGAAGCACCAAACTACGAAAGGATTCCACAAGATGCCATCATGTCCATGAAGAGAGCCAGCCTCTCAAAATCTTCCCTTGTACAAGCCAAACATTCCCAGGTTCTCCAACCTATTCTTTTATAGCACAGTTTCTCCTCATCTTGGTTGCCCTCCTGTAGTCTCACTACAATACACCAAGATCCTTCCTAAAATGTAATAACCAGAACTGAATTCCAGATTTGGTCTTACCAAAGCAGAGCAAATCATGACCCTTGTTTTTCTCACTACAGGTACTATGCCTCTATTAATGCAGCTTAGGAAAGCAAGTATTAGTTTTTTATTGCTACCTACTGTCATTAATTTATACTGAGTTTTTAATTTATTAAAAACCAGATCTTTTCCCAAAAAAGCTGGTATCTAGTCATCTCCTCCTATGCCTGCACATTAAATTTTTTTAGAACCAGAATGGAGATATATCCTGAAGTGATCAGGCTGTCACCTTCTGGATCCTGTTATCCAACATGTTAACTATCTCTTTCAAAAATTTGATAAACATGCCATTTAAGCCTTTATCCAAATAGCTGACAAAAAAAGCATAGGCCATGAACAGATCCCTGCAGCAATCCACTAGAGACTCTCCCTCTGGTTGACAATGATCTGCTCTTCCATTCAATCATTCCACTAGTTCCAAATCCACCTAAATATTCTAACACTGAGCCCACACATGCATCATGCTGATAAGGACACAATGAGACACTTTGCTAAACGCTTTGCAGAAATCCAGTAAGTTTACAGCATCCTCTACTAGTCTAGAAACACTGTGAAAAAAGGAAATATTAGCTAATCAAAATCAAGCCATACCAAGTGATTATCTCTAAATACTTTCAAACCATTTAAAAAATAACATGTTCTAGAATACTGGGACAAATTAACATTAAGGTCACTGACCTATAGATTTCACCCTCTTCCTTTAAAAAAAAAAAAAATTAATACTATTTCCATTGCCCTCATGGCATTTCCACCATTATCTACAACTTTTAAAGTATCAATTTCCTGTTAGCCATTCTGTTCTGTCCTTAAAAATTCAAAAGATTATTTCCTTGGAAAGGAAAACAGAATAAAAATTAGACAAGTGGTTCTACTTTCCTTCCAGTATCTATCTTCCTGTCCTGGAGCCCTATCCCTTCTTTAGAATTCTTGTCCTACCTAACATACCATGATTTGTTTTGTTTTGTTTTTTACCTTCAACGTTACTAGTCTCAATTCATTGTGAGATTTATAAATCCTCACATTATTACCACAAGATTACACCACGCCTTTGTATACATCTTTAATTACCTGTCCTCACTTCCATCTTCTATATATGTTTAAAAAACAAAACAAAACAAAACAAAACAAAAAACTTGTTTGTCAGTGAGTTCCCCTCTACATTCACAATGGTTTTTTAGACAGCTTACCCTTTTCATACATACTAAAATCACTTGCCTTTTACACTTTCATTCTTGACAGTTTGCCACATTTTTCAATTAACTTCCCTTATAGAATTTTAGGTCATGGATACAATGGAAAAAGCCCTGGATTTGCAGTCAAAGGACCTGGGTTCAAAGGTGGACCTTGTCACCTACCTATGCATCCCTGGGCCCTGAGCCTCAGTTTCTCTATCTGTACCTTGAGGGGATTTGAATAACTGACTGCTAAGACCCTGCCTAGCTTTACATCCTTAATCCAACAAACTCCATCAAGTCGACTCTCCCTAAGGCTCAGAGATGTAGGCTGGCCCAGTAGAAAACACCAAAAAACAGAGTCAAGAGATGTGCCATCAACTAGCTCTATCATTTTAGAATTTTCACCTATTTGGGCTTCAGTGTCTTCATCTGCAAAACAGTATTTGAACAGGCTATTTCCAAAGCACTTTGTAGCTCAAACCTAGAGTTAAGTAAGCTATTTCCCAAAGAAAAATGGCTAGTATTGGAGCTGGAACTCAGGACCCCCCGACACTAACTCTTTTGTATTTCTCACTATACACCACATTGTATTTCTGAATGAATGGCATAAGCTCATTTATGAAGTTTAGGTTTAATTCCATTTTTCCAGGGTATTTTCCACCATACTATTATCAGTTTTTCAAACACTGGATGGGCCGGTCTATGATTAGGAGAAACAAATCTGCAAGTAATAACAACTTAGAACTGTACAAGGCTTTATGGTTTACAAAGCATTTTATGTTATTTCATTTGTTCCTCACAATAGCCCTGTGAAGTAGGAAGTATGTAACAGAGTCACATTTATGCAGTACTTTCAAGTTTATAAAACGTTTTCCTAGTTTATCTATTACTATTCCAATTTTACATACGAATAAAATGAAAGGTTTCAAATATAGATATTGTTGGACACACTGTATAAAGCGGTCATCCAAATGCACAAAATCTTGGCAATAGATATATTCCTTATCCACTTGGTCTTTCCTGTGTGGATGGACAAGCCAAATTCTTTGACAGACTATAGACCTCTTCAGTACAGATGTTCAGATGAGCTGAGCCCACGGTTGAGAAGGAAAACTGGATGGACTGGCTCCAGGAAACCGCAAAGCTCATTTAGTGACAACCCAAGCTTCCCAAACAAGCAAAGATCCATCTTGTCAATACTAACCAGTTTGCTGAGATTGCAAAATAGATCTAGTTAGGAACTATGAAAAATGAGAGTAAAGGAATTTATGGTAGAAAGAGCGATGCACTGGTCACAGGGCATGCGTAAGGGATGGAAGGTAAATGGAAGGAAGCCTGAGTATTCAATTTGTAATAATGGGGAAAAAAGTGAAGAAGGTCTCTATCCCATTAAGTATGCGTTTATTAGTGAACTTTAGGGAGAACATAGGCAAAAGTCACATACGTTAGACAGGCATGGATGAGCTGCAATCTGCATTTTTGGGGATCAATGTAATCACAGATTACTTGGATATTTAAGTAAACTAAGGATCAAGAAGGTTAAGACACTTTAGTACAGACACCTAGCTCTTGGTCTTGGGTATACAACCTAAGGTCTTTTTCTCTACAGTACACTGCTTATCTTGGAGGTAGTAGCTCAGTGGGAGAAAAAAGTACTGACTCTGGAGTCAGATAACCCGGATTCAAATTATCACTGTGACCTTGAATAAAACACTTAATCTCCCTGGGCCTTGGTGAACTCATCTGTATAACGGAGGAGAAAGGTGGACTGGATAATCTCTGATATCCCTTCCAGTTCAGTATCTATAATCCCATAATCCAATCAATCCAGTTTTTAAAAAAAGGTACCTTGCTAAGTATTCAGTCTCTCTCTTCAGACAAGAGAGATCCCATGATCAGACTAGCACTTCACAACTACGTATTTGGCAGCAGTGGAAGAAGTTGGATGGGAGAAGGGAGAGAGGAAAGCCTGGCAGCTAAGGGAACTATATAATAGAACAGGGGAGATGTGATGACTCCTTTATTTCTGTATATAGCCATGCTTATCACCCAGGACCTAGAGTGGAGCATTTAAAAACACAGCATCACATCTTTGTTCCTACAATCTAGCTCTTCCTGGTGACTGTGCCACTAATAGCCAAAGGATAACAAACCACGAACCAGGTAGCTTTTGTTTCCATCTAAGTGCAGCTGTTATCCATTAGACAAAGTAGGAAAGCAATACCTGGGACAAGGGTTATAAGTAAGAGCAGTGTTTCTCAGAGAGTTGTCTTATAAAGGGTTCAAGGGCATCGACATCCTTCCAGTCACCCAAGTTGCCAGCTCAGAATCACCCTCAACTCTTCACTTTCTCTTTGCTTCACAGCATCCTTTTTTTAACCATTAGAAAACTGAAGCCCAATGAAGGAAACAGATTTGCCCAAGGTCAAACAGACCACCTCCAGTTTAGGCACACATCACCTCTTACCTAGACTAATCCAACAGCCTGTGCTTCCAGTCTCCCCTCCCCAGCTGCCAAACCGATCATTCTAAAGTACAGTTCTGATCATGTCATACCCTGGATTATGAAGTCTCATTGCTTCTAGGATAAAATGTCGGGAACTGCAAGAATGTAAATCTTGCTCCAGCCTTTCTCTTCAAGCCAGTCACACACTACTCCCCATTGCATTGTCTATTAGGTAAGGCATAATAGTCTACCTCCTTTTTCCAGGAGGAGGCATTTTAGAAGCCTTTCCACAGGCCTGGAAAGATCACCTTTCCTACTCCACCACTAACATTACTCCTGATTCTCCTACTTGGTAATGCTGTTTGAGTGTGTATGTGTGTATGCATATGTGTGTGTATGCGTGTGTGTCCCCTATATTGATATACCTGTGAACATTGTATATCTTCAAAGTAAAATAGAAGCTTCTGGAGAGAAGTCTGTCTCTTTTTTATTTATATCTCTAAAGCCTCAACAGTACCTGTTCTATTCACTGTATGTACCTGATATCTCTATCTCTTTATAAAGATTTTGGCATGTCATTCTCAACCAGCTTTCTGTTCATTTTAAGGCTTGTATTGAGGACAACTCCATGTCAAACAACCAAATGTTCCAGGACATTCTTATCTCTGGCCTTTGGGCAACATAATGAAAACAACCCCTTTACTGGTCTCATAGCCTATTTTTCCATTCTTCTATTATGTCTCCCATTCTTATTTCTGACTAAAACATTCCAAATTATAGGGCTCAGTATCTATAGTAACATTATCAGCTTACTGATAGACTACGGCTCTTTTCCCACCATTATCACTGTTGAAACAGAAGTGGACCTCACCAACATGAGGTCCGTTTTGTGTTTTAGTCATTCTGTTTAGTGAGCTGCCATGACCAAAGAATTAATCACCTCACCTTATGGTGAGGAGCCTCTTTATCCTTAGCTAGACTGGTTCTTGGCAGACATAATCTGTCCCTGAGATCGTACCTGCAACCTTCGGATATTCAGCCAGACCATGCACTAGCATGGCCCTAGGTCACTCCTGTAATATGATGAGACATCAAAGTAGAATTTTTCTGGAGGCACTTCCAAAAAAATACTTAAAGACTGAAACAAGTAATACATAAAAGCATTGAAGAGGAATAATCTTGCTATTACTATTCAATCTTTTGACAAGAAATCCTTATTGACTCCACACTTTTAAAGTTTCCCAAACCAGTGTCCCTGCAGAGTTTCAAAGGCCCCAGAAAAACTAAAGTTATAAAGCTTCAAAAAGAGGTTTGGTAGTTCCATGCATCAAAGGGGTCTATGCAGAGTTAGCCACTGTAACTCCTATAGTTTCCAGCCTTTTAAAAGCTGACATACATTTATGGCAGGGTAGAATAGGAAGACTATGAAGAACCACTGACTGGTAACACTGCCTTTAATAACACAGGCCTACCCTAACCCATTTTTTCCAACTCATGTAATTTTGTTGGCACAAATAGGACACTAAGTGAATCATTAAGGGCTAGTTTTTCCCATAGGAACAAAGTCAAAGGTGATCAACTGGACAATGTTATTGGAAAGTTGTGTTCAATCATGGTGGGGTTTGTCTATAATGCTGACAAAGGACAGAGCAGTATCATGTGGGCACCTGCTTATACTAAATGGAAAGTTCATAAGAGAATCAGGGGAACAGAGAGAGAAATAAAGGAAGGAAACATGAAATAAAAGAATTAAAAGCAAAACTTAAAAAGGCAGAAGAATATTAAAGATATATCCAATAAAGTTATATCCAATAAAATGTGCTTTTGACTCACCAGGATCAGTTCTATCTAAGGTTTCCTACAAAATATTCACATTTGCTGCTTTTAATGTGGAATGGTCTTAACATCATATAGATCAGGGTAACTCTCACTATTCCTCTTAGTAAGTTCAGTACAAACTAGAAACCAGACTCTTGCATGTCTTAACAAGTTCCACAGGCCACCTGGTGATGTTAGATGAACTTACCTGAACACATTAAAAAGCAATTGTTGTCCTACAATCGTTAGGGAAGGGCTGTACTCTACGCCCTGAACTCTGTACAGCACTGTCATAATGCATACTTGACTGTTCTACAGCCAACTGGGTTAACATTATTTGGCCTCCAAACAGAGTAACAGCATTCCACGCCACCATGAAAAGAAAATTTAATTATGAAAGAATATGTTGGA
Organism: Potorous gilbertii; assembly: GCA_028658325.1. NCBI lineage: Eukaryota > Metazoa > Chordata > Mammalia > Diprotodontia > Potoroidae > Potorous > Potorous gilbertii. Next base: position 55,297,783 of record CM053769.1, read on the forward strand.
AAGGTCTCTTAGAGTGGTATTCTTTTAGAAATTAAGTTTTAAATTTTAAAATAAACACCACTGACCCCAATCAGCTTTACATAGCCCTCTCCCTATTAAGGATTATGATGGGAGAGCCTATGAGTAGACAGGGGAAGGAAAAAAGATACTTAAATATAATCATTACCCAAAGTGTCACTGCTACATAACAGAAATGGGAATAGCCTCTTATGGCCTCATCAAATTTTAGCTGAATGATTTGACTTTAAATGAAATGTTCAATAAATATAGCCTCTTACTACAGTGAAAGTGGAAACTTTTTTTAATTTTAAAAAATAGGTAACTGGCAAATATCGATATAAAATCCCAGAGAGAAGAAAAGACCTGGAGATCAGTGCAATCTGGCTGTACTTAGCACAATCAGAGCTTTATAACACTTTTAAGTTGGCAGTATATGCAAATCAATGCTACATGAAACAATTAACATATACCTTTAAGCTAACCTCTCTCCCCTCCCACCAAAGCAATCTGTGTACAATATACAGCAGGTGGCCAATCTGTTTTATAGCCTTTAAGCTCAAAGCACACTGTATGGTAAAGACAGTTTGTATTTTGTTGTGGCTGTATTTTTTTTAAATCAAGCAGAGTGAAGCATAATCGTTTGTGGTATGCATAAGTTAAGAGTGCATTGATGAGTATCTACATTTCTGATGTTTAAAAATCTCAACATTTTGAGTACATCTAATTATACTGACAGTATAGAAGGAAAAGGCCTATGAGTTAGTGGAAACAATTCTAAAAAAAATCATTTAAAAAAATAGCATTCTTTATTTTCCAAGGCAAATTGCCCAAAAGAATAAATCTACATTAAAGGTCCCTATACTAGATGAACCTTAGTTCCCTGGTGTCACACAAGCAGTGAAAATTTACATTGGGACTCATGGGCAGGAACTCAGGACCATAAAAGCCTATATACCAAAGTAAAGATATAGTTAGAACTTCTGT
>CM053769.1:55299266-55385544 GCA_028658325.1 Potorous gilbertii
TCTTTTTTCTCTCTTACTCAAACCTCTAGGATGGTAAAGGCAAAGTCATTTAAATCATTTCCTTAGTAATACAAGTAATATTTAAATAGATTTAATAGTGCTGCTCCAAACCAATGAATTATGAGTTTAAAACCTATTAAAATGTAATGTTTTTTTCCTGAGCTGAGGGGAGAGAGATTTAAATCCACTGAATTTTAATATTTCAGCTTGAGCTGCAGGAGGTAGAGAAAGTCCAAATGAACTATTCCATCAGCACCATTCAAGCATGAACATTTTAATCAGTTTTCCTTCCTTGGAGTTCTCTAACACAGTTTACGCTGTCATTCTGAAAGCACTTAACACAGAGAGTGTGAAAAACCACCAAGGCTTGTTATTGCACTCACAATTGATGGCAAATAATTTTGCAGACTTCCTATCATTAAAATGTCACTGCTCAAAATGGAAGTTCAGCATTTCTTGTGCTAAACTGCATTCCCTTGAACACCATCACATACCTGTTCTTAAGAGGTGGGTTTCTTTATTTTTGGGGGGGAGGGCACATTTCTTCTTCCTCCCAGAGATAAATGGGCAAAAAAAGGCCCAAAAGGAACCCATTTTTCCCTACCATAAGTCAAACATTTTCCTTGTCAATGTTCATGCTAAAGCAACATGGTTTTTAAAATGGTAGATCTTTTGGTGAAATTCTGATGCGGTTTTAAGCAGTCTCTCATATTAGGCAAAACTGTATTCACAGCAGCATGTGCTGATTATATAGTGTAATGGATTAAAAAAACATTTTAAGGTAGTCAGATGACTCAATTTAATAATACAGGAAATGAAAACATCATTCCTAATTAGATCATATTACTGATATAAAACTACAATTTGTGTGTTGTTCCAACAGAGTGATCTTGCAGAGACTCTAATTTAAAAACACAGTAGCTAGTAGGGTACAGGACAGACCCAGCCCCAATAGGAAAAACATAAGGGGTGGGGAGGACATCATTGTAAAAGTAGAATAAGGCCAATTCAAAATATTAGTCATTGGAAACAAATCTTAATAGATATTTCTTGGGGGTTTTTCCCCTTATAAGTAAAAACTAGATGATATTTGACTTGTTTCAATCTATCATCAGTTTTAAACTGAACATGACCTGTGGAAGAAATCATTGTAACTAGTGCCTTGTTCCATTAAACACAACTAGCATATTGTCAAGAGGACAAGTAGTCTCTCCAGGTTCCAGGCTCACTCCAGTATTTGGCATTTAAACGGCATGGATCACTGACTGGTTTCATTTACCAATGAAGGTGGACTAATATTGCAAAGTAAAAACGGTGCTTCATCAGATTTCATTAAATCTGAGTACATTTATGCTTATATGGGATGGTGTGTAGACAGAGCTGAAAAGACAGGTGCTTTTCCTCCAAGTACATATGTCCTCACATCCTCAATTAATTCGCTGTAATTCCTTTTATTTACTAAGTGCTACATATTATATTCTTATAGAGAAGTAAAAACCATGCCAAATTATCCCAACGTACTTTCTAGCAGATCAAACAGTACCACTCAAAAAAAGAAATTTCACCTATAAAGAGAGAAGTATACCCAGGTAGAGTAGGAGGTGCATTTAAGGTTCCAGTGTTACAAGAAAAGTACATGGCACACCAGAAATAATAAAGCTTTAAGAAACAAAACAGAAAAATTAACAACCATCTCAATAAACTCACAAGTTGATTTTAATTAGGCCCCAGTTTGTTGTACACTAACCTAGATTTATTTCGGTTTCTTCATTCTTTTATTCCAGAATGGTCTGACTCCATGATTTGCATTCCATTTTCTGCCTGTGTGCAGACACCTCAAATTTCCCACCAGCTCCATAACTGTAACACATGCTGCTCTGATAACCTGTTACTCAACTGGGTCATTTCTCAAATAAAATTGGGAGGGGGGAGTGGGATTAAATTAGCTTCATCTTAACAGATAATCCACAGACAATACAGTGGCCAGAAATGCTGTTATAAATTAAAGATATCAAAGAATTTCATAATTAGACAAGACAAACTGCCATTTCACATTAAAACTGAAATGTTGGGAAATGGGATAAATGTATATGTATGTATGTGTGTGTATATATGTATGTATAGATATGGAGAGAGGGAAGAGAGAATGTGCATGAAGTGATGAAGAGAAAGGACTTATATCTCCCTTTCTGTTCCTCCTTTTATCTATTTTTTAACACAACAGTCAAGATGAAAATAACCTACATGCATAATTTGGTAAACAAGCAATCAATTATCTAGAAAAACACTCCAGAAATTATTAACACCCCGCCCCCAAATAAAACTTTAAAGGAAACAAAACAGAAAAAGCAACCACCATGGCCTAATCCACACAGGTTCTATTTTAGTGGTTCAACAAAGAATGAACCCAAAGTTCAAAGTAATCCAGTAACCTCCCACATGTGCAATCACAAATCAATAGGTGACATTATAGTAGGCTTACTACAGCCCTTCTGACCCATGTGACATTTGGTAATGAAAATCTAAACACCACCAACACACACAGTCAAACATACTACTTATCTGTAGATGTTTTCTAAAAATCCAACCTTAATAACTTACTTTATTGAAATAATGCTAATTTGGAGTTAGGTAATGAAAACTAATTGAGAAATATATTTATCCCCCAGTCTTCCTCACCAGAGCGTAAAAGACACACAACAAATGCTATTCATGACTCTACATGATTTGCTCAGATTCATCGCCTTCTTTCTAAGGGGCACTTCAGAGGAAATAAAGGTTACTCTTTTCCATTTATATCTTCTAATTGACTACTAGTATTTCCTTGTGGTCAGAGGGACAGAAAATAGAGTTAGAAAGAGCCTATTAAAAATGAGCCACAATCACGCTACTGCTCCAGTGCTGTCAGCAGTGATCAGAGAGTTCGGATTTCCTTGTTAAAAGACAGAGGCATAATTGAAGCAGTATCTTCACTTTAGATTGATTATTCGGCAACCCTTACCCACATCTTCACTCAGCAATTTGAATTTTAATGAAAGTAAATGGAATAATTAGCATTTCAAAGTGTGTTTGATACACTGAATAAAAAAAGGAAAAGACTTTTGTGTATAATCTATACACAAAAGAAAAAGAGATGGGGAGGGGGCAGACTAGGAAAGTACACTTGTTGTGTCTTCATTAGAATAACTTAAAAAACTGCGAGCACCAGCTGCATAATTATAGATGTGAATAATGTGCTATTAAGCTATAACTCCTCATCTTGTCTTAGCATCTTAGTGAGTTTGAACACTTCAAATAGTTTTTTGCCTCTTTGTATCCCCAGTGCTTAGCACAGTGCCTGCCATAGAGCATGCAGGTTAATACACTTTTACTGACTGACTGGGTTACTTTCACTTTTTTTCTGTAGGCACTATCCAAGCCATAGTCTTAAAGGACTTTTATGCAACACTAAGACCAATGTTTAAAGTAAGTTTTCAATAACTTAATGAATGATTTATCAAACAGGTGGGGACATTTTTCCATGTGTTTGAAGGAGGAAGAGAACGTTAAGGGCTTTACCAAAGGGAAACAATGCCTTAAAGTAATATATACGTGAGTGTATATACATACACACATATACACACAACATACATATGTACACAGATACGCACATATAGGTATATGTTACTTTAAAGACATTGTATATATCTCTGCATATGTCAGTTTCACAGGATTATAATCTACACTCTTCCTGTATTTTGGTTACAGAATCAGACTTTACACATCAAGTAAAGTTCCTAACAGTAAGGATCTGTTCTTGGGGAGGAAAAGTTTAAAAATATACATTTGCCCTATTCACTTCATTGGTGAGAATGTGATCAAAAGTTTCTGGTATAGCCATCAAATTTATGAGGTTTAAGTCAAACTACTTAATTTCACTTTATTGTCCACCGCTTTTGCCTATCTAATGGAACCAAATTGAAAATGAGAGCTAATTACAAACACTATTAGAGCTAAAACAGAAAGACCACATACCCCAATGATTGCGTTCAGTTCTGCCATGGTCACTTGCTTGGCACGTTCCACAGCCTGCACCACTTGTTGCTGGTGCTATAAATAAAGATCAGAAACAGAATAAAATTATTTGTTTTCTAGTCAGTCAAGTACAGCTTTTTTTCTTCCAATGATGTTTTCTAATTTTCATCACATGCAGGGCTCAAAATCAGGAGTCCCCTGGTTTGCAAAATATACACACATGGAGGGGTGTGTTTATGTATGTAAGTGTTTATGGGTCCACAAATTTGAAAAGAAAAACATTGAGTATTTCTCATAAGAATTGTAATATGTTCTTCCTTTCCCCAAAAGCCAATTAATCTGTTATATATTAATAGAAGCTAATAATCAGGTGTGTTTTGGACAAGTATGTGGTCTACACCAAAAACAAAAATAAAATAGAGTGCCTACCTTCTCCCCAAAAATCAAGATGCTAAATCCATTAAAAAAATTTTCAGAAAAGAAAAAGTTTTGTAGAGGTACTTGAGGAGAGATGTCCTTCTCAATGTCTAATGTGTAATGTCTCAATGTCTAAGAGTAGATTTTTGGAAGGATGTACAGAAATGAAAAGTCACACTGCTTTTGAAAATGTTCATTTTATCACATATTTTAAAAAGACATGTATGATTTGTGACAGTATAGCTTATACTTTAGAGTAGTGCTGTATTTTATTTAAATATTGCTTAAAAGCTTAAAAATCTACAAGTACTTGAGTGATTTTCTTTTCACTTAAAAAAGTAACAAAAATTTCACAAAATTCCTTTGTCCTTGATCCTGGACAAAGTAGAAAAAGTTATAAACTTCTTTGAGCAAGAACTCAAGTCAAAAGTTTTATAGATATGGCATAGAGGTGGCAAAATTTTGTGGTATGAAAGTCTGCATAGCAAGGTATGAGATAGTTGCATATGTACATATAGTTATGTTTACATCAACAATTAGCTCTAAAATATAAAACACATTTTTAAATTAAATTTACAATAAAATATTGCTTTTTAAGAATATATGTGTTGCTTAGAATAAGGTGCCCATTCAAGTAGGAAAAGGCCTGTGTTAAAGAGTTTTACCTGTATATGGTGCTCTCATACTATGAATCCCAAGGACAGAATAGTAAGGTTCCATTTTATTTTCTAACAGAAGTCTTAACTATAGTTTAACATACTATCATCCTGAGAAAGTGGTCATTTTCTGGCTAACAGGAAAGCTATAAAAAATTCTGAGCTGCAACTCTCGTCTTAGAATTCAATCAGGCAAATAGCCAACTTCAATGATTTATTTCAAATTGAACAGCTACCATATATACTTAAATCTGGACAATGAACATATCCCGGTGTATAACATTTCCCCTTCTAGACCCCTAACAATAATTCCACTAAATTAAACATATATTCATCCAATTTAGTCACAGAGACTGCCATCCCCACTCCTTAAGATAAAGGTAAATATACATCCCCAACTACTAGATGGAAACATGAAGTTCCAGTACTCATTCTTCAACTTTAACATCTGTGTTTTCACCAACATGTTCTCAATTTATAAAGGTCACCAGCCCCACACATTATTACACAGTTCCATGAATTGATATGGTCAAAAGCTGTTAACAATTAGTAGTCAACTTTCTGGTGATTAAAGGCTCTACAAATTTAGTATCATAATGTAGGAATTTTCCCTTCAAATCAAAGCCTTAAGAAAACAAATCTGAAGGCTAACACAACTGACCATAGCTTCTCCACTTTCCAAAATTCCCCTATTTCCTAATGAAACCTGTGCCAACATAGAGCAAAGGTAAGATAGGTTTCTCCTGAGGGGAAAAATGCCACACAATTAAAACAGCTAAGAAATAGAAGATAAGGTAAGGAGACAGTCATGTCAACAGTGGGGGTCAGGAAGTGCTGGAGACAACTGTCTGCCTTGAAACAAGAAATGTCCACTGAAGACATATGGAACTAAAAGCTGAAAAAAGATCCAACCTACTTATTTAAAAAACATACCATTTTACCATACCACTCCTATTTTATACTAAATATTCATGAAAGGTGACCTGAGACATAGATACGGTAAACCACATGAAGACTCACCACTAGAGAGACCACCTCTGCCATGAAGCACACAGAGAGAACTCTATGGGTTTTGCTTCTCAAAAACAACGAAAGGAAAACCAGTGTCTCAGCCTACTTGGACTTCACTCTGGTATGGCAAATGTATGGTAACACAGAAAGAACCAAGGGACAAACCATAAAGCGGAAGTCAGATGCTGCTAAAAGAAGTTTGAAAGAAATGAACAGCAGAACTCCTGATAAAGGCAATGAACCATATGCTAATGTAATATATCATAAACTGAGTCTGTGGTTGAAAATGTCCTTCCTCATTGGCTACTTCCAACTATTATTCACTGAACATCCATATAGTATCATAGCACTCCGGAGTGGGAAGGAGTCTCAGAAGTAATCTAGTCCAATCTCTACCCAAAGCATCAATCTTTCTACAAACTGTGTTTTACTCTAAATATTCATCTGAAAAATCTCCTGTGCCACTGGAGTTTGAATATAAGCTCTTAAGGTAGAGAATATGTCTTCTTTATATTGTAAACAGGAGAGAAAACACACTTAAGAGTGATCACTCAGACCCACAATCACATTCCACCAAAATCTGTAGAGTTATGAGGAATAGAAGAATAAAAATCCCAACTCAGGACAGAAGAAAAACCTAAGTGCGTAGAAAAGGGGTAGCTGACCCACCACTTCTTTTCATGGATTGCCCATTGCCAACTGAGCTTCCTTTCGAGTTAAAAAAAAAAAAAGTAGCAATCCTTGAGTGCAGAATTAGCACTTCCTTTTGGTTTTTCTTAAAACTAAGATTATTTCCTATTACACTAATGGGCCTGTTCATGTTTACTCCTTCTCCAAATGTCTCTCTTCTCCCACTATACATTTGATTTCCTGCCTGAGGGCCTCCTTCATCCAGTTTACCACATCAATAGGGGCTGATGGCCTACTCAAGGAGCAGCCTGTGAAACACAGGGGACTAGACATCACTGCTTATTACTGAGTTGCTCAGCTGAACAAGAACTCTTGTTTTCACTTCTACTAAGCGTAGTAGAGGAAAATATTGCTAAGGGATGACAGCATAGTCCAAACAAGGCCAGGGTGAAAAGGGTGACCTCTGAAAGGAACTTCTGAGAGAACCAAATATGCCCATTTATTGTTTTTTTCTCCTGAAGGAAACCATGAAACATACACCTTCCAGCATAAAGGAATTAGAAATGCAAGGCTAAGTGGCCAAATAAAGTGAGAGCCTAATGCAACTCAAGGAGCATTTGAAAGTTCCTACTATGTGTATCACTGTGCTAAGAGCCTGTATTCTACTGCTGTTGAGAAGTAGTAAGTAAACAAGGCAAAGAGCAGACTTGTTTTCTTAAGGCTTTGATTTGAAGGGAAAATTCCTACATTATGTTTCCTTTCCTTCCTCAATTCCTCCATCATTACTGCAAGGCAACTGAGGTTTAGGTTTGTCTCTCCAAGCATGGTATGATGAAAAGAGTGCTGGACCCTAAGTTAACAGAATCATGCAAAATTCAGTCGTTTTTAAGCACCTATCAGGTACAAGTTGTGGTAAAATTAAGTGACATGGATATTTCAAGTACTTGCCTTCAAGAAACTTACAATCTAATGGGGGCATAAGACAAGTATAGAAATGAATATAATGCAAACAGGTCTAAATATAAGTGTTCTTATAAACAGACTGAGTTAAGAAATTGAAAGAAGACTCATTGGAGGAAGGAGTATTGGAGCTAGACTTGGAAGAATTTCAAAAAACAACAATGTAGACAGACTGCATCCCAATGCAAATGCAGGAAAGGAATAAAGAAACTGGTGAACTGGAGATACATTTAGTTGCATGTGAAGTTTATGAAAGAGTTGAATAAAAACAGCTAAAAAGATAGGTTGGGAGTAAATTAAAAGGATGGGAGGAGAGTGTAGAGGAGGGCAAGGAAATGCATCGCCCAACTGGAACTGGCCAGTTGGGTCCCCAGTGAGGCAGCCTGGATTACTCAAAGGCTGTCATTTGTCTTTCATTGACATCATGACATCAGGAAGTTGATGCCAAGTGAATTGGACTTAAGTGATGGAAGGCTGTACAAAGTTACCAACCTCCACTTTTTCCTCCAGAGCCCACTAGGTCCAGTGGCAAGATACAGATCAGGATGACTGGAGATGCACCCCCATCAGAAAGTATGCATATAGAAAGGAAGACTACCTTTTAAAAATTTGGTCTATCCAAACTACAAGGAAATTTCAAAAATGTGGACATGGTTCCAAGGGCAACCAAATGTGGGATATGCCTTCAATTCTTTATAAGCTCCCTGTTGGCCAGGCACACACAGTAAGTGTTCAAAGAGCCCTGCTGACTGATTTCTACCTACTCAGTCTTAATTTGCCAAAGGAGGCCACCATCTTCATTCTCCCTCCATGAAGTCTTTAAAAGAGAAAGAACCTTAAATACCTATCTTTATCAATAATAATGTAATTGCCATTTTCCAAAGCAAAACAGAAGATGAGATCAGTCGAGTTCCTAAATAAGCAGTATCTATGAACGACCTATACCAGGGGTGGGGAACCTGCAGCCTTGAGGCCGCATGTGGCCCTCTAGTCCTCAATTGTGACTTTTTGATTGAATCCAAACTTCACAGAACAAATCCTCTTTGGAGGTTAATAAAAGGATTTGTTCTGTAAAAGTTAGACTCAGTCCAAAGTTCACACCCAAAGACCTAGAAAATGCCCACATGCAAGTTCCCCACTACTAGCCTATACGATATACCTGTACAGGAACACAAACCATCATCTATGCCTTTGGAAGAAAGGTCACCACCATAACCCAGAAAGCAGCACTACCTTTTTCCTGAGACAAAAGGCAATGCAAAGTAAGAACTTAATAAACACTTGTTGACTAGTTGAGTTGATCACTCAGAAAGAAATTCAACTGCTACAGCTGAGGCCATGTTACCACATAGCTCAGCACAAAATATCCAAGTTAAAACAAAATGACTCATTAATGCATCAATTCAATGATAGTAAAAAAAATATAGCCAGTGATTGGGGGGTGGAGGGGAAGGAAGGGAGGACAATTTTTAAAATATTTTTAAAATAAGCTGTTAATCCAAACGCTGTGTACACACAAATTAGATCGCAAAACTAGCAAATCCACAGAAGGCCCATACTCAGATGGATTTCTGCATTACATATTTTAAAATTTCTCTTAAGTGTAGGGGCATAATATGACACACACAGTGATGCCTACAAAATGTCTAACATCTATGGTGTTAGGTGATCCTTAATAGAAGTCCTTAATAAAGGACACTGGTCCTTAATAAATGTCACAGAGATCACTGGTGCTGGTGACACAATACCTTCATCAAAGGGCATCTCTAGTGGTTTCAACCAAGATCCCCTTTATCAAAATGTGTTACCACAAGCCACTGATTCCTTACAACAAATGCCTTAACAAGCAATAAGAGCAGACTTAACCTGGTGCTATTCAGAGGCAACTGCGCTGCTAAGAGTGCATGAAACCGCAGTATTTTGTTCATTTTCCCCCAAGGCACAATTGTGAAAGTGACTGATAACATTTTTCAGCTTTCATTTTGCAATTATACTATACATGCAAAATATAGTACAGAGGAATTTTACACTGTATTAACCTAGATGTTCAAATAAATAGTGTTTTAGGAGGCAATGGTATTTCATAAACCACAAAAAAATCTGTTGTCCATTATGGGAGGAAGCAAATTTATGATATTCACAACAAAAAGCTCCATGTCATCCAAGTATTTCCACTAATACATACATACATATACATATATATTATATATGTACACACATATATATACATGTGTATATATGAAGCTTACCTCTTGAAGTAGATATTAATGCCATTTTACAGGCAAAGAAACAGGCTCCTTAAGATTAAATGACTTGCTCACGGTCACACTGCTAGAGGCAGAGCACAAACCCAGTTAAAGATGACTCAAGTCCAGTATTCCATCTACCATGTTACCTTCTCTCAAACACTCTACCATACAACTAAATACATATAATGAGTTAGATACCATGCAGTTAATTACTTTCTTTCTCACAGTTTCAACACAAGAATGGCCACATTACTAACTGGAAAAATTCTAGAGAAACACGTGATTAGAAAAAAATAATGCCATACTAAAAGCCTTATTTCTAGTCAAGATTAAATCTGCACATTTGCTAAGATTTGCTTGGAATTTTTTTCTCCTTCTCTCCTGGTCATTTCTACCTTCAGAACATTATATAAACACACATACACACTTCTCTACACTCATACAACTGCCACTCTGGTGTAGGCTCCCATCTCCTCACACTTGGACTACTGAAATGGCCTTCTGGTTGGTCAACTGATAGCTCCAACCTCCACTCACTCCCAATTAACTCCAGTGGCTCCCTATTGCCTCTTGAAACAAAAAGTCCTTTATTTGGCTTTTAGAGCCCTTTACAAACTGGCTCCTTGCTATCTTTCCAGTGTTCTTCTGCCTTCTCTGCCCTCTAGCTACATTGGCCTGTCTTCTGTTCCTCCTGCTAAACACTACATCTCCCCAATCTATGCCTTTTCAATGGCTGACTTCTATACCTGGAATGCTTTCCATACCATCTCATTCTAATGAAATACTATTGTGCCATAAGAAATAATGAGGGAGAAGGTTTCAGAGAAACCTGAGAAGATTTATATGAACTGATGCAGAATGAAGTAAGCAGAACCAGGAAACCAATTTATACTAGAACAAGAATACTCTAAGACACAATTGTGAAAGATGTAAGAACTCTGATCAACATGATAACCTGTCACAATTCTGGAGGACGGATAATGAAGCATTGCTTTGCTTTTTTAAACATAGCCAGTATGTGAATTTGTTTTGCTTGATCATACTTGTGTGTGTGTGTGTGTGTGTGTGTGTGTGTGTGTGCGTGCGTGTATAATATGTGTATGTTTTGTTTCTTAATGGTGGGAAGAAATACAAGGGAGAAAAAGATAGATATTTGCTCCTAGGAAAAAATACAAAGACACCATCTCAAATGACTATAATATGTAGCACTATATGATTGTTTCCTAAATTTCTGACGTACTATGGCTAACCTAGATCCAGAGTGAAATTTTACAGCATTGGCCTGAAATGCAGAGACATAACAGAATCTCAAAGCCATTTTCCATCATTTGTCAATTCTGACCTGTATTAATCAATTACAGAGATTGAATGAGTGCTACACTTTGGTGTCAGAAAGACGTGGGTTCATATGGAGCCTGCGAACAATTACTCACAATGCAACTATAGACACGTCCCACTAACCTCTATGAAATTCAATTTCCTCATAAGTAAACCTCACCCAATTGTTAAAGAGGCTTTAATGAGAGTTTAGATAAAGTGTTTGGCAAACTTGAAAGTGTCAAATAAATACTTGTTGACTGTTTGCTTGTTAGTTACAGCTTTCCTGATTTCTCTTTGGCTAGAAATAACTTAGAGAATTTTCTATTTCCTAAGGAAGAATCTATTAGAAGGAGAATTTATTTCCTAGGAAGAACAATGTTATTATATAGGGGTGTCCACAAGTTTTAGTAAACTTCTAAACTCTAGTAGCTTTAAAGCTTCTGTTCATTCATTTCAACTACGCCCGACTGCTCATGACCCCACTTGGGATTTTCCTGGCAAAGACACTGGACTGGTTTACCATTTCCTTCTCCAGTTCATTTTATAGATGTGGAAACTGAGACAAACAGGGTGACGTGACTTGCCCGGGGTCACACATCTAGTTGAGTATCTGAGGCCAGATCTGCACTTAGGAAGATGAATATTTTGTCCATTGTGCCACCCAAGACTCCTGGAACCCCTGGCATGTTTAAATACTTGTTTTTTGCCAGAGCCACAATGGATCTGTTACAGTGTTTTCTGAATAGCCAGAAGGTTGGCTAACGCTCCCAAAGGATCACAGTGCGACAAAGGCGTGATCTTTTTATTGACAGCATAGTCTGCTTGTGCTAAGAACATACAAATTGGAGGTGTTTAAAGGTCACTCATCAGCAAATACTGCCAAATGGCCTACATCAAGTTTCTAGATGGGTATCCTGACCTCATAAAAACAAACAAAAAAAAAACCTTTCCCTACATGTACAAATACTATATGTAATATAGCTAAATTCCATAAGAACAAGCTATTAATAGGTTATTTGATGCAAATCAATTCTTTTCCAATGTAGTTTGTGGATTTAAAAAGAATTTGTTTTCAAGTTCACTGTTCCTTGTGAGGTAAGCTCTATCAGTCTAAGAGCTTGAACTCCTGTGTCCTTTTTTAGTTCCTGGTTATTACTGTGGCTGAATTAGCAGTGGTTGAGAGAGCAGGAAGAGTCTGCCAAATAATTTTCTCATTTATAAGTAGGTCGACTTTCAAGACACATGTTTTCGTTTTCATTTGGAATAGTAAAGAGCAGAGGTGTCAGACAAATGGCCCACAACACTGCTGGGTGCAGCCCAAGTCTGATTAACATGTAATAGGGGAATACTTAAATAAAAATTAATACAGTCAAGATAATATTATATTTTAAAACTAAGTCAAATAAGTGACCCACAGGGATCCTTACATACTGTTCAACAGCCCCTTTCCTATTTGAGTTTGACATCACTGGTGAAGAGGACACATGGCACGAGCAAGCCAGGTTCTCCCAAAGAGAGATTAAAGGCAGGGTCATTTTTAGGCTCTCCAAAGAGGACAGCATAGAACAGGGAAGAAGGTCCTTACAACTGAAATCTGTGAACTTTTAAAACAAATATTTTTATAACCATATTTCAACATAATTGGTTTCCTTTGTAATCAATCCTATCTACTTTATTCTTCATGCTTAAACACATTATTCTGAGAAGTTATCCATTAGCTTCTTCTGTATCCCAAAGGGGTCCATAGCACAAAAGGAAACCTCTGGCAAAGAGCTTTATTTGTCCTGAGGCTCCTCTTTTGGCCTCCCAACTGGACCAGTGGAGTCTGGAAGAGGCACCACTGAGCAGAGAACCAGGCAGAAAAAGGTTAGCAACCTGTTGCTTCTTATGGCACAGACTCTCTTTCTCCCCTCCCAAACAAAATGGTAACAGGCTGGGGAAGGGAGGGATCAGTTTTAGAGAATTCTTTCCTATCTTGGGAGTTTTTTAAAATCGTATTTATTTCCAATTTTCAACATTCACTTCCACAAAATCCTGAATTTCAAATTTTCTCCCTGTCTCTCCCTTTTCCCCATCCCAGGATAGCACGCGTTCTGATTACCCTTTCCTCCAATGTGTCCTCCCTTCTATCACTGCCCCACCTTATCCTCTTCCCTTCTATTTTCCATAGAGCAAGATAGATTTCTATTCCCCGTTGCCTATATATCTTATTTCCCAGTTGCATGTGAAAACAATTTTTAACATTCAATTTTAAAGCTTTGAGTGCCAGATTCTCTCCCTTCCCCCCTCCCCACCTACCCTCATTGAGAAGGCAAGCAATTCCATATAGGTTATACATATGTAGTCATGCAAAACACTTCCATGACAGTCATGTTGTGAAAGACTAACTGTATTTCCCTCTATCCTGTCCCACCTCCATTTGTTCCCTTCTCTCCTTTGACCTGTCCCTTTACCAAAGTGTTTGCTTCTGATTACCCCTTCCCCCAACCTGCCATCTCTTCTATCATCCCCACTCTCTTATCTGCTTCCCCCCTGCTTTCCTGTAGGGTAAGATAAACTATACCCAATGGAGTGTACATGTTATTCCCTCCTGAAGCCAAATCTGATTAAAGTAAAACTCGCTTATTCCCTCTTACCTTCCCCTTCTTCCCCTCCATTGTAAAAGCTCTTTCTTGCCTCTTTTATGTGAGATAATTTACTACTACATTCTACCTCTCCCTTTCTTTCTCCTATTACATTCCTCTCAATACTTAATTTTCTTTTAGATATCATCCTTTCATATTCACCTCACCCTGTGCCCTCTGTCTCTCTCTATAAACATATACACACACATGTCTCTCTGTATATGTATATATATCATGTGTAGATACATATGTACACATACACACACACACACATGTTCCCATCAACTATCCTAATACTGAGAAAGGTCTCGAGTTACAAATATCTTTCCATGTAGGAATGTAAACAGTTCAACTTAGTAAGTCTCTTATGGTTTCTCTTTCCTGTTTACCTTTTCTATTCAGCTCTGGTCTTTTCAGCAAAAATGCCTGAAAGTCCTCCATTTCATTGAAGTTCCATATTTTCTCCTTAAATATGATACTCAGTTTTGCTGGGTGGATGATTCTTGGTTTTAATTCTATCACCTCTGACCTTTGGAATATCATATTCCAAGTCCTTCTATCCCTTAATGTAAAAGCTGCTAAATCTTGGATTACTCTGATTAGGTTTCCATAATACTTGAACTGTTTCTTTCTGGATGCTTGTAATATACTCTCCTTGAGCTGGGAACTCTGTAATTTGGCTACAAGATTCTTAGGAGTTTTCCTTTTGAGATCTCTTTCAGGAGGTGATTGGATTCTTTCCATTTCTATTCTGTCCTGGGCAGTTTTCCTTGATAATTTCTTGAAAGATGCTATCTAGGCTCTTTTTGATCACAGTTTTCAGATAGTTTAGTAATTTTTAAATTATCTCTCCTGGATCTATTATCCATGTCAGTTGTTTTTCCAGTGAGGCACTTCACATTGTCTTCTATTTTTTCATTCTCTGGGTTTTATAATTTCCTGATTTCTCACAGCTTCCATTTGCTCCATTCTAATTTTTAAGGAATTCTTTTCTTCAGTGAGCTTTTGGACTTCTTTTTCCATTTTGCCCATTCTGCTTTTTAAGGCATTCTTCTCCTCCCTGGCTTTTTAGACCTCTTTTGCCACTTGGGTTAGTCTAATGTTAAAGGTGTTATTCTCTTCAGTATTTTTTGGAATCTCCTTCAGCAAGCTGTTGGCTCATTTTTTATTATTTTCTTGCATTCCTCTCACTTCTCTTCCCAATTTTTCCTCCACTTCTCTTACTTGATTTTCAGAATCCTTTTTGAGCTCTTCCATGGCCTAAGACCGATTCATATTTTTCTTGGAGTCTTTGTTGTCTTCTTCTGGTTGTATGTTTTGATGTTCCTCTCACCAATGACATAAGAAAATACCTCATCACCAAAAACTAAGAATCTGTAACCTGTTTCTTTTTCCCCGTTTGCTCATTTTCTCCCAGTCAATTACCTGACTTTTGAGCTCTTTCTTAACTGCAGGGTTCCAGAAGCAGTAGCTGCCACCACTCTAAAGCTGTGGCCAGGGTCAGGGAGAGATCATGCTTCCCTCTTTGCCAGGTGTGAGACATTTCCCACTGACCTTCAAAGCTGTCTTTGGCATTTATGGATTAAGAAGTCTGGAAATTATAGCAGCTTCCAGTGATTCAGTCCCCTAAGATCTGCTCTAGCTCTGTCTGTACCCAGAGTGGCCCACACTAAACTAAGCTCTGCTCCCAGTCCAGCACGACAGACCCTTTCTATCATCTTCCATATTTTGTTTGGCTGGAAATTTGCTCCAGTTTGTACTTTTGAGGCTTCTGCTGCTCTATACTTTGTTTAGTCTTTTTTACAGGTTTTGTAAGGAGTTTGGGAGGAAAGCACTAGTAGGAGGGGAACACTACCCCACCATCTTGGCTCCATCCCTTGGGAGATCCCTTGGCAAAAAGTAGAAATTTCCTATGATAATATGGACAAAACTAGATTTTTTTTTAAACCCCTTCCTTAATAACATTTTAGCAACATTTAAGTTGCAAGGTCTAGGATTCAGGGGTAGGGAGCCTAAGACCTTAAAGCTACATGTGGCCTTCTAGGTCCTTGGGTGTGACCTTTTGACTGAGTCCAAGTTTTACAGAACAAATCCTTTTATCAAGGGGATTTGTTCTGTGAAATTTGGATTCAGTTAAAGGCCTCAAGGTCAAATGTTTCCCACCCTAAATACTAGGGGTAATCGGAAGTAGACCTTTAAGAATCCTGAGAATCAAAACTCTCATGGACTGACAACTTAGAAAATCAAAAAGCTTTTCTGGTACTCCAAAAGTCACTTACCTTAAAATATAAACACAAACGCACACACGCACACACACGCACGCACACACACACACATTTAGCCATCGCCTTTAGAAAACATGAACTCTGCCACAGCTGCTATAAGGAAAACATACCACAAACCTTACAATGTAATATAAACATAGACCATAATTAGGATTGTTTAGTTAAATATAAAAACTGAGTATTATTCTTGCCATTAATTTATGTTCATAGCCACATGCACACACATAAAATGAAAATTTTTTGTTCGACAGTTACAAAATCTATTTTCCTAAAGTACAGTCAAATGATTGAAGAGATATTTATAGATTACTCAATACTGCTTTTTTTAAAGTCAAGAAGGAAAATATGGTGAATCAATCCCTTATATTAAGCAGGAAATTATAGACAGACGTTTATTATTTCCTCAAAACAGACATATGTCACTTACGTATATGGTAGAGAACAAAGAGTTTTGAGACATTACCCAAAAAAATGTATATTTGGTCACTTAGTTCCTTCCTGTCAATGAACTCTGCAAAGTATATGATAACTGAAAGAACATCCCTGAAACTAAAGAATTCATGGGTTAATGAAGTTATGAAATCTCAGAAGACTAATACACATGTTTACAGGACAACAAAAGCTGGCTGGATTTCTTTTTTCAATAATATTGTTACTGGTTTAATTTCTAAATGAAAACATTCTCAATAATTTATAATGGCACACCTGCCATTTGGCAGTTAAGAATATCACACAGAGGCTGTGTTAAAAGATCAGATTAAGGGCCTTCAGCCCTGGCACTGAGTGAGGATAGCAGCCATGCAAGAGTGATTTTCCATGCCTCTGAAGAGACAGGAAATAGAATTCATCTTTCTCTAATAACCTGCCTCCTCCCCTCCTTCCAGATTATGGTCCATCTGGCCTCAGGGAAGAAGTGGGAGTATGATGCACACACAAAGCAGAAAAAGAGAAACAAGGTAGAAAATGTTCAGACATCCAACAGGAGAAACACCCTCATTTGAGAGAAGCAATACTATGCTTGATAACATTGTTTTAAAGGCAGGGGAGGGGAAATCAAGCTGTTAAATTAACAGGACAGACATGAATCAAGAATTCTGCCTGTAAGATTTCCAAGCACACCATGAGAAAACAGACTATTTTTTTTAAGTGTACCATTTATCACTACCCAAGCCACATCAAAATAGGAGGTCTCAGCACCTACAAAGGTTCACTTCATCCTGAGGGCAACTTCATCAGCCAATTAAGATCAGGCCTGTTATTCAGCTCCACCTAGGATTTATCTCTTACCTTTAAGGACTCTTCATACAAACAGACTAGATAATCAAAAAGGTTTTAAAAAAACTTCAAAACTTCAAACTACCAGTCTCCTATAACCCCGAAATGATCCTGGCCTGTAAAGCACCATATATTGGGGCAGGGGGGAGGACTGTGGCAGGGGTATGGTGGAGAGTGAATCATGCAAATGATCAATTCATGTGTAGCCATAAAGCCAACAAGAAAAAAAAATTGAAAACTGTCTCTGAGCAAAGGCACAAGCTAACCCTTTGGCCATGAAAGAGAATCCTATAAAACTTCAAGGCCCATGACTTCTATCTGCAAAAGCACAGATCTGATTCCCTAGGGATGAATAGGGTTTTCACTTTGGTCCTGGGTAAGGTTCTACCCCTAGCCACATCTCTGCTGGTTCAGGTCCCTTCCACTTCCCTACTTTAAATGAGAGGTAACAGCGGTATGGCCTGGATCATGCAGGGTACATGCAGCCAGGCACTGTGTAAGCTTCCTCAAAAACATGCAAATGCAGCCCTCCACACTTCCATACAGCAGTGCAGGAGCTAATATAGTTACAAGCAAATCTTGAAGAGCTAATTGGGATAGGCTTACTGGTGGTTTTGTGACCATATGCTAAAAGAAGGGACCCAGGATATCCTTTTGAATGTATGATTCAGACTGACATGTGAACTTAGGATCACAAAATGGGCTAAAGGTTTGGATACAAAGTCACCCTTCCTCAGGCTTCCTTAGGATAGGTACTTGTCCAAAGTTCAATTTTACAGTCCCTATCAAAGGGTAATCTTCTTTACAGGCAATTCTGCCACACTATTTAGTCCCACACATGAAATAGTTAGGTACCTGTGTATACATGCCACTCCCCTCATATTCAGAAGAGATATGTAAATGAACCACTGGCTGGATGCTCACACCAAAGCACAGGACTTCTAGCAGGCAGAGGAATGAACAGTTCTCTTGAAAAGCAATGACAGGACAAGCAAAAGGTAGTAGAAGGGGTGGAGAAGACACCTGGATGCATTCAAGCCATTAATATCTAGAATGACTAATTTTACCAAAAGAAGAACTAAACAATGAGGAAACACAAATAATGCTAATTCTACCCACACCCTCACCTTTAGTCTCAAAACTACTAAGAGAGAGAAGGCAGGAAAGAAGGCCCTACACACTGAAAACAAGACTTTTACCACACACAACTACAGGCAACAAGACGCCTTCATTGTTGCCCAAAGTAAATCCTACAGTAAAACATATCCTCAGATCCCTCTGACCTTCCAAGGCTGCTGCAATGCACTTAAGTACCTGGCCCAAAAGCACAATTTTTAGGAAACTGATATTTAAGTCCATAATGAAGCCATCTTCTACAGTTTCATAAAAAAATAGATAAATACTTTAAAAACCTTAATAAAGTAATAATTTTTAAAGCAGTTAAACAAAACTGGTAGTACGTTGCTTACTATGCTAGGTGAAACCTCTCCATCTGATATTAATTCTGCTAACTTTAATGCCCATTATCAGAAATGTAGAAGAAACTCTGTCTTTCTGCTAATTTTCCAATCCATCCTGTTAGATGCCATTTTGACAAACAGCCATGATTCTTAGCAACACTACATTGTACATGACAGCAAAACATTTTAACAATTGAATTTCGCTTAGCACATTAGAACATTTTCCATTATATAAATGCATTTAAATTATATTCCCCTGAATTTTAATAAGGTGGTAGATTGGAATGAGAGCAGTACCTTAGAAAAATGAAATACAGGCACCAAGAAATTCATGAAGCCCGAAAAATCAGCTCCCAGCCCCCTTTCTACAATACAGTGCTACTGAAATGGCAACTTTAGAGCCAGAACTGCCATGAACTGCCTTACCTCTTGGGACAGGAAGGGGATGACTTGGGCACAGATAGCATTCAACCTCTTGACAATTTCTGCCTGCAAAAGAGAAGAGGGAAGGGAAAAAAAGAACACAGTTCATTACAGACTGCCTAAATATTAACATGATAATATTAAGGCACAATTTACTGTGGAATGGGACTGTAACTGGGGTGCTTTGTAAGGCAGGGAAGAGAAAATCCCAGACAGAGGAGCCCTATTAATAGTATGCAGAGTCAACAGGGCCACGTTAAAAGCATGGCAATTTATTAGCAAATATTCATCTTGAAAAGCCAACCTTCAAGGATGCATACAGTACAACAGAAGATGTCATTTTTATTCCTGAAAATCAAAGTTTCCACAGGAAAGTTGGGCCCAAGCCCATCCTAATTTGGATTTTCATAGGATACTGAGTTTTTGGACAGTAAAGATATAGAACTTCCTCTCAATTTGTTATTTAGTATGTTTCTATTGGTGGCCATTGCTTTCAAAAGTCTTCAAATGCCATAAAGCTAAAGAAAGACTTTCTAAGAAGATTTCTTCCATCCTACAATCTACAGGAAAGGTGGTACTTAACTTGAATCAGGTAAATCTTAACAGTAAACACTGTTATTGGGCATTACTGGGAAATAAGATGGTTTGGTTCATTTACAGTTGAAAGAAGAATCATCACAATAACTAAAGGGAGAAAAAATTTTCAGCAAAATGCATGTATCTATGTAATGTCAACATTAATAGTTAAATGGATTCCTGATCCTAACAGCACAGGGAATGCTACCACCAGGGCAGACTAGAACTGCCCAGACACTCTTTTTCCATATCAGTTTGAATTCAGCTTCATCTGTCCTTGAACATTCAGCAGATATTTTAAGACCTTTCAGTGCCTTGGGATCCTTGTTTTAAACATCAATTATCAAGGTACTATGGAAATTTGGTTAACTGTGAGCTTCAACAGGCAAATTATGAGACAACCAGGAGTTTAATGTAATAAAACGAGTTCAGGATGCCTTAAACCAATTCAGTGTCATGAACTAAAAAGCAAAAGACACAGAGGACCTAATTTGTATTTAAAATATGGTAGGCCACAGACATACTTCATTCAGCACACTGGAGTATATATACATACATATGGACCAGCATATGGTAGGAAGGACCAGGCTGAAGGAAGGTGTTGAAAGGTAGAAAAAGTACAGCCATTACAACTACTGAGGCATTCCTTAAAATCAAATCTGCCCAGGGTCAGTTTCTCATTATATGGGAGGACACAGTGCTCTTTTTCTTGCAAAGTCATTGTCCAAATGACAGAGATACTCATACTTGTGCAATTTGGTTTTTCCTTCTGTCATCACCACCCTTTCTGACCTTGTGCTGTGCAATCCTCTTAGATGCCAGCACCTTAAAAACTTTGTCTACAAAGCAAGAACACAACTCACCATGAAGCTCTTAACACCATTCTAACCCTGTTTTCATGAAAGGATGTAGGGAAGGCCCTGATGAGTACAGACTCATTAGTGCCGCCAGGATGTAATTTAGCACACTGGCTCTATAGAACACGTGTCAATCCACTAGGATTTTAAAACCCATCACCCAAAGTTGCAATGGATCACCAAACTGTTCTCCACATAGATGAAATACCTCATGATAGATATAGGGTGAAAATTCCAGTGGTGGGCTAAGAAAACGAAGCAACATTTACCAAGCTAGTGAAAATGCATCTCTAAGGCATTCAGTTGTTAAGTTTTTGTAGGGAGAGGTGGAAGGGGAGAGAGTAAAAAGATAATGAGACACTTTGGGGCAGACCAAACTGATGATTCTGGTACTCAGAACCATCTGCCAGGCATATTTGCCTCATTATGTTGTTTACATAAATAAAATAGTCCCTTGCTAGGAGAGTTGAAAAATATGTGGGCACGTAAGAAACGAAGTTCTTTCATCTGCCTACACAATCCAGAGAATGAGCTCTATTCTGAGAAGGCTAACACTATAGCGGCAGGAACTGCTGGAATACAAACTGATGAGAAAGAATGTATTTCCCTAAATAGGAATTTACCTATTTCAAGCCTATCCAAATGTTAGCCCGGACAACTTTACCCTCATCCTCCAAAGGGGAAAAAAGGTTATTTATATATATATATATGTCCATACACACTAGACATAACAGAAAATAAGAGAAACCTTTCCACCTTTTAGAATGCCTTCTTTTGTTTAAAGAATTTCATAATTTATTTTAGTCGCCACACCAATGGATTTTTACGGTGAGTCTAATTGGCAGCAGGAGGGCAAAAAGTGTGATTTCATAAAATTAAGCAGGCGATTCTTCACTTTGAAAGCTAAAGTTGCCTCGGAAACAGCGCTGCTTCCACGGTCATCTAATTTTGCCTCTTTTGTCCCACAGGACCAAGCTTTAGGGAGGCATCATTTATTTACAGGCCTTTCCACTGGGCTTCAGTTATCAGCCAATAATACTGTGGACACACACTTCTAATGGCCTATGTTTTGAAACTGAGTCTAATCTAATGGCGCAGGGCCCAAACTCCTTTTCCAGCATAGCCATTAAAGGATGTAGGTTATTGCTGTTGTCACCATTGATATTTGTCATTGTAATGTAATTAGGGCCCTAAAATGATGCATTACAGCCCTTGGCACAGCTTCTATTAAAATCTTTTCTTCTGCTCACTGAACTGCGACCTGCTTTCTGATGAATAACAGACAGACAGCTTTAGGGTGAGGAGCAGATTCATCAAAGAAGCATTTTTCAGCTCTGGAAATAAAAATAAAAAGGCAACCTAAGAGGAAAAGCACAAGGGGAGGGTTGGGGGTAGGGGAGCGATCCACAAGATGCATTTGAATTTCATCTGACCACTTGAAATTCTGATTGCGTCTGATGAATCTTGCTTAGACAATATATTCCCAGCCTTCAAATCACATGGTTAATCAGGGTTCTAATCTGCTATCCATCAGCCTAGGCCAGCACTGTAACTTCCCATCAAATTTATAGGTGACGTGGGTCATGCATCCCTGAACAAGTACATTCACAGGGATCCCATTTAAATGGGCCCAGATTCTGAAAGGCTGTTGTTAGGGTTACAGAATGTTATAATAGTATTCAATGTTTTATGAAAGCTCCTGATAAACAGCTGCTGAATTATTGCCTTGATGTTCCAAAGTAGCATTAATGGTCCAATAAAAGGGTGATCGCTCATGCCAAAATACAAAAAGGATAGTTTTTGCTGCCATAGTTTGTCGAATATGTTAACCAATTCTGACACTTCGGCTATTTTTCTCCCAATACACCAAAGATATTTGTTCAGAAATAACATACACTCAAAATGTATCTTCTTCCACTTGGCACCATTCTAACTTTTTGCCTCCCTTTCTATCTCTCTCTTCCTTCTACTATTCCCATTTAAAAAGAAAAAAGAAAATCACCAAAAAAAAAAATGGACAAGAAATTTCAAAATCAGGTTTTTTCAGAGAAACAGTCTGTTCTGTCTAAACTCTAAATGCTGTGTGCACGTGAACACCAAAGGTACTATCTCAAAGAAGTGATTGGAGGAGTAGACTGGATAGCAAGATCTGCTATAAATTAAAAAGGTAAGTGACAAAGAATACAATGAATTTTCTTTTCACTTCTCCACCTCCAATTGTAAAAATTGTAAAAAAAAAAAAAAAATTACATTTACATTTACAATCTTGGGGAGATGGCTATTACATATTTAACCAACAATCAGATCACTGTTGAAAAATAACGCCTGTGTAGAATTTAATACCTTCTAAATCAATTCTTTGCTTTTCATGAAAATGCATAAAAGAAGCTATTTAGGCAAATCAACTGTATTACTAAGCAGAAGGTTGATTTTTAAAATGCCCCTCCCACCACAAATGACTCTAAAATGTATAAAAGTTGTAACTCACTTTTGCTTCATACATTCTCACTTTTTATAAATAAGTAATTCAGGTTGCAAAACATTTTTTTTTAAGGAATTGCTACTATAGGCTTTGGTCTGTCACACAAATGGAAACAATACTACTACATATATAGAGCAGATAACAAAACATTATTGGAAAATCCATTTCAGAAGTCAACAGGAAATAAACACATATGCAAATATAGCTTTAGAAAAAATATTCTCAAAGAACATTTATTTCAGGGTTAATTTCTTTAATATAAGTATAACCTTTGCCAAAAAAGATGAATCTAGTTTATTAGGTACTTACTAAGTATATAAATATGTACAATATCAAAATAAGCTTTTCAAACATGGGAGGGGGTGAAAAAGTTTATCTAACAACACAGTGTGAAATAAAGGAATCATATTATTTCACAGTGAACTAATTAACACACAAAGATTGCAATATATGTTTTATTTCAATCATGAAATAATTTTTTTCTGGAATAGCTCATTACAGAATTTCCAAAGTATAACCACTGAACGTATTCATTGCTTACAACTAGATTTAAGTATTTGGGGGAAATAAAGAAAACTCCTGAGTGGCTTATTCTTAAGTCCAGAAGTTAAGAATTATTTGCTCACTGAGCTAATGGGTCAGTTTTATCTTTATGTACGTTCAGTACAACTCAACTTTACAGAGGAGCCATAAATGTTTTGAACCAAAGTGTTAAGTGTGAATTTTCCATAAAGTAAAGAAGTGAGGAAGCTTCAAATTGTGAACAGACAATACAATGTCTCTAGTGAACTGTAAACTCCGATGCTTCCACTTTGTCTATTTATTTGGTTTAAATGTTCATTTTGTACAACATACTGTACAGAACTTAGTAAGATAAAATGAAGTAATAACATTTTCAGTATCAATTTATTCATGTACTCATTAGCTTTCTTGACTGCAAGTCAACTACTAAGACTTTAAAAAAAAAAATCCTACCTCCAGGTTGGTCAATTCAAATGAAAATAATGGTCTTAGACATGCAATTGTTTAAAAATAAGACCACAAATGGGGAAGGGAGAAACTGTCAGGCATAAATGAAACCTGAATGCCTACTCACCTTTTGGTATGCTACAGAATAACGATCCTCACTCTCATTAAAAACAGTGAACACAATATGGAAAAGGAGCTACATATGGCATTTAGACCAAAGACAGGTCACACTGTAAAGCTAATTTCAGATATGTTTATTCAATGTAGTGCTAGCTATTAAACTTGATTACTAAACTCTTCAATTAAGGTTCTAAAATACAGCACACACAGATATGTCCCCTATTTAATCTCTAGATAAATATCTAAGCCAAAATAGACTTGCCAGGTCTGGGAGGGTCAGTCTTTATCATCCATCTCCTTCCCCGACAAGAGTTCAACTGTGACTACGGCACCCACCGCTGATGGGGACATCCTAAGCACTGTCACTCAACTTTCTTTTTAAAACACATATTTATGGTATTTTTACTGCACAATAAGCGTGCCATAAAGTACACAGTGCTCAGTTAATTGGATACATTCATTGATTCTAACACTTTATATTCTACTTTTGGTGCACTTTATGGCTTGGGAAAGGAAATACAAAAAGTGATAAAAATGAGAATGATTTCGCTCACTTGAAGATACCCATGACATCACTGTACTTGAGAAAACTAGTTCCAATTTGTTTCCAAAGAGGATGTTTTGTTTTACTAAAATTCTTGGCAATAGCTTTTTTTAAAAAATGAGTATCTATCTCCCTCCCATCTCTGAAGTTTTTTAAAAAAAATCTTTGAAAGAAATTTTTGCTTAGATAAATACCTAGTTTCCTAAATACATCTTCTACACTTAAGTTCTATGTTTAAATACTGCTACAAATGTTAAGAATGATTGAGAGTGATGTTACTCTCAAGGCTGAGAATGACGAGCCTTGTGCAAGGTCAAATCATTTCAGTCCTAAAGTCTGATAAACATTGCAACCCATGTTATCAAATTGTATTCTGTTTCACTTGTACCGTGGGAGTGGAGGTTGGGAGAAAGAGAGAAAGGAATGAGAAAGGGATGGCACAGAGCATTAAGAAAGAAAATGACTTGTTCAGTAGGGTAGGGTTAGCTCCTGCCTGCCTTCCTTCCCAGAGGTGAAGTTGTGCAGTCAACCTTATTGGCTAAAAGCCTCAAAGACTCTTACAAATAATCGTTCATTTCTTAGTTTATCCACTGAGTTTTCAAAGCAACACTGCCTTCCTCCAGCTTCAAGTTGGGCACTTTTTCAATTCATTTAGGTGCTTAAAAAGTCTAAGGCCCTATTTCTATATGCCATTATCCAAGTTTATACCTTTTAGTGCTGTCTTATAATTGTTTTAGATTTGAGTTTTAAGATCACTTGCACTTGGGATCAGAGATGGACCCCCAAAATTTGAATTTTCTTATATCACTACCTTATTTCACATAGAAGTCTAATCCTATAACTTATTTTGATTCTTCCAAATGATACCAGTTACAGGATTAAGAGCAAAGAAGCAACAGGTCTTCTCTCCTTAAAAACATTGTCTCAGCCCAATTTTTCCTTTCCACAAAAGGCAATATGAGCCAATCTCTCCTTTACTTCTTAATAACACGGCAGTTAGTAACAGCAGTAGTACCAGCAGCCTCAGTAATAGTAACGTCTGGCATTTGTGGAGCACTTTATATTAGGCACAGCACTACACGCTCATTACTTCCTTTGAGAGCTATAATAGCTTTATAAAGGACACACAATAGATATTATTTTTGTTTTACAGAGGGGGAAACTGGGGTTCAGAGACATTACCTCACTTGCCTTGGGTCATTCAGTTAATAAGCCAGCTAGAAGGTGAATTTGAACCCAAATCTCGTCTTCCCACTCCAGCACTCTACCTACTCACTAGGTCTATCACCACCTCTTCTTAGTCACATCGCTTGAAATGTGGCCATTTCTGTTCTATAAAGATGAATTTTTTAATGTCATCTCGGTTTTTTAGGTCAAATAAGTCATTTGCCCAAAATTATGTAACCAATAGTCAAATTGAAACCAAAAGTAGATCTTAACGATCATCAAGGTCCCACAGAAGAACCGGTTGTCTAAGTTAGTTTTAGATACTGTTCATGAAGTTCAGCCCTTTACCAAACTGCCAGTTTTTACAGTAATGACATTAAGAGAATACAAAGAAAGAGTTTCATAGATATAGATTCAATACTGCTAAGCCTCCAATTCATTAATATTCACACAACACAGTTTGAAAACCATACAATGATACCCCTCCTACACACACATGCACGCACAGAGTTCCTATACTTGGTGGGCTCTCTTCTCAGGACCTAACTTCTAACCAAGAGGCCACACAAAAAAGACAAAGGCCAGAGACAGAAACAGTCCTTTTGATTCAAATCATCCCTATAATGAATACTGATGCATTTAGACCACAGATATTCACAGGCCTAGGACCTCTACAGCTTGTCACACAGTTCAGTGCGGAAAGAACACACAAAATGACAGAGATGGAGAATACTGAACTGGGAGTCAGGAGCCCAGAGTACTAAAAGCCCCTTACTTTCTCAGGGCTTAGTTAGTTTCTGCACAGATAAAATGAAGGGATGGGACAAATGGACCTCTCAGATCTCTCCCAAGTTCTGGCATTCTACCATGGTACATTCTCTCAATAGAATGCAAGCCACTTACAAGGGTTTTTTGTCCTCCTTTGTATTCCCTTCTTTTAACACAGGTCCACATACACAGTAGAGTTTGTCAAATTACGTTGGAATTCAATGATTCTCTTTCAGGTACACATACTTCCAAGGTGCCTGACATTTAGTAGGTGTTTAATAAATAAATGGTTGTTGAATCTAGCTTCTCTTGTAGCAGGGCTTCCTTATGGAGAAAATGAATGAAATCTCCCACAACGGCTTACTCCAAAATCCTAAAATGATATAGCTGACCAGAGATTTACCTGAGAGACACCAGGTGGTACACACTGCCCATGGAGTCAGAAAACCTGAATTCAAATCTGGCCTCAGGGGCTTAATAGTCAAGTGACCTTGAACAAGTCACCCATTTAATCTCAGTTTGGCTCAAGAGACTTCTAATGTAAAAGACATAATAATAGCACCCACACTACAGGGTGTTTGAGGATCAAACTCAGGTAATATTTGTGAATCGATCAGCATGGTGCCTGACACAGAGCATCACTTAGCAAATATTTCTCCCCTTCCCTCTACCCCATTTGGCAAGCTAAACAAATTGCCCTTATGACAGGGCCATAGGAAAGGGATGGTAAGAGGAAAATTTGAGGGTTACAAGGCACAGAGATGATCTATTCTGTATGCTAAAGATACTTTTTGCAGGAAGTACAATTTTTGAAAAACATTTGAAAAGATATAAATTATCAAGGGAGAAAGAAAGGACTTCAAAAAGAATGTGCTCTATGTAAAAACTACCCCCTGGATTTCCTTTCTTCTAAAATCTCCTATTCTCTTTATTCCTCATCACTTAAAATTCCATTACCTTTCTATTATTTCAAATTCCCAACAAGATACTTGGTTCTCAGGCGAATTCATTTTTATCTCTCTTCAAAATTCATCCTATGTTTCAGCAAATTCTCATCTTTCTACCAAAATTCTTCCAGCTCTCTGGCTAGCCAAACAGCTAGAAATGATTCCTTTTCATAAACTAGTTACCTGGTTTTCCAGTAAAACTGTCTTCCCCCTTTTACACTCCCAACATGCAAAAATGTAATTAATCAAGGCAGCAAAGTTCAAGGTTAAAAAGCCCTGGATTGTGGAAACCTGAGTTCAGATCCCAGCTTAACCACTTAAGAGAAATGCAATCTCAGGCAAATCACTTCAATTTCATCGATAAAATGAGGGAGCCGGACTAGATGACTTCAAAAATATCTTTCCATCTTTAATCTACTGATTGATAACATTCCATAATCCATATAAAAGCCTGCCAGGATTTCCTCCATTACCCCTAATGACCTAATGGTCACTAATCTAACCTTTTAATGCCTCCAATGGAAGCAGTATTTAAATGACCAGACCTACAGAACTGCCCTTAAGAGTTCATTTAGAAGTAAGACTGTAGTAGAGTGCCCCAAGGATGATATGCTTTACGGTGCTTAATATTTTTTATCAATGACTTGGACAAAACATAGAATGGCATAGTTTTCCAATTTATAGTTAACACAAAGTTGGGAGGATTGGTTAAAGAAAATGTTGGAATATAGTGTCAGTATATAAAAAAATCTCAATAGGCTAGATAGTTGGGCCAAATCCAGTAGGATTAAATTTAATAAGGATATCCTTGTGTTCAAAATGTCAACTTCCCAATTAGAAAATGGAGGAGGGGAAAAAGTAGTTAGAAAGCAGGTCAATCTAAAAGATGAGGTTGGGTAAGTTGACTCAACATGAGTCAACAGTATAATATGGAAGAGAAAAAAAACAAAGTAACTCAATCTTACTTGTGCTGCTTTAAGAGAAAGGCATGATAACTAGGACCAAGAGTTTATTTGTGGACACGTCTCTGTATCAAAAGTGTAATTTCTGGTCCATTTACGGCTTTACAGGAGAGGCAGAAACAGAAAGACGGTGAGACCACTTTGCAAATACTAAAGCCTTATAATAGACATTATCAATTCCTTGATCGCTGCCATAAAAAATACAAAATTGAATGAAGTCGCAGAGACACAGCCACAACAGAAAGAGAATATGAGAAAACCCTATCATCAAAGGCAAGTGACTGGTTAGGAGCTGGTAGCATTCACCTACAGACTATTAGAGCACCCCATGGCACCAGACAGGGTATGGGGACTTGGTATATTTCTCAGTAGCAGCTACTTCTCTCTCTACCCATGAAGGAAAGCTTAAAAGCTAGGAGGGGTAAGGCTTTTCTGTCTGCAAGTGTCGTCCAAACCTACTGAACTAATTATGGCAAAATGTCTACATTTCCTAAATCAAGAAAAAAAATGTGGATCTGGATAACTGCTTTTCCAGATACCAAAGATAGATCTGTAGAATGGAATTAGATGGGTGATGATTCTTTTACAATAGAAATTCACTTTTTTACATACATGTTCAGTAGCTCAAAAAATAAGCTTTAAAAGGGTCTTAGGAATAGTTGCAGGATATAAAGAAGATATAAAAAAGACATAAGGAACACAAGAAATGGGCAAATAAAAAAGTTTACATAAAAATATTAAAAGATGGAAAGAAAGCATGGTATAGTGGAAAAGAGTGCTGGATTTGAGTCTTAAGGACTCGTATGTAAATCTTGACTCTGCTACTTTCTATCTGTGTGGCCTTGGGAAAGTCATGTAGCCTGTCTGGGGCTCAGTTTCCCTATGTGCAAGTTGAAGACTTGAAATGGATGACCTGTAAGTCCTAAATCTATGATTGTATTAACTGCACATATGTATATCTGTATTACACAAAAAAGAAAAGGAGAGAGAGGAAGAGAGAAAACACGCATTCTAGAAGGAGGCAGACTACCTGTTTAGCTAGCTCCTGACTTGAAAAAGTTAATTAGCAAGAAAACAAATTGAAAAGACTATATGTGGTTGAGAAGCCAGCTCTATTTATACAACAGGGCACTCTATTTTGGCTAGATTTCACTAATACTATGGGTGCCTTGATAGTAAATTAACTTAAAGATAAAGGAAATCACATCAACACTTACAAATATACATTTTCTTAAGTAGTTTTAAAATCAAACTTTTAAGTAAGGCTTTAGATACTTAAGAAACATGCATCTAAATAAACGCCAGTAATAACATAAATGTGAAACTGCATATTTGGAACCTCAGAAACCATCTAATCCAATCCTTTCATTTTCCTCTTGGGGAAACCAAGGATCAATGAATTGTTCAAATACAGTGTCAAAGTTCGTACGATCAATCAAGAAACATTTTATTAAATGCCTACTATTTGCCAGGCACTATGCAAGGGACCAGTACAATAAATGGGGAAAAAAATCCCTACTGGTAAGAAACTTATGTTCAAACAGGAGAGGCAACAAAATATACATATATACAAATAAAGAGAATGAAGAAAATCCTCTTTGGCTGCAAGGTGGAGGATGACCTAGAGCAGGGGTGGGTTGCCTATGGTTGGGGCCACAGGTGGCTCTTAGGTCCTCAAAGGCAGCCCTTTGAATCCAAACTTCACAAAACAAGTCCCCTTAATAATTGTTCCATAAAACTTGGACTCAGTCAAAAGGCCACAGCCAAGGACATGAGGCCTCTGGGCAGCAAGTTCCCATCCCATAGCCGGGATGAAGGGAGACCAAAGCAGAGGCTCTGCAATAGTCTGGGATGACAACATTCAGATGAACTTAGGCAAGATCAGTCTCAAGTAAGAGACTGGGGCTGGATACAGGCCGTGAGTAACTGGCACCAAGACAGATAATAACTAAACTCATGGAAGATGATGAGATGACCAAAAAAGAGAGCACAGGGAGAGGGGAATGGGGACCTGGGACAGAGACTTGGCCAACACCCCCAGCACTGAGGTAGCTGAAGGAAAAGGAAACTGGGGAGGAAAACAAAGAGTGTGAAAGGTCAACTTGGGGAGAGATGCTGGTGAACAGGATTAAACAAAGCTGAGGTGGGGAGCTAAATGCTGTCAGATGTAGCACCTAAGCACTCTCTGATGACTGGAGAAAGTAGCTTCAATAAGTGATGACATCAGAAACCACATTGCAAAAAGCTGAGGAGTGAAAGGGGAGGAAG
Source organism: Potorous gilbertii (assembly GCA_028658325.1). Classification (NCBI taxonomy): domain Eukaryota; kingdom Metazoa; phylum Chordata; class Mammalia; order Diprotodontia; family Potoroidae; genus Potorous; species Potorous gilbertii. The sequence continues at coordinate 55,330,251 of CM053769.1, forward strand.
TCCCTGTCAACAAGGTTTTCTAGACATCTGGCTGGGAAAGAGAAGGGATAAAATGAGAGGCTGAGTGTGGCAGAGGTTGTAATTCTCAGGAGAGAATGAGAAGAATGGCAGGGGCAGCTTACCTTCGGTGGCAGGAAGCAGCAAAGACTGATTCGAACCCAGGTCCTCTGACTTTACAAATTAAAGTGCTCTTTCTTCCCAGTGCATGACATCACTACCTCCATGATTCATTCTATAACCCAACATTATGTTTGTGATCAAGAAAATAAAAATGTAGATCAGAATGAGAATTTTGATACAGGCCTTAGAACATGTAACAACAGAATCAGTATTCTGGGGAAGCTGTGGGACAGAGGAGGAATTCAAGATACCCAAGTGATATTTTTCTCCTTCTTTTTGGATAACAGAATTTGGAAGAGAGGGAAGAAGGATAGCCAGGAAATAAAGAATAACGAAGGCAATGAAGTTAGGCCGGGGCAATATACAACTTCAGAATATTCATCAGGACACGTTTTCCAAGCTAAGCACCTCAAGAGAGTGGCCAGAATTCTTTCCTTAACTAACTGCTACTTAGTAGCTATTATAGTAGAAGCAGCTAGTGGCAGAGTGAAGGAAGACCTGAGTTCAAATCCAGCCTCAAACACTTACTAGCTGCATGATCCTGGGCAAGTCACTTAACTTCTGTTTGCCTCAATTTCCTCAAACTATAAAATGAGTACAATTACAGCACCTACAACACTGAGTTGTTATCATAAAATGAGATATTTACAAATGCTTAACGCAATGCCTGGCACACAGTAGGTGCTACATAAATAAGATTATCATCACTACTGTGTACTAAGCCATACTGGAAGGTGGTAGGGTGAGGGACAGGAAGAAAAATAAAGATTAATAAATAAAACATGGCCCTTTATCTCAGAGAGTTTACACATGACTAAAGGAGATAAGACAGGTCCACAAATCACAAAAGTATGTGACAAATGCTCCAGGAGTGAGGTCCAAAGGGCTACAGAAGTTCAGAGGCCACAGAGATAAATCACTTCTGCATGAGGAGTCAAGGAAGGCCTCAGACAGAAGCACTTAAAATTAAGTCATGTAAGGTGGGCTTAGAAGTCAAGAGGATTCTGAAAAGCAGAACTGGAACTCAGGGTGTTCCAGACAAAGAGAACATAAGCAATATGTATATATAAGCAAATATAATATTTGCTTATAAGCAAAGAAAGCCTCTCTGCACAATTACAGGGCAGCTGGAAATCATTTGGTCAGTCCTCAGCCTGAGGTCCCTATTCCAGCAGCTTCACCAGACTGCACAAGCGTCCAGAACACACAAAAAACATGAAGAATCCCTAGTCTAGTTTGATTGGAATGTGGGATTCATGCAGTAGAATATACAGCAGGAGAAGCAGATTATAGGCAAATGGCCAAGGCCCTTGAGTAAGAGGTGCGGGACTTTACCAGAAAACAAAGTTTTCAGAGCAGGAGAATCAGATGATCCAAGTAGTACTTAAAAATAATGAATGCTGTGAAAATGTAAGATCAATGAGAGTTGGAGACAGACTGTAAAACGCAAGTCAAACAAAGAAACTATAATAAAGTCCAGGGATGAGGTATGTTGACAGGTACGAATGACCTAAACAAGAGTGGTGGCCATCTGAATTGGCAGCAAAGACCTGATGGACAATAACGAAGGGGGAAAAGGATAGATAGGAATGAGTCATTAGTTATGAAAATCCAGAGGAAAAAAGAAAGAAATCAGACATGACACAGGTTTCAGGTCTGACAGAATGGTGATACCATTAACAAAAACAAGTCAGTGGGGAACCAGAGATTACAGAATTGGTATCTCATACTTCTTAGGAAGACTTAACTAGGAAAATCAATACCTGGGCCTCCAATGAAACAGTCCCAATGCAGATATCTGGACCTCTACCAGCCCTGATCCTACTCTCTCATATCCTCTTTCACAGTGCTTGTTCCCCACCCTGCAACTTTCCCACTCCCAGCAACTGCTGTGGACTTCCAAGGTGGCTGCCAGATTGCTGATGTCCACACCAAAAGCCAAACCCCAGAAGGCCCATCCTAGTTACAGTTCTACAATGATCAAACATTCCAAAGGGTACAGAGGCAAAGTCCCCATCATAATTCTGCAACTATCAAATTGACCTTAGATGTCAGGCAAGTCAGGTAACTTTCCTAGGACTCCACTTTTACATCTGTAAAGTGGGAATAACATTATCTGTTCCTCAACTGGTTCCCAAGAACTAATGAGTGAGGATTTATAAGACAATCTCCTAAGGTCAGTATTACTGCTTTAAGACACGAACAAGATTAGATAACGCTGTAAATTGAGTAGTTTTACAGTTAGGTATTGATTCAAGCTTAGGGCTCTATCTCAATTAGGAAGGGATACCTCACTAATTTACACAACATGAGGGAAAGGCATAAAGGAGGAGAGGACCACAGGGCACAGGGCAAATAATTCAGAATGGGAAAAGAGCCAAGACAGATGGTGGTGCTTGCCAGCCTGGATGGCATAGTAAAGGAGTTCAGACTTTCCTGACTGATTGAAGGAAGTGTAAGGTCACAGGCTCTGCCCCTGGAAATTTGCTGTTTCTCCACTTTCACGCACTGTGACCCAGAAAAGACGTTCAGTATTTTTTTTTTTTTGGCCACTGGTCAACCCAGTAGGGCTTAAGGCTGGGGATCTCTTTCCTCTAATCTTTGTCAAGAGGACACTTGCCCCAGGTGTAGTATATTTAACATCAGGTGAAGAGTAAAAATTTCTTTTACTGCCTGTGGTTCCCCTGCAAGAGTGCATGATAGCAATGGGGTAGAGGAGTGGAAATCTATAGAGCTCTATGTGTATAGGCAGAAACAGGCACACAGACTATGGACTTAAGCGGTATAATTTCCATAACTGTAGTTAAACTCAAAATCACATTCCCACTAATTGTGAAAGCAGGAAAAATGATAGAATAAAAATTGTACAAAATCCTCCAGTTGTGACAAGTGCTATCAGACGTACTTTTAAAGTCTTAAAGACATTTTTATCCATTGTCTCTTCCAAAATAATGAGCCCTCCTGCTTACAGAAAGTTAAGCACAGCTAGCCAAAATAGTGGTCACAGCGTGTAAACTGTCCCCCATTCTCCTACTTTTTATCTCCATTGCGGGGGTGGAAATCAGGTGTAGGGAGCTGGGTTGTTTTTTTTTATTCTTTTTGGGAAGAGCTCTTGTATTTATCAGTGAGAAAAAAGCTAAAATCAGTTTTGCAGTAAGTAAAGCATTAAACTTGAAGTTTCTCCACATCTCCCCATACAGCACTTTGCTGTTGAATGCTGGATCAACTTTGTACTTGTCCTGAAGAGCTTCATAGCTTGCAAGGTCACTCTGAATTCTGTTCTTGAGGAATTTAGAAACCATGATGAACTTCTTGACATCTGCAAACTTAATGGAACATAGAAGGTACACCTACACTCATTTTCAAGTTTATTATAAATTAGGAGTTTACATAGTAAACCCCATTTTACCATGCATTCCAATTTTAAAAAATATAATCTTCATTTTTACAGAGGAAACAACTGAGGGGAAGAAATTAAGAGATTTAGTCAAAATCCTACAAGTACATGAAATGACAGGCCTACATCTAGAACCCAAGTCTTCTAACTCGGTACAATACAATTTCCTCTAGAAGGCAATGCTTTCTAGACTGATTCTGAAGGATGCGAAATGAAAAACAAAGAGCCAATTAAAACAAGATTTTCTCATTAAGTTCTCAACAATGGTAGTACAATAAAAAAACTCTGCAAAAATGTAACTTACAGAGCTTCGGCCACAATCAGACATTTTCTACCCTGAAGGTTTTGCTTGTATTTTTGTGTACTCAATACAAAGGTTTGTGTAGTGCCCAGATGAGATATAGGAATGCCTGTTCTTTTTTCAACATGACTCACAAGAATCAGGAGCCAATACCCAGTGAGGTTATCCGATAAAAAGTTACTATTTGAATTACTTTAATCAGCTGAACTATTTTAAAGATAGAAAATCTGGAACAAGTACCCAGAATACAATCATGGAAGATAGCCACTCACTCAACAAACATTCCTTAAGAACTTTACTATTTACACTGTACTAGGGGAAGGGGGAGGGAGAGAGATACAAAGAGAAGACATAATTATTAATAGCAAAAGTTTGCAAAGCACTTTTTAAGTTAACCTTGTAATTACAAAGGTAGTGCCTCATCCAGGCCATGTGAGTCACAGAACTAGAAAACCACTACAAGATCATCCAATCCAACCCCCATTTTAAATACTTTTAATGAACAAACATCTATTTTTTTTCTACCTTCATCTACTTGTCCCTCATTCTCCCCTTGCCCCATTGAAAAAAAAAAACAAAACAAAAAATATTTGGAACAAATATTCATGGAAATCACAACAAATTCTCTCACTGACTGCATTCAAAAAAAAAAAATACCTCATTCCATCCTCTATCAGGAAATGAGTAACACACCTTATCATCAGTCTCCTGGAATTATAACTGGTCACTGCATTTGATCAGAGTTCCTAAAGTTTAAGTTGTTTGACTTTATAATGCTGTTGTTAATATATAAATTGTACATCTCACTGTGTCCTGCATCAGCTCTCACAAATCTTCTCAGGCTTCTCTAAGACTCTCCCTCATTTCATCATTTACTATAGCAAGCAGTATTCCACGACATCATATAACATAATTTGTTCAGCCACTGATGTATCCTCCTGTTCTGACCATTTCAATTTGCATTAGATCACAGAAGTTTTCTCAGGTTTCCCACTTCCCCTTCAGGATTTCTTAGCACAGCACAAGCCCATCTATCTCCTTAGTTTCCAGTTTTTTGCCTCTACAAAAAGATCTGCTATTAATATTTTTGTATATATGAGTCCTTTCCTATTTCTTTGAACTCTTTCAACTCACTAATCATTTTAGAAATGAGGAAACTGGGGCCGGAAGAGTTTAGGTGGCTTGTATGAGGTCACAGACAGTCAGTGGCAGAGCAAAAACGAGAACTTGAAGGCTCATCATATCCAACAAATATTTAAAATGTTAGAGAGAATAGAATGGTTTTTTTTAAAGTTAAAGAGTAAATATACCTACTTTTCCACAGCTTAATGGGAAAGAAAATCACAAATGCATATTACATGGCCTAGTCTCATTTTGAACATATAGAAATATTTCAAGATTGGAAAGCCTTGTGTTAGATCACTTAGAACAAGGCAATCAAGACATTACGAAGCCTTGGATCACCAGCCTCTTCCTGGCCAAGCTAGAACTCAAATATTTATTTTACTTAATACTGGCCAGTTTCATAATATGAACATTTAGCATGGTCTTGATATAACACAGAGCTCTCATCTGTGCACAATGGAAGAGTCTTATACCTAAAACAGAATTTTGCTGTGCTAAGTGCTCTACCTAAGATTTCCTCTCTTTCTGGTGGTTGATGACATCAATAGATTCAAGTCTTCCATAAATTAATCTAGACATACAAGGGGAAAAAAAATTCAAGAGAGGGAAAGCCGTGGTCAGACTCGTGAAAACACACCATAAAACAACGTATGTTTCTGACAGTTGAGCAGACTCTATGACAGACAGCAAAACCACATTTCCGCATGCCTTTTTTTTTAATGGATCTGTGGCTTTATGCCACCAAGCAATATTTTGGTTTACCAAAATGTACTCTATGGCCTTTTTAATTTCATGTTTATTTAACTTTAAAAAAAAACAAACTATCACTACTGCTCTTACCAGAGAGATTCAACACAAGTGAATGGAGGGGTGAGGCGGTATTTAACAAACAAGAATGTTCTTCAAACTAGTTTTGATTTGGGGGATTTTTTTTTCAAGTCACATGTTGGAATCCTGCATCTGTAAAACTTTCTGATAAAATCAAGTTGGTAACTAATTATGACCATGTAAAGGCCTAAATAAACATGTTAGGTATGTTGCAGAGAGGGGTATAGCTCTTTTATAAACTGCTATTTTGCTCTTACTTTGTGAAGAAAAACATAACCCACCCACATTATCAGAAATGACAAATTCTATAAAGATACTTGTACAAGTAGCCAAAGAGCCTAACCAATAAAAGACTGACTTCTGGCCTCCTTCAGAGTCCCCCACTCCCACCTGCCAAAGCTCTCAGGTGATAACATTCATAAACGTTGCCCTGGGTATATGACTGATTGATTATAAAAAAATTTCCTTCTTAAAGGCAAAAGCCAAATAAAGGCATATTCCTGATTTCAGAAGGCCTTGTGGAGGGAGCCAGTAGATAAGGAGATCATCTAGGTCAACATAAAATTAAATCTGAAGAGAAAAATTCACACCACCCAGACATAATCTAGTTGATAAGATTAGATTCAAACTGCCCACTCAAACTAACTTGGCTGTTTTCCTAACACGTAATCATATGCACTAACCTCGAGTTTGGTAATAAAGACAGATAGATAGGGAAATACAAGTTACTCATTGCCACTAACCACTACTAACAGACAGGTTTCACTGCACTGGACTTAAAACTGATGAACTCATTTACAAGGAGTTGGCTCATTAATTCAAGTCCCCTGCAGCCAGCAAGACTACATTTCCAAAGCGGGTAGAGCTGGCTGGTCTCATAAGTCAGAGAGTTCTTGGTCCTCGGGCACTCCTGAACATATCTATCAGAGCCCTACTCCGGGTCACACTAACTACATGTAATATACCAAAACAAAAATGTTTTTGAAAATATAGTCAATTCCAGAAATTCAAGAAGTGGTTCAGAACATGACCTCTAGACCATGCTCCAGTCTTGTATTTCCAACTTCCTGCATTGCGCAGAGTAGACAACTGAATGGAAAACAAAAAACTTTATATAAAGTTGCTTAGCACAAGCACTGTTCATTCAGTCCAGGGACCATGGAAAATGATAGGATAAATCATGTCCCCAAAGAGCTGACGTTCTACTAGAGGGATATGACACATTTTACTAGAGGGATATGACACTTACATAAAAGTATAATCAAGGTAATATATGAAAAGATGAAAAGGCTCTAGGACAGGACTGCACAACCTGTGGCACACCAAAGGATTTCTGATGGCCTGGGGAAAATGTAAATGAAAACATCCTATGTATGGAGAATAAATCCTTTGGAGGTCTGCAGGTTGTATAGGCCTGCTCTAGGAAATTATGAGGAAGGGAAGAAGGTAACATTCTGGGAGTGGGGGTTGAGGGTGGGGAGAGACAACCAGAAATGCTTCAATAAGCAGCTGACGCCAAAGTAAAACCTGTAAAGAGATAGATGTAGACAAGTGGAAATAAGGAGTGAACTCCAGGGGTGAGAAATGGAATATTGGGTGTCAGTTAGTGGTGTCCCAATATGGCTAGAAGGTATCATGTGTGAATGGGAGTAATGCCCAATAAAAGCAGAAAGGAAGATTGGAAGCAGTTTGTAAATGGCCTTATAGAAGTTCACATTTTGTTGTGGAGTCACATTAAGGTTCTTAAGCAAGACAGTGAGAAAGTGACATGGTCAGACTCATGCATTTGGAAGATTATTCTGACAGCTATGTGAAGGACAGATGAGACCTGGCGATGGATGAAATACATGAATACGGTTTAGAAGGCTACTAATAAATGTCTGGTAAATTACATGTCTTTTTGAATGAATGGTGAATAAATATTCTTTTGGCACCCCAGAAACCAGTCTAAAATCATATTTACTATCATTACCCCAAAATGGCTCTTTTCCTAAGTTCCCTTTTCCCACTAATAGTACAAGCCAATCATCCAGGCTGAAATCTGTCTTGGACTCTTGCCTTTTGGTTGTCAAGTTCCCTTCTTTCTGGAATCCATCCCTTTCCTTCTATTCGGTTGTCAAGTTCCCTTCTTTCTGGAATCCATCCCTTTCCTTCTATTCCTAATGCTACTGAAATAGTTTAGGTCTTCTCCATGTAATGGTTAGATTATTGCTGGTCTCTCAGGATAGACTATCTTCAAAATAATTTTGCATACCATCACAAGTTTAAATCTTCCTTTAAAAAAATGCAATTTTGAGTACATCAAATCTCTTAAACACATGCAATGAATCCTCGTTAAACACACAAAAGAGCCAAATGCTTAACTGTCCTGCCCCCATTCAAAGTCCTCCACAATTTGTTTCCAACATACATACCTTTCTGGCTTCACCTCTCATCATCCCTTACACAAATTCTACAATCTTACCAATGGGAAGGTTATTCCCTCAAATGCATGTTCCTGCCACTTCTTGTCTTTGTATACAACATTCCCTATACTTAGAATATCCTCCACACTCTCTCATTCCAATGGAAATGTGTAAAGTCTACCTTTCCTACAAGGTAGAGTTTAAATGACAGCTCTTCCCTGATTACCCTAGTAAGAAACAGTACAATTACCCAGTCCATAACACTTAGACATCTTTCATCACAAAGCGGCTTGTATTCTACAGTATACAATTACGCTATTTCAAATGTAGAAGGAGACAGACTAGATGATTTCTAAAAAAACCTATTTTACTTCGGACCACCTGAGAGGGCCCAAAACCGATGGTACCTTGAACATCTTTTTGTCCCTTCTCAGTGACTAGTTCAATGCCAAGCACTTAATAAACACTAAATAAATATTTGATGAAGACTAGGTTGCCTTTTAGCTTCCAAGAGTCAAATCTTATGCCTATTATTTACTTAAACAAGTTAAACTTTAAATGATGGGAAAGCAAGATAAGGTTGGAGGGATTTCTTTTTTCAAAATCATTTACATTCCTTCTTCAACCCCATCCTTACCACCCCTCCCCATCACCCATCAAGTTCTCTAGAATACAAAATACCTGATTAGAACACATCATTATCCAAAGCACACCCATGTACCCTCCACCTTCCCTCCCAAAATGAAAGGAAAATCCATGCATCCAAATCAAAGTAACATATAGAACTTTGAGACCTCTCTGTCCAGCATAAAAGGGCATCATAAAGCGGAGAATAAAGCCCTGAGCATGGGAGTCAGGAAAACATAGGTTCAAATCTTACCTTACACTCTTATTAGTTGTGTGGCCCTAGGCAAGTCACCTAACCTCTCTGATAGATTCAACTGGAAATTGGATTCATAGCCTCTGAGGACTCTTCCAGCTCTAAGTCTAGGATCCTATGATATGAATCTACACAAATAATTTCCTACAACGTCCTGCTATTTCAGAAATGATTTCTTCTAGATTTTTTTGGCCCCTCTTCTGTGAAGGATTCAAGCTAACTTTCCTTAGCTCACATTAAAGGCTACTCTTTCATTCTGCTTACGCCTGCTTAACCTGTGTCCTTGACACAGCCTGCAGGGACACAGAGAGCAGAGCTTCTATCTTTTGGTAACTAAATGTCTTTTGTCTTGATGCTTATCTTTCTACTAGTGATCAACTTAACTTCTGAGAAAAGCGCTCCAACCCCAGGCAATGGTGGCTGACCCTTCAGCAGGTCAGGTTAGCTAGCACCTAGCAGTACAAGGCACTCTTCACTCCTCCCTCTCCAATCACCCCAAACACCCAGACTCTGTGGAGTTTCTACCACATGTTGACCTAAATTAACATTAATATTTTTTCTGAGGTAAACCAAGGCTCATAGTAGACGTAATAAACCACACTCCACACAACATCTACATCCTTAAGGTCAATTCCTTATTTTTCTCAGAGGAAAAAAATCCAGCTGCTCAAACAAGCCCCTTCTTTTACAGAGCAGCCCAGTTTGGAGTTGGAACACAAGGAGCCAAACACGAAGAGGGCTGAGTTCGCCAATATCCGCACAATCTAAAGTTCAAGAATAAACCCACGTTTTAGACCTGCTGAAAAATCAAGGTCTCGAGAGAAATATGGTCCTTGACCACCAGGCCTGTAACCAAGAACCAAGAGTTCTTAAATTTTTCCAATTGTGAGTCCTCCAGAGGCTCTCTTTTATCTCTTTTTGTATCCCCAGCACTTAGCATTGGGCCTGACACATAGCAGGTACTATATATTCTCATGCTTGAAGCGATCTCCATTCTTCGAATACAATCCACATCCAACTGGCTGTCAAGTTCTATTAATTCTTTGCTCACATCTCCAAAATTCATCCTTTTCGTTCTATTCCTATTGCTAGTGAACTACTTTAGGTGTTCATCATGTAATGGCTATTATTGTTGCAATAGCCTCCTAAGTGATCTCTCAGGATATATAGACTATCTTCAAGCTAAATTTGCTTACTACCTTAAGTTTAATCTTCCTTTAAAAAAAAACGCATTTTTGCGTCCGTCAATTCTCTTGTTTAAACACATGCAATGAATCCTCTTAGAATCTCGAGCTTCTTTCCAAGTTTAATTCAAGGCCAACACTAAATGTTGACTGACCAACTCATGAAGCCCTTTGGCAGTCTGATAAAGCCTATGGATCCTTTTCTCAGAAATGTTTTTAAATGTACAAAATAAAATACACAGAATTACAAAGGAAGTCAATTATATTAAAATAGTTATAAAAATATTTTAAGACCCCTCTTCTAAGCCTTCCATGTTGAAAAAGCTTTCAATAACCTAGAAACATCTTCACACCATGAAGCAACTGTATAAAGGTTTCAACGAAACTGCTCCATGAGAAATTTTAACAAATACAACACATTTCAATTCACAGAATGATTGTTCATTAGTATCTTAAGGGATTCACTGAATTTATGATGTGATTAGTTTGGATCTACTAAAACTGATATAATAAATACATATACTCAGATGCTTGACCTGTGATGAGTTCATGATTTCATGAATATGAGTCCTCTTTTCACATGTCATAGGGTCCAATTTTTACACTACTTTTTCCACAAGTCAGGGTAGCTAGGTGGCAAAGTGGACAGAGTGCAAGGACTTAGAGCCAAGAAGACTCATCTTCCTCAGTTCAGATTTGACCTCAGATGCCATGTGGCCCAGTGAAAGTCACTTAACCCTACTTGCCTCAGTCTCCTGATCTGAAAAATTAGCTGGAGAAGGAAATGGCAAACCACTCCAGTATCTTTACCAAGGAAACCCAAAATGGTGTCATGAGGACCTGGATATGACTGAAAAAGGCCCAAACTGACCTGATTTCCAGAAGAAGAAAATCCATCCAATGTATCACCAATTATTTTAACACTTGGACTGTCCAAGATACGTAAGGGCCATATTTTTTCCCAATCATACACTCACAATATTGTCTTTTATACCCCAGCTGGTAGAATACTAAAGTCTTTTTATGCCTGCCATTTATCTTCATATTTCAATTGATCCCACAGAATAGGCAAAATTGAGCTTAATACTAAAGCACAAGTATGACTATGTCATTCTGCTTGCTCAATAAACTCCTGTGGATCCATAATACACTGAGGATCAATATCTGATCTATTTGGCATTTAATGACCTTTCCAACCTGGCTTCCATGTGACTTTCCAACCTTATTAGATGTTATCTACCTTCATGGACTCTGTGTTCTAGGCAGTTTAGCCTTTTTGCTGTTTCTTGTATGTGACATCACATATTTGATTTCCTCAGTCATAACACTAAATCTCCCATTTCTGTTCCATTGAACAGACTATTTATTCTCATATCTAAAATGCTTCCACGGGCCAACTCAACATGAAGCCTTTATTGACAGCTCTTTCCAGCTGCCAGTGGCTCCTCAATGAAATTGTCTTCTATTTTACTTTCTATATATTTGTATATGTTGTCTCCCCAATAAACTATAAGCTCCTGAAGATGAGGGAAAATTTCATTTCTGTCTTTGTACCTACAGGGCCTTGATTAACTGATCAAAAAGCAGTCTCCATAATGGCAGTTTAAGTAGTTAATGAAGCATTATAGAGGCCTAGGTTTCAAATTCAGCAATAAAAGCTGAGAAGAGAATCCAGGTCTAAATTTCTAGGTCTATTAATGTTATACTTTGTGTCTGTAGCTGTTTCCATGAAATGCAATGGGACAAAACTCTGTTAAAAACCAAACAACGAATGAAACTGATTATCAAGAGTACTGCTGATATTTCCACTTACAAAACCAATAATCCAATGTGCCACGCTCCTGGTAAAGAGTTTTCCACATTCCACTATATCCCACTATAAAGAGATGCCAAGCCAGGGATTTTTATCCCTCTTCAGAGTATGGACCCATTTGGCAGTTCAATGAAGCCTTTCCAGAATAAGATTTTTAAAGAAATATAACAAAATGTGGAATTTAAAAGAAAATGAATTATGCTGAAATAAAAAAAATTAATAAATTCACAGACCCCGTGAATTAATTTCCAAATACTAGTTTAAAAAGCTCTGGACCTAGCAATCCACCAGTCCAGGTAAGGCCTCTTGAGAAGAATCTGCTCTACCTCTAATACTGTACCGTGAGTACATGTAATATGTTCCTACAATATAGTATCATCCCATTCACATACTGAAAAAATTCGGTAATTGGAAAAATTGGTAATGGAAAATACAGAAGCAGAAGCAACAGATTACCCTTGCTATAGCAATGCTGAGACACACTACAGACGTCTAGGCAGTACCTCAAAAACAAGAAATAATACTTCTCCATTTTGGTTTTTAAAGGAAACCAGTTGGGAAATACAATAATCACAGTCACTTTCATTGTCTTAGCCCTCATTACAAAGAGGGCCAAAGGAGGAATGAGCATGACCAGAAGAGACAGCATGGCTAAAGCCTTCATAAACCACTGAGATTTGTTGCTTTTTTTTCCAGAATTGGAGGTTATCTTTAGCCTGCCTATAAGATCGAACTAAACCTGAACCTCTCTCTAATGTAGAGTCATTTCTGAATGATACAGAATGAGCAATATTGAAGGCAATCATGAAGCATGCAATGAAAACTAAGTCCCTCCCTCCCACTGTTCCTCATTCTGTTTCTCTTTCTTCAGGTCAGTAAATCTCTTTCTTTCTACCCCCTTCTCATTTCATTCATTTTCAGGCCAATAACTTTCTGAAGCTAAGTCAAAGGGTCTACACCCCTTCCCTAAATAAAAACAGCTCAACAGATATAAGGAACCATGGAATACTTTTAGCATGAATTTTATTGTGATATCTTACTGATTCACCTCACTCTGGGGTCAAAAGATAACCTTTCCTAAAGAAAATAACATGCTGTAAATTTTCTCTCTTAAAAAGGGAAGGATGAGAGTAACTAAAACGTAATTATTACATCAGAAATCTCTAAAGGTAGTAAAATTCATAAGATCTAAAAGACCAAAAAGTACCAAATAATGACTGCTGTGGTTCTGTAAAGACATTGATTTATCACTATTATTGAGTAATTCTCTGATGCTGACCAACATCCCTTAGCAGTCTAAGAATCAAATGACCTTTCTGAAGACTTCTAAAAAGGCCACATTAAGTCTGAATTCTTAGCCACTTAATCACTACTAACCATGAACACAAGCCAACTGTCAGGGGTAAATAAAATGGGAGGACCTTCAACCAAAATGAGGGAAAAGAACCAGAAACTAGCTGATATCCGGACTGGTTTGGGGAAAAGAAATAGAAATATAGCTTCTCAAATGCCCTGATAAGACTAAAACTCGTATCTCCCACATTCCATCCAAATTGCATCTAGCCAGTAATCCTTGACAAATAATTCCTTAGACATATACTGATCAAAGACATAGATTCAGTTAAAATAGCATACTATCAAGAAAGGTGCTAGAGTGATTAGAGCTCGTAACAATGAAAACACAAAAGGCAGGCTCAAACATTCAGAATACAGAATATACTATAATCTATTCTACACCTCTTCTATTATGTCAACATTCTCCCCAAAGGGTGCAAGAATGTGAACACTTCAAAGCTTTGAGTTTTGTTCCTTGTACTTCCACCTCTCCCACATTATTTTTCCTCAAACTACCTCTATCTGGCCGGCAGTGTTAGCCCACATTTGCCTTTCAGACTTAGCCTTTGTCCCCCTCCTCAATGGTAAATTACTCACATTCTTGGCTGACACTAACTGGATGTAAGTATCAAAGTGTTTTATTAAGTTCTTTGCTGAAAACAGATCTTGACCTTGTGGCATTCTGATTTGTTGATCTCAGATTCCATTGGGTGGGGGTATGGAGGGAGGGTAGAAATGGTTGGAAAAAGGGGAAGGAGTGTTTCTTTGCTTAAGAGGTGCCATAAAGAAACAGCTCACCAGCTTTACTTCGAGGTGGAATTTTAGCACCTCCACTGCCAACGGAATAACCACGCTACTCTTCGTATGCTGTAATGCAAGGACTATCACAGAAATGATAGTGTTATTTGCCATTTGGAAGCAATACATTCTAGACAATGCCCATCCCACTCTCTCCCATAACTGTTTGTGTGACCTTCAACATACTGGTGAACCTCACCAAATCTTGACATCCCTATCTACATTCTAATCCTTATTGTGACACCAGACAAGACATGCTAAGCCCTTACATCTGTTAAGAAAGAGTAGTGGAATGGCACATTTGGCAAATGGTCTGTGTCCTCTACTAACAGAAGCTCTTTTAATACATGAATAAAAGCCTTGCTGCCTTCTTTGTAAGAACACTGAAATGATGGATGACACATACAACACCTTAAGCTCCTGGTAAAGAGAGGCCTTCCCAGGGTACCACCATTCATTACTTTCACAATTACAACAAAACTATTCATATTACTTTGTGTTTTAAAAGTTCTTCAAACTAGAAAAATAATTCTCTTCCCTTTTCTCTCATGTCCCCACTTTCGTGTGACAGGATGGAAGAGATGGTCGTCTAGAGAGAAAAATAGGGTGCGAAAAAATTTTGATTAAGTTCCTTTGTCTGTTAGCATAAGGAAAAGACATCCTTTTAGCTCGAAAGTAAAGAGCTCCAAATACAGGAGGAGGGCAGAGGCAAAATGAATGAGGAGAACCATGGAGTAGAAAGAAGGTTGATGTGGAGTCAGAGGACCTGTACTGCCACCTGTGTGACTTTAAGTCACTCATACCCTGTTTCTCAGTTTCTTCCTCTGTAAAATGGGGAAGCCAGACTATATATTTGACTACGAAGGGCCTTTAGACACTCTAAATCTCTGCTCCCATAAATCAAAACAAATTGTAGAGTTTCACAGAAAGAAAAAGACATCCTAAAAGACCAAAGGCCTGTCTCCTAGAGCCAAAGCTCTTCCTAATGGACCATTATAGATCAAGAGGGTAAATGATTTAAAAATGAGTGCCTACATCAGTGACCAATGAGATTGAAAGTATAAACAGCATTCTATGATCTCAGTGACTCTAAAGTTTCCAGCTAAGCAAGCTCATATACACAGCTTAGATATCTTGTACGCAATTTAGCAGTAGTCTCTTTGCTTAACAGGTATGAAAAGCAATGTTTGGGCCCACCAGAAAAAAGATGAGAATCATCCTTAACACAAACACTGTGTCTAGTTCTAGTGAGAAAAAAGTACCAAGATGAACTGTATATAGGTGACAATATAGAAAGAACCCTGACCTCAGAGGTGGAGAACCAGGGTGAGTAAGTAGCTCCATCAAGGTACTAGGACAAGACAGCAGCTCACTGGGCCTCAGTTTAATTATATGTAAAATAACAATGCTCAGGCTCCCTAACTTCCCCAGGTGCTCATGAGAAAAGGACTATGTAATCATTAAAGCTGTATAAGTATAAGCAATTATTATAGTACAGTTGAGTTAGTATATTAAGTTGGTATATACACTGATCAAGTCCTTCTGCACTGGAAACATCAGGAGACCATTAGACGGCTGCTACTACAGCAAAGTCAAAACAATCGCAAGGTTCACTTTTTAAAACTAAAAACATTCTTATGTCAAATGAACCAATGTTATTCTAAAGGCCCTGTATTCTAAATTAGGACGTGTACAAAAGTAATAGGCTAATGAAAACTATCTGGAGAAGTCTAAAACAATCGAAACAATTTTTGCTTAAAAGATAGAAACAAAACTATTTTTGCCAGCTTAAATATTTAAAGCCACTACTCAACAGACAGTACATACACAGCTTCTTATAAGAGCCTAGATTCACGAAAGTAACGACTATGATTACATCAATTTAAGGTTTTATTTAAGGACTATTGAGTGATTCTGAAAAGGGGGCCAAGACTGAGAGATAACAGAAGGGCTTTCTAATAATACTGGTCTTTTTCACAATGTCCTTAACTGCCATTCAACACACTGTGTAAATGAAATAAATACAGAATGTCTGATCACCTCAAAGGAGGTAGAAAAGGTCTTTAAAAAAAAACTGACAACATATTTGCAACCAATACCATCCCTCAACTGGCTTCTTTTTCATAGAATTAATATTGAGTCGACTCCTTATAACTAGTCTAGTTGTTAGTAGAACACAGAATTCTTTTCTACAAATGAACAGGCCAAAGTCTGTAGAACCCTCTCCACTAATATTTCAATAGCACCTTTTAAAAAATAAACTTGCTTAGCTAGAGTCAACCCAGCCCAAAAGACATTCTACTTTGCATAGATTAACTACGCTAGTCTCAAACAAAGAAATGAAAAGGTAAGGATTGAGAGGCAATGAGAAATATTTCTTTGCTTAAATGCTGCAGATAAAGTCTTACAATAAAAGAAAAATATCTGTCTCAATTTAGAAGTTTGAGTTCTGTATGATTTCCTGCATCTGAAGGGGTCTTTCTGAACTACAAAAACGTAACCAAACATCACATTTTTCCCCTCCTAAATACCCCCTAAAAAATCTACAAGATGGTGATTAACAAACACCCTTGTCTTTTTATACATACTTTAAGAAGCCACAAGGAAAAGATAAAAGCTCATTCAGATAGCAAGCTCATCCAGAAAATGAGAAATAGGTTACCTCAGAAGAAGCAAACTGCATCATGTTAAGCAGGCAAGTAGTCCTGGGGGATGAGAACGGCATCCTCAGTGAGTCACATTCATCTTGAAAAGAACTGGGTAAAGGTACCCTTCTCACCTATTCAAAGCCACTCTGTTTCCAACCTACAACTCCAGAGGCATAAAGGCCAAGACTGTGGGAAATTCAGTAGTTTAGGGGAGCCCTACATGCTCAAAAGGACAGTCTAGTTATTTGTGGGCCAAGCCCAAGAACTGTCTCAAACGTCACAAGAGCTCCTTTTCTGATCAAGAAATGATCTAGAACCAAGATCTCAGTCCCAAAGAAGTCCAGTCTCTTACAAGAGGCAATGGGAAGATTTCTTAGTGTCATTCACTGAAAAATTCTCTCAGGTGAAAGGCACTGAATGCACAATGTCACTAAGTCATGTGTGCATAACCTTTACCTCTTTCCCTGCTCTGCTTTAGGAAGAACAAGAAATAGGACAAAAGTATGAATCCCAGAACCAGACACCTTAAGTAGTCCTTTAGTGACAAATCCATTTCTCTCACTTCAAAGCAATCTGGTAGTTATAGCCACTGCTGAGAGAGGAAAATGTCTTGGCACTACTTCTGCAAGTAAGTCTCTGTTTCACGTGAGGGAAGAAAGGGTTGGCTGACTCTTGTCCTGGTGAAAATTTCCATTTCCACTTCCGCATTAGGCCTACCAACCCATCTTCCTGGCAGTTGCTGAAAGAATGTATTCTGAAATCAAGACATAACTTGGCTCGGCTAACTAGACTTTTTAAACAGGAATAAGCAAAATGGATACTCTATCCCAAAGTATGCAAATCATGAAGGAAGGAAGGAAATGCGGGAGGAATGTGACCATTACTAGGGACACTAAATTGTGGAATGACATAAATTACTGGTAAACCCTACAGATAATTGGATGGCTATACTACTGTATTATACTAAACAGGTGGCTGCTTTGGTCTAGCTAAAAAGTAGGCAGTCTAATTTTTTTTAAACTTTCAAACTGATGGAAAACACACAAAATTGTATGCATATGAAAGAAGACTATACTTTCTGATCCTAGTCAATGTTTTTCCACAGCTTTTAAAACTCCCCTTGCAATCAATCCTTCATTCTGAGGTTTTCCACTTCAATAGTGACTATCCCTTCCATTCATCTTTCCATTAAAATTTCCTACTATTTACTAAAGGATGGCAAATTCTGTCAGTATCACTTGGGATTAACATCCTAGTTATCTGCAAAGGGAATACAAATGCCTTCAATTATAGTGCACTTTCACCATTATATAAAAGTTCAATTCTGCTTACTTCTGCTAAAAAAAAAAATTAATCATGTTAAGCATATGCAAAAGTAAACACTCATTCATATTCTCTCTCTCTCTCTCTCTCTTTCTCTCTCCCTTGGATGCCTCCTAACTATAAGGCATTCAATGAAATGGATAATTCACCTTCAAGAAGTCAGGTACGTCTGAGAAATTTTTTAAAAAAAGCTAAAAAAGTCAAAACGGAACCTTAAACTAAGCATTTTAGTTTCTACCTGAACTACCATGATTTCTACCTTCACCATATTCCTCCAAATAAACTGATGATGACACAAGACTCAACCACGCTCAAGGCTGCATGACATGTCATGCCCATTGTATATTTCTTTAGCCTCAATAAATCTCTCCTTACTCTCAAAATCCTGGGCTGCTTCTAAAATAGCTCAGTAAAAAGCCCCAACCTAATTAAAAACAGCTTCCTCTGCAACAGTGGCCTTGATTTCACTTATTTACACATTAGCTGCAGCCTCCTTTTGGCCAATCCAGTCCATTCTCTGGGCTGTGCAGGGCCTTTTATCTGCCCCGGACAGCATTTTCTCCAGCAGATGCAGTAGATGCCGATTGATTTGCTGTCGAGCACGGTAAATTAATAGCAACAAATTGCTGAGGGCCCATCTTGCTGCTCTACCATGCTTCGGCAGTTCTGCTTTATTTGCTCCATGATGGGCAGCAGTCAGGCCTCTTCAAGTCAATTTCTTCTTAACAACCTGCAATACTTTTCAATGGTGAAAATAGAGCTGTTCCTTGTAAGTCAGAAATCAATATCCTATTGCCCTTAGAAAATGCTAAACAAGCAGTATTGGCAATCCACTTGGTACTAGAGGGTATCAGATATAATGCAAATCTATACTGCTTCCCTCCTTGTAGTTATTACAGTTTGCTAAAAGGTTCCTAATGCCATTTATCATCATTTACCATCGACTGCTGCAGCTATGATTATGAGATCCTATCAGCTGGCAGAGCCCTTTCATTTCTATTCAATTAATATTTTAACAGCACTCAAATGGTTGTTGCCCAAGTCTTGTAATAAAATTTACATGGCTTGGAGTGAAAGTTTTTCTTGCTTTGATTTTTAAAAAACATTTGTATGTGTATATTCACTTCATTTAGATTCTCATATTGTTGCTTCTACAAAATCAAGATTTATCAAAATCAAATAAGACTAATTTTTGGAAACAAGAGGTGCTTTTGACTAGGAAGCATTAACTAGCAATAAACTAGATAGAGAATTTCTTATTCTCTTTCAGCCAAAATGTAATATTTCCATCACCACCACATTTCAAATTCCTGTAGCTAATATTTCAGAAATGCCTACTAGCTAGTCAAATTCCAATATTCAACCTTCAATACTAAGTACAAATGTCTATTTAAAGTCAAAGGGTCTCCCTTACTTAGAGCATCATATATAAAAGAGCAGGATGTGCTAAGATCCTCCGAAGATGATCTCAAACTCAAGCATAGCCCAATTCTGCAACAATGAATGACCCATGTTAAGATAAAAAGCGACACTGTTTTTATTAAGGTATTAACTGGCAACACAAATAACATCTACTAAACACTATCTATCAACTGTCTTTCTACAGAACAAACCGGTTGAGATGCACAGCGAGAGAATTACTCTCTGATAGTCTCTCATTTTTCAGAAATTCATGACGCGGACACATCTCAATAAAATGTTCTTTAAATGTATTCCTTTTGTCATTCTCACTTTCATACTAGAATATGAGATATAAGGAAGTATAGACTCATATTATAGCCTATAATGTTCCTCCCTAACTTTTGTTTCTTGTAGTTTCATCTGCTCAATTCTATTGATCCTAGTAGAGATTACCAAAAATTAGATTCATATTTTGTGCTTTAATTCGATGTCACATTACTGTGTACCCTCAGTTCCCCTTTAAAAAAAAAATCAACTCATTCTACCAATCTAATGCTATTTACTCAGTTACCAAAATTTAAATTAATTATGTTCTCAAACATAATTGTTAAAAATTGGCAACATTATGCAGGCTTAATTAAGATTAAATCCAATTTACTAAATGTACTTTAATTGGTACTAATTACATTAAGCTTTCATTTCAGAATGACAAATTCCCCATAGGTTTTACTTTAATAGTCTTCTATCAAAATCAACACAGGATGACTGATGATGAGCACCAAGTGAGGGGGGAGGGGGGAGAAGACAATATCGACCCCCACATCGTTTCTGTTCCATGCATTTATCCTTTTATCAATTTGCTAAGTCACAGAGTCATGCCTCCATCACAGCCATCATTTTCTGTTCCAATGAAAAATTTCTCTAAAAATAAATACTGTGTAGTTGGAAGCAGCCAAGAAGAACAGGAGCTTTAACCGAAAAATACACAAAGGTTTCAAATATCAGGGCCACCAATTACTAGGGTACTTCCAAGGACTCCAGGGACTCCTACTTTTGAACCCTCTGAGAGGCAAATCTAATAAGTGAATAAGCCTAACCTGATCTTGAGAACTAGGCCCAATTATGCCGCAGGGCAACTTCACTGCATTATTGCCTGCTTTCCATTACAAGGGCATCCAGCGAGTACATCTGGAAAAGAAGCTAAGAGGAACCAAGGCTGTCTGCCTAGGAAAACAAATAAAGACAGATATGCCTCTGTGCTTAAGGGGAAAAAGAAAGAAAATATAATAAGTAGGTGGTTTGCAGGGCTGTCTGTATTTCATAATGTGATAAACTGCCCTCAGGATTCTTGATGTGATTGAATTTAGAAAGCAAGAGGAAAAAAAAGGGGGGGAATACACTCTGCTCTCAATTTAAAATGGACAGCATTTGAGGACTTATGAACAAGAAGACTGCACAATTAAAGGTGTAAGTATAAAATGTAATTAGGAGACATCATAAAAGACTATACTTCTAGCAGAAGATGGAGTGTCTATCTGTCCAGCACTTATACAGTATAAAGAAATCTAAGCCTAGAAGGTTATGGAGACATAGGAAGGAGGGAGAAAGAGAGGGAGAAAAACATAGAAGGATATTAGTCACTAAGTTCAATCTTTAAAAGATACTAATTAATCTTCATATAGCGAAAAGACATGTACAAGATACAGACCTAAGATGAAATTGAACAGTAATGACAATTACCAAACATCTCAGCTGTAATTTGTTCAAGTAAAGCGGAATGAATGGAAGACCGTAAGCTTGAATGAGTTCTCTGTAAGCAGGCAGTATTTATGCTCCTAATTTAAACAGAAATGGCAGTAATGCCAAAATGATATTCTAACTAATCTGAATGCACAGTATCCACAATACACTGTCAGTGCTACCTTCAACATAGCCATGGAACTAATGAAATAAAGTATTCGAAATTACAAACCCCAATTTTCTCAGCCCTTGAAATAAGTGATGACTTTGGAGCTTTGCAAGTGTTTGGCCTGTTTTCAAATACAATTGATTTGCTGTCTTTTACTCTAATTCACAAGTTTAAGGTAATCAAATGTACCCAGGGTGGTGCTAAAAACCATACCAAAGGAGAGGTCCATCATATGGCAAAAGATGAACAATATTGGGCAAATCATCTTCTCCAAATTCAAAAAATAATGAGAGACACCTTTAATATGAATAAGGAAAGCACATTAAACTACTTTCCTAGCTTCTGTACACAGGGAGGTGAAGATACACACCTATTCCATTACTGGTTGGTGCGATATCAAGCAACATTATTAAAAGGGCATTTAAAAAAAAACCACATTACTCCATAAAACAAATGATTATTGCCAAACAATTCAATTTTTTTTTTAAAAAGTGCTGTTTTTCTCTCTAGGAAACCCAAATCAAAGCACTTAATTTATCCTCCGGCAAAAAAAGGTTAAAACCCACACATTGCTAAGTGAGTCACACCACTCACCTTTCCTACTAATCACTACTTTTCTTTGGCTTGAACTAATTGCTGGACTTCAAGGCACAGTGATGAACCTCATCATATCTTGCTATCAGGCTCATTTACTTCTCACAAATTTTGAAAGTAACGGACAGTTTCCTGGTTAAGACCCAACTAAGTAGCCTCAAGGGACCAGTTTGAGGGTTTTACAGCAATTTATTTGGTAGGGCTACAGAGTCCATTTTGATTCTTTGCAGCTAACCTTTTACCTTTCCATACAGTTTTACTTTTTAATCTTTTTAAGAAAGATATATTCCTTATGGCAGAGATTCAATTAGTTTATTTAAATCCACAATATAGCACACATCTTTCAAAAAAGAACATGATAGTATGTAGGCTTGTGAAAGTGTTCAAATCATTTTTACCTATGATTTAAAATTATGACAATACACAACAAAAAAAAGGGAAAATACAAAGAAAAACCATAGCACTCTACACATCATAAATCATTTTGAGAATCGGGACATATAAATGTACAAAAGGATAAAGAGAACTACAGAATTACATTTTTAAAAAGCATGACATGTTACTGAAATGATTTTATCATTAAAGGAAACCAACCAAGGCTTACCTGCTTGTGCATTTCTATATTCAGCCCGTAGGACATTTCATAGTACTGTCAAGGAAGGAAAATCAATTAAATTCATGCCAACTATAAGGCAATAGTTCTATTTTCTGTTTGAAATTCATCTCCCTGACAAGAACCTCAAAAAACCCACAACCCATAATACCCATTCCCATAAACTCTATGATAAATTCAGCTATCTATCTAATAATTTTGACTTAAATACAAAAAGTGATTTTGAATTATGGGGGGAAGGGGGTGAAAAGGGATGAAAGAAACCCCCAGTGAAAATGTAAGAAAATTCAAAGTTCAAAATCTGAGCATCTTTAACATGTTTTGCTCCCTCTCAATACCTTTCATAAGGGAAGAAAAATCCTGGTGTGTAAACTCAGTAACAAGTGTACGTTAATTCTTAGGCAAGACCAACATGTAAATGGGAAAAATACATCTAGAATTAATCTTTGTGCTTTGACAGAATTTGTTCATAAAGGCAGTGTTACTTAGAAATAATCTCTGGGGTTAACTTTCTCATTTTTTAAGCAGTGTGTTTATAACCACAAATTCAAAGGGAAATTGTCTTAGATGCGAGCCCACAATGTAATCTTTCAGCCACTTTAGAAGCCATCATACAAACATGCATGATTATATGTCTTGGAAGGAAACTGATTTTTAAACCCAGATGAGAACTGGTACTTTGGGAATCTTGATGTAATAAACCTTGGGAAATTTTAAAAGTCTCTTTTATTCAATACATAGGTGAAATGGAATTTTATTTTTTAATTTAAAAAGATGTAACTTTATCTTCTTTAATTCCTCACTCTTTAAAAAAAGAAAGTACTAAAAACTAAACCATATACAAAAAAATTGTTAGTTAACAATCATTTGGAATTATAGTAAAACGCAATAAGGCAAGCCACCAAAACACCAATATTTGGATCATGACTTATAAGCAAAGCAGAAATACGGAGGTTTTGTTGCTGTTTTTCAAAATTCTTAAAAAACAAAGCACAGAGAAAATGACACAGCATGCAGTTAAACTTTGAGGAAAATTTCAAATCAAAACCGGTTTTCAGAAGCAAGTTCTAACATCCTGGAATTACAGGTTTCTGATGGAAATTATGCCACCATTTCAACTACAGTGGCAACACAGTAGTGATTTCTTTTGTAGCCTGAAGCTACCTGAATGAATTCCTGCTTCTGGTATATCAGACTAATAGACATTTTGAATGTGTTATTCAGTTTTCTTACCATGACATAATGCCGTTGCATTTCGGTCTTCTCACTGGCCAGTTTTTCACATTCCAGTTTCAAACTGTTCAAGACATAATGAAGCGTGAGTACTCCTTAACACTTCTCTTCTAATCCAAGTAGGCTCATTACCTCTCTCAAGATCAGTATCCATAAATTTCAAATTGACAATTAAAATACCAACACCAAAAAAAATATGAAGGAGGTGATCTCATTTCTCCTTTTGAACAGAAAGTGTTATTTAAAGTTTAAGGTGGAAGATAAGGAACCTCTTATTTCATTCTTGAATCTCATGCAGAAATGTGTATTCATTTAAAAAAAAATGAGATTAATATATGGTCACAAATGATAAAAGCTCAGTCCCACAAAATATCACACTTGAGTTTTCCTTAATGGGTCCACAAAGAAATGAATGAAAATATGAATCATATATAGCTTAATGATGTCTCTCTTTCCCTCCAAAAATAGAGAAAAATTGAATATCACCACCCCCGGGGGTGGGGGCAAATTGTTGATCCTGTCCAAGTTAGGGTTTATTTTTTTTAAATTGTGTAAAAAATATATATATAAATGAGAATTATGGCAAAACGATTTTAAAATGTCAACTTTAAGTCAATGATCACTGAGAATAAAACATCTTTCAGCAAAAATGAAATGAGATAGTTGTGCTGGAAGCCAATATTCTCCCCCTGGACATATTGTGAGCAGAAAAGTGAGATGGTCAGGTAGAAGAAAAAGGAAGAGGAGGAAAATCCCAAGCAACAAATAAGGAAGCTAAAAGGCCCCTGAATGTCCTTATCCCTTGCTTTCTTTCTGTCCCAATAAATTATTGTTGAAAGTTTGCCACCATCTTCCAAATCTCCTACAGTCTCAAAGTGTTTCTGCTTTCTTTTTTATTTATTTTGGGGAGAAAGACTCACACTTTCTTTTGCACCTGCCCAGAAGGGTGCTACTTACTGTCTATAAACAAAAAAACCACCCCAAATCTTTACATTCAACCCAATCAAAATGAAAAAAGGGGGGGCCCCCGCTAGGGTGAAGTGGGGGGGGGGGATTGACAAGAGCTAAGCAAACAGGAGGATCAAGGAAAGTAAACATCATTACCTGTGGTACTGAGCCTGTAAAAACTGAAACTCTTCCTTAATCCTATCGCAGGACTCGGAAATTGTAAATTTAAAGGGTTGAGCAGGCTGATGCGGTGCCTAAAGAACACAATAAAATTATTTAATTACCCCACATCACAGGCGAGCGAAGATTGGGAAAACATGCCAAGCAAGGCTAAGAGGGGGAGGGGGGGGTCACAGCACATTAAGGCAAAGAGCTATTAAAACTGTCTCCCTTACTCCCCCCGCCTACTTTTCGTCTTTAAATCAAATACAGAGAAAAGTCTCTCCCCCTTAGCTAGGCATCCCCCTCATTCCCCGCAAGACATGGACACACGCAAACATACACCGGTTTTTTTCCCATCCACGCCTTTCTCACGAACATCAAGGTTCCAAAGCTCTTTTCTCATTAAGGGTAAGAAGGGGCAACGTCTGGAACACTCGCACTCCCCCCGGCCCGGAATCGAAACTGACAAACAGCCACAGTGTAAGTCAGGGACACTTTGGATACATTGTGAAATTGGCATGAGGGGGTGGGGGGAGGAGAAGGAGCTGAAAACGACACGTTTCATTCTCCAGGGACAAGTGGCAGAGGAGGGGGAGACATTACCCCCTCCCAGCATACACGCACGCTCTCTCTCCTCTCCTCTCTCTCTCCCTCTCTTATACACACACTTACACACACACACACACACACACACACACACACACACACACACGCACACACATACATACACACGCGCACACACACACGCACACGCACACTTTGGACCCCCATCAGCCCAGAGATGGAGACAGCTCCCCCGTCTCCCGGTCCCTCTTCGCGCCGCACCCCCCTTTCCATCTCTAGAAAAACTGAAGGAGCCGAGATCGCAAATGGTTACCCCCGGGTTTTCAGGGTTTCCCGAAGACAACAATAAGAAAATGGCTACAACTCAATTGCTTTCTCGAAACGCGCCCCCCCCCCCGCCCCAGTCCTTTCCCCTCCTTGCCAGTATCCAGGAGCAGCCAAGGGGCTGACTGGAGTAGGGCACGGATTTATTTGTTTGCATTTCCCCCCTCCTTTTCTTTCAAGCCATCGTAGTAAAACTGAAAAGGTGGGGAGCGGGGTGGGGGGGTCCCAGCCTGGAAGTCTCCCCGCGCCCCCTCCCCGCCGGCCGGGCTTTGCTTGCACTCACCGGGTGTCTGGTTTGCGGGTACATCTTGCTCAGATCGCGAATCATCCAAACCGATTTAGTTGGCGGCGCTGGGCAGAGCGGCTCGGTTCATTTGTTTTAATGGCAACAAGGAGGAGGAGAAGGCACCCGGCGGCCGGGCGGCGGGGCTGGCTGGCTCTCGGAGGAGCGTCTCTCCGGCGGCGGCGGCGGTCCCTGCGCCCCCCTCCCCGCCCCCGGGTCTCGCGTGACACAAGAGGAGGAACCCTCGGCGGCAGCGGCGGCGGCGTCTCTGTCCCCGGCAGAACGGAACCGCTCCAACATTCCACGGGGGGCTTGTCACTGGCCGGCGGTCATTGTCGAGGGTGGATCGTCTCCCCGGGCAACGTTCGGAGGCTGCGGTCCCCACGTTCCGGAGGCGCCGGTCCTTGCGAAGGAGCGGCTGCCCCGGAGCCCCTGGAACGTTCCTTTGGCGGGTAATATCCCTCCGATCGCACCAGTCACTGCCCTCCAAATGTGGTGGTGGTGGTGGTAGTGAAAACCGCGAAACACCCGGTGTGCCCGCACAGTCTCTCTCGCTACCCCACTCCAAACTTTTATTTGTCTTTTAATTGGTTATTATTCCTCCGTAGGCAATGCCTCTCTTCTTGCATTAAAAAAATGCAAACTCCTTTGATTCGGAAGCAGTCAAGGCTTTCAGTGATTCTCTGGAGATAATTCGGTTCACAGCAACGATCTTTTAACATGCACCTTTTAGCTTCTTTTACCGCATCTCATTTCCTGGTTTTTCTTCCTTCCTGTTTTTTCTTGTTTTTCACCCCCCAAAAAAATTTTTTTTGAAGAAGAGGGGTGTTAAAAAAAAAAGAAAAGAAAAGAAAGGCTTTGCGGCTTTATTTCTCTCTCCTTTCAAACTCCTCGAACACCACCACAAAACAACATACAAGTGTGTGAGAGAGGGGGAAGAAAGCAGCAAGCAGCCTAAACAACCGCTCCGAACAGCTCTAACAACACGCTCTGTCTAGGTGACTTCTTTGACCAAATTTAGCAGCAGCAAATCATTAACATTCTGATACATATTCACAATCATAGAAGAAGGCGGCGCGGAGCATCCCGGGAGATGTAGTCCGATCCTGGTGACTCTTTCCCTACTCCAAGTTACAGGATTGAACCAGACAGACTACAATCACCGCCAGGCCAAACGACGACTCCTGGGTCCCCCACCAACGCCCCGCCTACTCCCAGCGCAGCGGGCGACACAAGCAACCAATCAGAGACCGCTGAACATTAATCGCCGTTCTGTGTTACTGCCCATCATTTCATTTCTGACAAATGGGGAGCCAGTGGGGAGGAGCCGGACAGGCTAGTTCCCACGTGGGGGCCGGGCGTCGCCCGAAGCCCGAGCCAATGAACAGTGCGGGATGAGGTGAGCGGGGGCGGGGCAGAGGCGGCCCGCCCGAGGTGGAGCTTCGCGGTGGCTGACGTTCCTTAGCGCGAGCGTTCGAACAGGGGAAACATTTGTTCAGCTGTCAATCAAAGTAACGTGGGGCTTGGTGGAGCTGCTGCCTCCGCCGCTGCTGCTGCCGCCCCGGCTGCATCTTCAGAACTGCGTGATGGTGGCAAAATAAGAAGGGTGGCCAGGGGTGGGGTGGAGAGAGAGGGAAGGTACGAGGGGTTTAGAGGCCAGGAGGCTTGGCGGTGTCAAGCGCACTCTCCTTCTTAGCCTGGTCCTCTCCCCCACCGGACCCCCACTCCTCACCCAAACATGCACACCACGCTGCCCTCCACGGCGGCCGCATCAGCCGCGCCAGGAATGCGGGCTAATTAGGGTCCAATGTCTCCTTAAAGAGACAAGCTCGGCCTTGTGTAACGTGCCGAAACCCCTGTTGAGACAAGAGAGGGAGGATCACGCTGATCCCTCTTCTTTCAGTTCACATCAATTTTACGCACCGCTGGAGCCGGCATAATGTTCCGTGTGAACGGGGACTGAGTCCCCCCTGCCCTGGTTGGGAGACAAAAAGCACCGCCCAGTGACTTGGGGGGGTGGGGGGCTTGGAACTGCGGGGGGAGAGGGGGGAGAAGGCGCCTCCTCTTAAAGAGTTTAAGACGGATGTGATTGCTGTTTAACCCTAGACCTCTGGCTTGTTTCTCCCTCCCGGAGAGGGAAAAAGCGGGGAGAAGGGTACCCAAAGAAGGCTTCCCCCCACACTCCACCCGAGAAGCCAACTTCATCCCAGGCCTGGGTCCGAGAAATAAAGAGTGAGCTATCCATGGGCTGCCAGGACTGGGAGAGGAGACTCGGGATCCCCAAAGAAACTTTATTTCCAGCTTCCACTCCTCACGGTTTCTACACTTTATGGGGGGGAAAAGCAGCCTCTTTCCCCCGCTCCAGCCCCCCTTTGTTGAACAAGAAATGCAGCGCAGCAAGTTTGACTCCGACAGTCTAATAAAGCAAAGCCTGGGGTTCGGAGAGGAGTGGAGGTGGGCGAGGGGGTGGAGAGAGGTCTCTAGGGGTGCGAACCTCTCGCCCCATTTTAGCTCAGGAGAGCCCGCGAAGTCTCTGGGATCCCCGCAGGGAAAGCGAAGGACAGCCGGGCTGTTGCATGCCCACCGGGGTGAGGTGGCGTCTCCAGCGCCCCGTTCCTCCTCCTAGCATGTCACTGAGCAGCAGCAGGATGCGCTGCATAGGTGATGAGAGGTGCCAAGCACCAGGGAGCCTGCCCTCCTCTCATTAAGTCCCCATGAGCACCAACTTCCCAAGAGAGGCTCACTGTCCGACAGGAGAAAAGGAGATCTCGAGACCGCTGGAAGAGGCAGCCTGGCCCCGGCTTTGGGGAGAGCCTGGGGCTCATTGAATGCAGGGCTGCCTTGCTAAGCCAGTGGAGCCAAGCTTGGTTAATGGAAAGAGGGACTTACCATTCCTGAGTTCTCGATTTTAGAGTGGAAGCTGCCTGCGGCACCTTAAGCGCACCTGGGACCATGGTTGTTCATGTTTAGTCAATATCACTTGAAGACAAGAATGTTGGATGGTGATGATGCGGATGGAGCAGTCTTGAAAACCATGCCCTCCTTGAAGCAGTCAACCTCGCATTTTTCCATGGTACATAGGGCACCTACTATAAATAAGAGCGAAGGCAGTGATGCAAAAGTGTGTAGAGCCCATTTCTTCTCTTAAGTAGCTCACCATGATGATGATGATGATGAACAATGACAACGAATGGTTGTAGATAGATTCCTTGGAGACTGTGCCTAGGTCTCATACTATTACTTACACCACCACACCACCCCGAAAAGAGGAGAGGGGTACCTTCCTAGCCATATCCTGAACCCTTCCCAAAACTAAGAAAAAAATTACGTGACTTTTGGTAATAATGTCTGACATCATGACAGAAATGTATGCTGTACTTTCAAAATCGTTCATGACTCTTAAGGCATTTTACATACAATATTTTCATGTGATTCTCACCACAAGCAAGTCCCAGTTAGGTCATGTTTTATTTTCCCCACTTTACCAGTAACTATACTAGTGCGATTAAATGATTTGCTTAAATCACTCATAAGTGTCAGAACCCAGATTGTCTCCAAATTGGGGTCTTTGCCTTTCTTACTTGCGTATTTTCTCTAATAATTTATCCTTGCCTTTATAGGATACATAAGTATTCTCTGAAGTTTCTGCAAATAGGGTAATATGTTTCTTGCACTATCATAGAAAGCCTCTGAATCAACTGGACCATATTTACTGAAATTCTGTGTTTCACTTCCCCCAGCACAGGAAACTTGATGAGACTTCTAATATCAGAACCTGAAGAGATATTGAGGGTCAATGAGCAGAGTGTCCTTTTCTCTGTGAGGAAATATCAAATAGCTTGTAATAGGAAACTTTCTCATAATACCTCCTGACAGTTGTGTGTCAACAGGAGAGTTGGAAGAGAGGGAGCAAAATGTGGATTTTTTTTCCCCAGGAAAAAACCCAGGTACTCAGGCATGTTTCATCTTTAAGATGTGAAACAGAGCATTACAGCTTGTAACATCTAAGAGAAAGAAAAAGTCAAATATAAAGGTACTATGAAACATCCCCGGTCCAGAATACTACCCCCTAAGCAGAAATGTAGTGATTATCGTGTAAGTACAAGTAAGAGAAAAAGGTTTTAGTCTAGAAAAATCATCATTGAACTAAAGAATCAGTTGATTTGAGGGCATAATTCTGACTCCATCATTGATTTGCAATCACCTAAACATTACAATCTGCCAAATTTCAGTAAAGTATATGCTATACTGATTATAAAAATTTGATAAATTACTGTACAAAATCAACATGAGCTCTTCAGTCATGGCAAACTTTAATGCTTCATAGATAATCTATGAACCTACCTGACAAGTATCTTGTGAGGATAAAATGAGATAATATTTATAAAATACTTTGCAAAGTTTATAAATGCTAACTGTTGTTATTTATTCATGTCATTGCTATCTCATCCTCATTGCAAAAAAAAAATGATTCTTATAACCTTAACAGAACTGTAAAACTGACAATGGGCAATGTATATTTACTTGAGAAATGGCAGCACCTACCCCAAAACTATTTTCTTTAATTACCCCTAGATTATTGACTTTCAAAGAGTCTAGAATCAGAAGGGACCTAAAAATATTTTCTAGTCTGGGCACCAGGGATGCAATAAACAGAATGGAAGTCTGTAGTTAGGAGAAATCTGAGTTCAAAGACCATTTCTATTATTTAGTTCTATGACCATGGCAACATACCTTTTTACCTATCTGAGTTTGTTTCCTCTTCAGTAAAATGGGAATAATAGTACCTGTGATATTATCTCTGAAGTTAACACTGAAAACTTTAATTCCCCCTTGCTGACACTCTCATAAAAGGTCACCAGTGAAGCAACCGGGGCTCCAGGTGATTAAGTGATTTTTCCAATCTCACAACTGTTAAGTAGTGAGGTAGAAAAGAAAATCTGTCTTTCCTAGCCCTTTGTGCAGAGCTCATGTTTTCTATACTCTTAAAATTGGTATTGACCAATGAAAATGTGTGGTTTCAATCATATTTACTTAAAAATATTTAATATTTATTTATTTAGGAGGGGGAAAGTAGAAGGAATTATGTTAATAAATTGTGACTGACTGCAGGAAGAATGACCTCTAGGATCCCTTGCACTTAGTTCCCAACGCACAAGTCTCCCTTTTCCTCCCCATTTTCTTTTCTACCACTACTCCCCCTCCCCCATACATACTCCTTGGAGGTTCTTAAGACTTGGTAAGAGCAGCTGAAGAAATATACCTAGAGCTTAAACTACTACGATTTTTACTAACAGAGCTGTTTCTTCAACTGCTCTTGCCAGGCTTTCAAATAGGTTTCTGCTTCTGTAACAACCTCAGCCCAGACAGAAATTAGACAGGAGAAATTTGTATTTATTTTTGGAAATTAGAAGATGAAAGCAGCAAGGTGGAAAGAGGGCTGGATGTGGAGTCAAAACCTCAGTTCCAATTCTGACTCAACCATTTAATGTATATGTTACGTTGGGCTAATCACTGAAGAACCATACTAGATCCCAGTTAACCCTCTGTAAAATGAAGAAGTATTATTACATGGTCCCTAAGGTCCCTTCCAATTCTAAAACCATGCTCCTATGGGCTTAATAGGTACATAATACTTAAAACGTAAATACTTTGATGTTGTTATGTTTGGAGTTCTGACTTGTCTCCCTCCTTCCCTTCCAACTCCTCATTAGAGAAGGTCAACATTTGATATAGATATATATTTTTAGAAGCATACAATACATACTTCCATATATCAGTCCTTTCTCTGAAGGTGGGTAGCATTT
The DNA here is from genome assembly GCA_028658325.1 of Potorous gilbertii. NCBI lineage: Eukaryota > Metazoa > Chordata > Mammalia > Diprotodontia > Potoroidae > Potorous > Potorous gilbertii. The sequence goes on from CM053769.1 coordinate 55,362,246, forward strand.
TCCTTCATAAGTCCTTTGTAGTTGATTTGAATATTCATATGACTCAGAATAGTTTAGCCATTCAGTTACCCTGAAAAATACTAGTGTAATGTATACAACATTCTGTGGGTCCTGTTCATTATTTTATTCGTCTTTCCTTGTTTTTTTTTTAATCAACCTCATCATTTCTTACAGCACTGTGGTATTCCATCACAATCATATACCACAGCTTGTTCAGCCATTCTGCCCTTCATGGGCTTCCCCTCAATTTCCTGTTCTTTGCCTCCACAAAGAGATCTGCTATAAATATTTTAGAACATATAGGTTCTTTTTCTTTTTCCCAATTACCTTGGGAAACAGACCTAATTACTTAAGTACTTAATACTATACATTGAGGGGAGGGGAAGCATGGAGCTAAATCCTATACTATTTGGTGTGTTATAAAAATGTGTGAAGTTTAAGAATACCTCAGAGTACTAAGCAGATTTTTGTTTCCACTGACCTTGCCTGGTCCTCCGAGTGTCATTAAGTGTGACTCAGATTTTAAGGACCTATAATATTAATACCTGTGTATAACTCTCACAACTATATTTCACATCAGGACTTGTCTAGAATATATAGTCTTTCCTAGAACAAGTCGGGTCTATCACACAACTTCTCTTCTTAGAAATTCTTTTAAGTCATTGTGAATGAGCCATCATGTAACATCTTGTCAAGGACACCACTAATTTTAGAAAATTTTAGAAAACACTAAAATGGATTCAATCTTATTAGTCAACAATTGTAGGACTTGCCAAATTTCCATCAAAATAAGTAGAAAATTCTGAGAGATTTTCATTCATTAGGAATAATTTTTTTCAACCTTAGCTTAAAATAAACAAAACTATTTTGACTGCTTTTATTTTGATAGGCTTTTAAAGATAGTGAGGAAAGACCTATAGTCGTCATTAAATGTGCGCTTCATCCTCCGTTGCTGAAGACCATGCCATCAGAGAAATGATGACATGACATGACTTGACTTTGTTTTGAGTGAGGGAGGGCTGTGCTGGTTACCAGCCTCACTTCTCCTCCAGAGCCATCTGAATCCAGTGAGCAGATATTCATCAGGATGACTGGAGATGACCCAATATGAGGCAATTGGGGTTATGTGACTTGCCCAAGGTCACACAACTAGTGAGTGTCAAGTGTCTGAGGTGAGATTTGAACTCAGGTCCTCCTGACTCCTGCACTAGTGCTCTATCCACTGTACCACCTAGCTACCCCTTCATCATTAAATACATTTTATGTGAAAGGTGCAACTTGACCAGGTAAATAAGGATTTTTAATTAGATCCTATACTATACTATTATTCAGGAATTAATGCATTATGCAAAAGCATTTTTTTTAAAGAAAACTCTTAGTCTAGTGTTTAAAGCATAGAAGTAGCAACCTTTCAAATGGTGAAGAAGACCTCATGGTAAATCTAATATTTCATCCGAATTTAAAACCAACCTGTAATAAACTTAGGAAAGCTAGACTTCTGGATTAATACCTATTCAGTTCAGCAAATATTATTGAGAGCCTGCTATAGTATTATTAAAACTTAGGGGTTTTCTCAGTGAGAGAATTTGGCAATCTGATACTGATTGACTCATATTCTGATTCATCTTTTGGTGACTTGAAATGGTAAGAGCATTTTTGAAACATCCTCTGTTCCTAAAGTCAAACTTTTTTTAAAGAACAGTAAAAGAAAAAAAATCTAAGTAGTAACCATATAAATTAATTCACTATGATAATGAGAAAGTTCAGTAGTCAGTGCGTGAGCTAGAAAAACAAATTTTGATACTGTTGTGAACAAATATGATTCGCATGTTTACTGTTTTTAAAAGCAAGTTGTTAAAGAACAGGGATTCCTGAATTGGAATTTAGATGTTACTAATTCATTTCAAAATGCAGCACATATAAATGTTCAGGAGTTCTTTATTTTAACTTTTCAAGTTAAGTATTTCTTCAATAAATGACAATTTCCCACCATTTCCAAATGGCCTTGTTCTTACTTTCCAAATTATTATGTTGTTTGACAGTTCTAAGGAATGATTAAAGTCCACCAGCAGTTTAAAGATAAAACATTTCCTTTCAAAAAAGCATACAAACAAGTCTCTAATGCCTGCAAGAGGGGAAAAAAAGTCTACTTTGTTTATATTCTTGATAGATATCAGAATTGATGATTAGAATATTATTTCTAGCACAGCTTCCCTCCTCCAGACCATAATTTCTTTTTAAATTCTGTCTGGATGCATTATAAAAAGTGCCCCAATTTAGGAACACAGGAGGGAGAGATGGAGAATGAATGAGTTTTCCTTTTTCACGGAGATGTTGTGAAAATTAGTCAAATTCAAAAGCCGCCTTAGGTTCCCAGGGGGAATGATGCTACACATAAACAAAACAGCCTCACCAGTTGTTACGGCAGGATCTCTGCCAATCGCACTGTTTCTGTTATCTCTACAACAGTTTCCTAGAACAGATAGGCAGATAAATTGTTTATGTTTGTAAGCTCTTGAAGGCATGAGTAATTTTGTGGGGGGTTTTTTGTACCCCTGAACTGGTTAGTTCCTTTCTCATAGAGGGCACTTCATAGATGTTGGTGGCATTAGATTTTAAATTTTGGTGAATAAATTATTTTAGTCACATATATTTTTGAATTATTTATATTATGCCTAAGAGAATTCATAATCAAAGCAGCATCAAACTATTTTTAATTAAACTTTTGAGTATCTGTGAGACTACAGAATAAGTAGAATTTTACTAATTCTTAAAACTAAGTATGCACAAGCATCACAAGTCAGGAAAGAATTAACGATAAAATACAATATTCCATTAAGTTAGCCACTTAATTAGTGATAATTTCAACATTTGCTGCTCTAAGAAAAAAGATTTAGGTGCTGGTCAAACAGAGATCATGTCTCAGTCATTAAGAGAATAGCTAGCATTGTGTTTATTCTGTTACAAGATAACAAACATGTAAATTGGAGAGAAATAACAACTAGGCCTATAGTTGTGCATACCAAAAAAATGAATACCTTTTCTTTTTCAAATCTCATTTTCAAGGAGTAAATTGCAGAGATTAACATATTTCGCATCTCCTGGCAGTAAGATTTTTCTTTAAAAGAGTTTAAATATGAAAAAGAGATTCAACAAATGGAAGCTGAATATACTTTTTCCGTTGAACAAGACATATATGATTCTAATTCACTCAAATTGTTTTCATTTTGTTGATCAACAGTAAATGGCCTAGTCCCTCAAAGCACTTCATCTTTAGCAGAAAAATCACCAAAATCAGAATTTGACATTAAAAGAGAGTAGAAGTAGAAAGGCTTCTGTAGTGTGATATCTAAAAGCAGAATATTTAACCTACTAGCCTAGGAACATGTAACATTTTAGACCTGTTATATTTCTACATTCAAAAACCTAAACAAGAATGAATAATGGAATTCTGATTGTGTTGAAAAAAAAACATGGCTATTTCAGATCTCTTCTAAGTATCAGACTTTTGATCATATCAGTGGTGACAGACATCCCCAATTACAGACAAAACGTCTCTAAACTAGCAATTAATTTGCTATATTTCTTAAACTTTGTTTCAACATTACCTTTCCTGAGAGCAGAAAATCTACTTGTAGACATGTAAGTGAAGACAGAAGAAGAAACTGCATATTTCTTTGCCACATTTCAATCTGGTTATTTCCTGATGATTCCTATTCAGGCACCTTTCTCCACAACTCTTTTTTGAGCTAATATTTTAAGGGAAAGACATCACGTGTGCTGTTTAAAATGGCTTGTCTATAAATATTCTTGTACATTTGCATGGGATATAAGGAAGGGATCAAGTCAGGTCCCTTCTTTTTGTAGATAAGGAAACTGATGAAACTGTAATTAACAAGTTAAGGGCTAGAAAAAGCCAATTCTAAGGGTTTGTTTTCTGAACCAGCAAGGGATATATGGATAGTGCCAAAGCAAAACATGAGGCAGTTTACCAAACAACCTCTTACTCTATTTGTAACAACTTGAAACTGGGCCTTTCCTATCAGACTCCCATCAGAATGGGGAGGGGTAGAGGAAGAGATAAGCCCATCAGTGAAATAGTATCCTTTAACAACCAGTTACTTCCTGCAATCAAAACCATGCTAGCATGCGGCTTGTTCAAATAAAAATTACTGGACTGGAGCCAAACAAGGAAAAAGTAATTGATAATGTGGTTTTTCAGAAACCACCCATCCATCAAATGTGTCAGTCCTTCATAATGCTTTATTTCCCTTCTGAACAAAGATCTTTAAAATTCATTGTGTGTACTTAAAAACAAAGTGTCCTTGTACTGGTTTATAATAATTCTCTTTTAGTTGGGGGTTTGTTTTGTTATTTGATTACATTCCCTCCCATCCTGCATTTTTTTTCCAGATAGTTGCTGGAAATTTCTGCCCTTCTTAAACAAAGCATCTTTGTGCTGTATCAGCTTGCATTTTCCTTGGATTGTGTTTGGCTGGTGCCTTTTCACTGATTTCAGCACTGGAGTATTGTAGCCACAGCTCCTTTAAGTAGAGTGTAACAAACAGATTCACTGGCCCTTTTTGGATGCTGCATCTGATTAACGGAGCTGTGGGAAATTCTCTTTAGGTGATAGAGGAGCACGGGTTATTGTAAATACAAAATTAACCCAGAGAAAAAATCTCAGGCCATTAGCACTAGCTATTACTAAAAAAAAGTCATCTTCAGTATCACATCTTCTCATTAATTTCTAGATGTTAAACAGCAGAATATAATTTATTTTGGTAATATTGATAACATAAAGCTCCCTTCAATATTGAGAGATATTTCTGAAAAATAGGTTGTTTAAATAAATTTCCCTCTATTGGATGCCATTGTACTCCCCACCCTCATTCCCTTACCCTCCCCCAGCTCTTTCATTTTCCTTAAGAGTAAGATAATACTCCAGGAGAATTCAATTTAAGTCAGTATCTCTTAAATGCCTGCCATATATGCTAGAAACTGGGACTAAAAGCCAAAACCCAAGTGAAACCCTGCCTGACCTCAGAGAGTTTCCATTCCATTGAGGAAACATCATACACACAGATAAATAAATGCAAAGTATGTACAAAATAAATCAAACGTAACTTTGGCCTGAGGACAAGAGAATGGACTACACCTTATACAAAAGCCTTGTGTGGTAGGTGGCTCATGAAGTGAATTTTGAAAAGAACTTGAGATTTGTATAAATGGAGATGAGCCCTGCCTCACTTAAATCCAATTCACTTGAAAGTCAAGACATCCCCTTCCTGCTGTCACTGGGCCTCTTGGAAAACAAAGGATAAACAACAAAATGAAGAGGGAGTCCATTCGAGGCCTGAGGCACAGCCTGTGCAAAGGTTAGGAGATGAGAGAATGTCTTCTGTGAGGAATAATAAGGCCAGTTTAACTGGACAATCAAGGACATGGAAGGATATAATGTATAATAAGGCTGGAAAGGTAATTTAGAACTAAGTTATGAAGGGCTTTAGGTGCCATATAGAATAATTTGTATTTGATCCTAGAGGTAATGGGAATTTGCTAGAGTTTATTGATCAGGGGAGCAACTAGGTCAGTTGTCACTTGAGTGGTTTTGCATTGGTGTCTGTGTGAAGGATGGACTGGGAAATGGAGACTTTAGCGAAAAGGAGATAATGATGAAACTGTAGCAATAGTCCAAGTAAGAGGAGAGGAGGATTTGAGCTATGGTGTTTACCATATGCTCAGAGAGAGGGGGACTGATGCAAGTCACACTGTAGAGGCAGAATTGAAAAGATAAAAAGTGATTGACTTGAGGGCAGAAGGAGAATAAAGAATTAAGAATGACTCCCAAAATAGAAGCCTGGGTACCTTCAAAACAGAGGTGGGTTTCAGGGGACAATAGTGAATTCTGTTTCAGATAGGTTTAATTCAAAAGGGGAATGGGAGATCCAGGTATATAGATGTCTAGTTGGCCCATCCAGGTGGTGCAGTGAAGAACTAAAATCAGGAAGACTCATCTTCCTCATTTCAAACGGGGCTTCAGACACGTATTAGCTATGTGACCCTGGGCCTATTTCCCTCAGTTTCCTTATCTGTAAAATGAGCTGGAGAAGGAAATGGCAAACCACTCCATTATCTTTGCCAAGAAAATTTAATAAAGGATGCCTAGAGGTCAAGAGATAGGAGCCAGATATGTAGATTTAGGAGTCTTCTTCACCGAGACCACAATTTAACTCCGGCTCAAACCTTTGTGAGAGATCTGGGAGAAAAAGAAGAAAGCCCAGGACTTGCCCAAGGTTACACTCATGCATAAAGTGTGGGATGTGAATGATAATGCAGGCGTTATTACTGAGGAGGAGTGGTCAGACTGGTGGGAGAACCAGAAGAAAAAAGTATAACAAAAACAAAGGGAAGGAAGAGTATCTGGAAGGAAGGGTCAAACCACTGCCTGGAGGACAAGAGTGAGGAAGGAGAGAAGTGTTGCATTTAGCAAGTAAGATGGTATTGGCAGCATTCATTGAGTGCAGGACCTATAATCAGGAAGACTTATCTTCCTGAGTTTAAATCTGCTCTCAGACACAAGCTGTGTGATCCTGGTCAAGTCGCTTAAGCCTGTTTGCCTCAGTTTCCGCATCTGTAAAATGAGCTAGAGGTGGAAATAGCAAAACACTGTAGTGTGTTTGCTCAAGAGAACCCTAAATAGGGTCACAAAGAGTCAGATGGGACAGAAGCAATTTAAAAATTACGATCGTGGAGGGAAAATGACCTGTCCCTACAACATGATAAAAAAATCACACATTAGAATGAAGTAAATTTGTCTTCACATCATACATTGAAAGGAAATGAGAAATTTTCTAGCAGTTAGATGGAATGGTCTTCCTCCTGGGGGTTGGTGGGCTTCCCTCTTACTAGAGATTCTCAGATGGAAGGTTGATGAGAATGTATGTGGCTGTACTCTCTACCTTGCCCTTTGCCCTGTGGCTTCTCCTCGAATTGGATGAACCTTCATTTAAGGAGGATACTCAGATCACCTGGATCACCTTGTTCTCTGGGCGGAACAGCCAATTTTCAGACTTTATTTACTATTCCCCCTTGTAGGGTACCTCCAGTGCTCCCCCACCCCTTGTGCTTTCCAGGTATCTAGCATCTTATGTGTTAATTTCCCATTAGAATGTAAACTTGAGAGAATAGGGATTTTCTTTCTGCTTGGATTTTTATTCCCAGTTTTAGCACAGTGCCTGGCACTTCTTTGTGTTAATATAGTCATTTTCAGACAACTCTGACTCTTCCTGACCCCTTTTATCATTTTCTTGGCAAAGATATTGGTTTGCCATTTTCTTGTCCAGCTCATTTTACAGATAAGGAAACTGAGGCAAACAGTGTCACACAACTAGTAAATATCTCAACTCGAATTTGAATTCAGGTCTTGCTGACTCCAGGCTGAATGCTCTAAACAGTGTACCACCTAGCTGGCATGTGGTAAGTACTTAATAAATATTTATTAACTGACTAGAATAATAGGACTCAAAATGAAAGTCACATATTAAGAATGTCAGAAAGCTTGTACCTCAATTAGTGTGATCTAAATATAGGTATAAATATAACTATAATAGCAAAAAACCTATATGGAAAAGGCAAGCCTAGCTTTGGAGATGCTCATGGAGATTTCCACTAGCTAAGCCCCTGGAGCACATATCAAAACATCTGCGATCAATGACATTATGGCTTCTTGTTGTCCTTCTATTACCTAGAATTACCACATTCTTTCAAGATAACTGCTGTCCCCGAGCATTCCTGGCATTTTTGATATTTTAGTTTCAATAATCTTAAATAGATCATTAAACTAAATAATAAATTGTCCAGTCCCTGATAAGGATGATCATTCTATATGCTCTTGTTGAGAAGAAACCTGTCCTATTGCCTCAAAGGCATCTTAATAAAATTTATTTTAGGAAGGATAACATGGAATAATGGTCCTGACAAGACCTGAGTTCAAGTGTTGCCTCTCCCATGTACAGGCTGCATGAATCTGGGCAAATCATTTAACTTCTCAGTGACCCCAGGCAACTTTTTCAGATTATAAATTGCAGAGAAGGGGCCACTCTGCAAAGAAAAAGCTCACTGTGTGTTCTCTACACCATTGAAACCACAAATTTAGTTAAAAAAATTTTTTTGCAATGTACTTTACTACACTTTGTGGAGACAAGAAAATGAAAAATGGTTCCTTTTCCTCTGCTTTATAATTTAGGGATATAACATGTGAATAGAGAAGTATGTATGTTATAACTGAGGAGGAGAGAGAGAGCAAGAATACCTAAGGACATCAGGAAAGGCTTTCTACAGGACATGATGTATGAGCTAGAAATGGAGATGATGAGAATGTGCATGTGTAAATTTACAGAGGGTAGTATATGGTATACAAAATTTGATGAACAATGAGTAGGCCAGTTTGGCTAAAATATAGCATGTGAGGGTGAGTAAGGAATAGTAAGTCTGGAAAGGCAAGATGGAGCCATGTGGAAGAATGTCAAACTGAAGAACTTATTATAGTCTATCCTAGAGGCAATAGGGAGCCCCTGAAGATTATTGAGCAAGAGTCAGATTCGTACTTTAAGGAAATTATTTTGGCAGCTATGCAAGAGGTTTTTTATAGGAAAGGGAGAGATTGTATACTAGGAATTCAAATAGGAAACTTGCAATAGTTTAGGCAAGAGGAAATGAGGAACTAGATAACAAGGAGATAATATAAAATAAAGCTAAAAAGGGAGGCATTTGATAAATTGCTGAGGGGAAGACCTTTAATGTCAGTATCAGGAACTTAAACTTTTTCTTTTCAGTAGAGATTGGGGAAATCACTAAAGGTTTTTGATGAAAGCAGGGTCATAATTAAAGTGGTAATCAGTGAGATGATTCAGTTCTGATATAAGGAATGTATTGTCGTGAAGATAGACCAAAAACAGAAATACCAATTAAGAGGCTACTACAATTGTCTAGGCAAGAAGAGATAAGAAACTGAACTAAGGTGCTTGCAGTGAAAATAGAAAGGATGGGAGAGATTGGAGAGATATTGATGAGGCAGAATCAATAAGATTTGGATCTTGATTGCAGATGGGGATGAGTGAGAGGGATGAGTCAAAGATAAATGAGGTTATGAAGCCTGGCTGCTCTTGGACAGCCTCTACTGTTTCCATGAGGTATTAAAGTGAAATAGCAAAGAGAAAGGTGCTCAGCTGTACCATTCATCAAAAGACCAATACAACAAGGTCAATTGTTCCATGATTCTTTTTAGCAGAAGAAGTAGCATCAATATTGTAATGACAGGAATGTCAATCACCATTGAAATGAATCCTATCTTTAGTGCCCAACATTGGACTAGGAGTAGAGGAAATCTTCATAACTATAGAGTCAGATATAAAGTTACTTCCCTCAAAAGTAGAACAGAAATATATTGTATACACATTACTTGGGTAATGTTCATCAGCCAACTCTTGACTATCAATCACCTACGAATTGATTATATTTGAGAGATATTAATGGGCAGATTATGTTTGTATTGAAAAGTCTCATATTAATGGAATATTTATTTAACCAATGTCTACTGTCTTCATATGGTCGTTAATGTACAACATTCATTAACAAACTATCAGAGAAAGTCAACATAAATTACAGTGTAATAGAATATTGTTGCTACATTAAAAATGAAGAGGCAGTGTGGTATAATGGGTAAAGAGCTACTCCAGGAATGTAAGGTAGATTTGGGTTCAAGTTCAGTGGTCTCTTATGCTCTAAGTAGCCCAGAGGGTACAAATCTGCATTAATAAAAGAATTTCCTCGTTGGTAGTTTCCTGTACTGATGAAATCACAAAGCCAGTACAGCAATGACAGAAAAACAACTACAGCAATAACGGAAACAAAAAAAGAATGAGAAAGGTACAGAAGACAAAGAAATATGGTTGTATATACTATATTGCTATAGCAGAAAGAAAGCAGAACCAAAAGAAAAATAAAAATACTGACTGCAATTCTGTAGTAAAAGACTATAATGGACCACAACAAATCCATGTTAAATACATAGACTAGGATAAACTCCTAAAACTCAGGGTCATACCTTGAGTAATGGAAACAAGTAGAATGATTTGGTCACCAATGAACTCAATATGCACATTTTGAAAAGATTAGTAAATTTACCAGTTTATACAGGCAATCTTTATCTCTTCCCCCTCTCTATCTTTTGTCTTTCCCCCAATTTTATTTTTTTTTATTTTCCCTTTTTATTTGTTCTGGTTAATTTGTTTTAATGTCAACTAAAGTTAAAAGAAAATTTGCTTTTTCTGAAATGATGTTCAATGTGTTATCATAAAATGAGAAGCAATTCTTGAGGTGTGCAAAAATCCTTTATTGATAATAGATGTTTATGTTTAAAGCTGAAATATCAACAAAGGCAATTTTTAAAAATTTCCTGATTATTTGTGGACATTATCCATGAACAAAATAAACAAAAAACAGCATAAGAAAATGAAGACATGAGTATGAGGACCATGAAACATTCTCTCCAAAAGTCCTACTGTAATGCCTTGTCAAGGCATGGATATAACCTTGAGTTGTAGGAGTTTATATTAGTGGAATGTAAATTCAGACAAGTTCTACAGAGCTAGAAAAACTTTAAAAATATATATAGTCCTGGCAACAAATTGTGTCTTCTGTCTCAGACTCAGCAAAATACAGAGAGGCTTATCACCAAAAAGTTGACCAGCGCGTGATAGATTATTTGGCCATGACAATCAACGATTTTTTTAAAATAGCAGATTTAATTTGCATAGTGCAAATTGATAGTAAAGAGTGCAGAAAGCACTTAGGATTTTATTTTTAGACCATCAATTAATATTTTGTTGCTCTGAATATGAACTTTTGTTCCAAATAATCAAAGGTTTGATATACTATTGGAACAATGTTAAAATTTCCACTGCAAATGAAATCAGAAGGAATAAATAAATCGAAACTAAATGGGAAGATGGCTCTTTGAATCTCCTCCAATAGGCAAATGAGGAAGTTGACAGACTTAATTTCATTATTCATCCAAGGGTTAAAAGAAATACCACCGCATGACACACATTATCATTTTCCCTTGAAGGATTTGTAAAAAGTATAAGCAAAAAAAAAAATTATGAAGATTCAGCAATTGCAGCTTATGTATCAACGTCAATTGCAGAGCTTGAAGATAAAGACGAAATTCTGTTGAGGACTTGAAGAAGGTGCTCCAAACCAAGTCACCATATTAGTGATATTCAATGATTTTGGTACAAAGTTATTTGGCTTCATAAAATGGCAGAAGATATATTGAAAAATATGGATTAAGTACTAAAATCATCCAAAGCTTTTGTGGGTTACTCAGAAGCCTGATGCATTGTACAGCATCTAAAAGTCCTTTAGTAGCTTAAAACTGCACTAACACTGTTGGGACACCCTGCTTCTCATTGGTTTCTTGTAAGATTGTGCTAGACACAACATGCACTGAACTGCATTCCTAGAAAAAATGTAATATATAGTATGTGTACATATGTATATCTATGTGTGTCATGTTTGTGGTTCAGTCATCTTTTGTGACCCCTATGAAACATATTGTCCATTGGGTTTTCTTGGCAAAGATACTGGAGTGATTTGCCATTTCCTTTTCCAGTAGATTAAGGCAAACAGAGGTTAAGTGACTTGCCTAGATTCATATGGCTAGTAAGCGTCTGAGGCCAGATTTGAACTCAGGTCTTCCTGACTCTAGGCCCAGCGCTCTATCCACTGAGCTACCTAGCTGTGTATATATGTTTATAACTGATTTCATCAGTTTAGGAAACTCCCTATATCAATGCTGGTTGGCCTCTTTCCGAAATTGACTGTTTTAGAGTTGCCTGGTGTACCGAGAAGTCAAGTGACTTGGCCAGGTTATATAACCAATATATGACTGAGGTAAGACTTGAACCTGGGTCTTCCTGTCTCCTCTGCCATTTCTTCATTCACTGTACTATACAACCTCTCCTGATGATAGCTCATCAGACAGGAAATGAGTTACTGACAGGGTAGCTATTTCATAATAAATTCTCTTTATGGAATCAGATCAGATTGTTTCAAGCGAAGGTCAAAATTAATCAAAATAAAAGGAAAGCTAAAAATTAAAAAAGTGTATGAAATTGCAACTATATCTCAACCTATTGAAACAATCAATAAGCATTTATTATGGACCTACTATTTGTCAGGCATTGTGCTAAAAGCTGGTAACTTTCAAAAACAAGAGCTAAGAGAAAACGACTCTGTTATAGTTTCTTAGAAAATTTAATGTCAAATTGTCACCCCAGGAAGGAAGCCCCAAATGCCCAGAAACCACTGGAGTCAGCAAACACTTGACCTACATTCCAACCTGAGAGGTAATGGCAGCCAAAGTCAACAATGGTTTCCAAATATGAGCTCAATTGCAAGACCATATAGGAGAAGTGGATAAAAGATTATGAGAAATATTTCTTCACAAGATAGCAAAACACTGAGAGGATAGAACAAGCCAGAAGAAAGCTTAACGTAAGACTCCACTAAGCCATAGAACATTTGTAGAGCACTTGGTTAAAATTAGTGCGACAAATAGATATGGAATGGAGTTGATTTGCAAGTATTCCTCCAGTGATCCATTCTCATTCATTATGACTATACATTCTGGGTATTTGTACTCCACTAGGTGTGTGTGTGTGTTCATCCTTCGCTGCTGAAGAAGACTATGCCATCAGAGAAATAATGACATGACTTAACTTTGTTTTGAGTGAGGGAGGGCTGTGCAGGTCACCAGCCTCACTTCTCCTCCAGAGCCATCTGAATCCAGTGACCAGATATCTATTCATCAGGATGACTGGAGATGACCCAGGATGAGGCAACTGGGGTTAAGTGACTTGCCCAAGGTCACACAGCTAGTGAGTGTCAAGTGTCTGAGGTGAAATTTGAACTTAGGTCCTCCTTACTCCTGTACTGATGCTCTATCCACTGCATCACCTAACTGCCCCTACTAGGTTATTATGCCGTTATGCTAAAGAACCAAAGATTGAGTCATAATACTTGAGATAAATCCCCAGCTTTGTCATTTACTACCTATGTCACCTGGAACAAGTTATTTGACCTTTCTGGGCCTCAGTTTCCTCATCTATAAAATGAAGGGGTTGGCTAGATACACTCTGATGTCCCCTACATTTGTATGACTTTAATCCAAATGCTCTGTGTTGCTATGGAATTGAAAATGGCTCTCAAAAAGATGAAGTCGGGATCTGACTTCTACATCTGAATGAATACACATTGAAGACAACTGTGTTGCAGGGGATGCAATTTTAAGAACACTGTTATATATTTTCAAGATTTTTCAAAGTGGGGAGGACTTGAAGAGGATGGGAAAGACCACTGATAGTACTATATAAACAAGATGCCAGATAGGATATTAGCAAGTACCAAATCACATATCTACTATCTCATCTCCATAAAATATTTATGGAGATAGTCTACGCATGTATTAAAGACATCTTTGATGCAAATATGAGAAGGGAATAGGCAAGCTTTCACAGGTGATTTCCAATGGCAAATTTTTTTTAAAAAAAGATTCTGCTATGCTTATTTTTCATTGACTCTTAAAAAATTCATTTGCTTCAGTAGAACAAAATACAACTTTAAAGGCACTCCTCCAATAAGACATTCCATATGCATATAATCAACATCATATACAATTCCTGGATGGATGTAACTAGAGATAATTTTGCATGGTGTTAATCTGATCATCATTATCAACCAAGATATAAAACAGTGATATGTGCCCACTATTGGTGTTCAGCAGTGCCATGAGGAAGGCAAAGTCAAAATGAAAGAATTTCATATAAATGATAAAGTTTATCAGATGATCCTATCTGCAGGTGTCAAGCTGATTGTATCAAGTCTTAGAATTCTATGAGGCCTCTTCAGGGATATTCATAACCACTCAAAAGAAGTTGCTTCAAAATCTGCACAGAAAAAAAACTAAGTGGATTGAGAATGCATATTTTCCAGATTATTACATGCCATTTGCTGGGCAACCCATTAAGTTACTCCATTAGTACTTTTATCTTGGACAGGCCCTTAAACTCAACTGAAGATGGAGAATAAGTTGGATTGCATTTGAGAAATTGCAGAGTGTTTTCAATGATCATAAACTGCTTCCTGCTGCAGAAGTCTATTTTTTTTATACCAATATTCTCCTGGTGCTACTTCGTAACTGCAAATCATAGAAGGCTGTGATCACAAAAAAATAAAAATTACACATGACCTAAGTGGCACTGGAAAGTTATGCAGCGGGTATAAGTAGGTCATTATCAAATTGAATTCATTTCAACAAACTTTTATTAAGTGCCTAATATTTACAAGGCACTTGTATCAGCACCAAAGACACAAAGATGCACACAAAACAATCCTTTCCTTCAAGGAATTTACATTTTACTTGGACTTATATTCTATTACCAAGAATGATTTATGTCCAAGAAGTGGTTTAAAAGAAATAATCATTGATGATATATATGACCAGAAAAGAAGGTAGGTTAGTCAGATAGTGAGAATAAAGGATAATCCATGGGCAGTCTGAGAGTCTCTAGGAAGTTCTCCAGTCCATTAAGTAGATCCTTTATGAAAGATCTGGGAAAAGGGATAGACAAAAACACACAATATGATAAAACACAGATGAATTGCAATCTGTACTGTTGGAAAAGATGTCCCATGAATGAGATGATAGATCCATCAAGGTATTGAAGTACAGAGACAAATGGAACAGGTTGTAAGCCTGAAACTGACGAGAAGGGGAGAAAAAAGGCAAGTTGAGTAGAAATTGACATTTGAAATCAACAGCCATTTACTGAGTTCCTCTGATGTATATGGCAAAATGCTTGCTGGTGACAAGCCTTAGAGATGTAATACATGGTCCTTACCCTCAAGGATCTGAACAGATGTGGTATTTTGCCATTTTTGTAGTTCAAAGGACCATAACTATATAGTTGAATAGGCCCTGGCAGCCATTTAGACCAACCCTCAAAATTGGAAAGACTGGGGCTCTTTAACTGAGAAGTTAATGACTTGTCTAAGGTCACAGACAATTAGCATCAGGTGCAGTGGTTGATCCAACTCTTCTCACTCCAGAATCAATGCACTTTCACAAAAACCTCTAGGGTGGGTATAATTCACAGATAAGGAGACATTTATGAGAATTAGAGATATTTATGAGATTATGGATTTGAAGCTCGAAGGAATCCAGAAATCTTTCAATAGAACCTCTCCTATCCCTTACTTCTATTTAGTGATTTCCCATTCCCTATCAATAGAATGTAAGTGCTTTGAGGGTATTCCCAGCATCTAGTACCTGGTATATAGTTGGCATTTACTAAATGCTTATTGTTTCCAACTAACTATGCTTTCCTACACGCCAAAGAAGGGAAGACAGTGTCTGAGAAATTATTCACTCCATCTGAATAATTTGTAGTAATGGTGGCAGGAAAATCCTGTCTCCTTTTCCCACCTTGAAAGTCTCTAGCCTATAACTAAGGCCTTCTTCCTGAAACATTAAGTCTACAGCATTCTTGTCATAGCTCAGAAGTTCCTGAAACTCACTCCCCATCCCTAGCATTGGGGGTGGGGCAGAGGGGAATGTAGAATCCCTGCTATAGATATACAATGGGAGGGATATAGAATCTTAGAACACCTAGCTTTCTTAAAAATTTAGCTGAAGAAATTTGTATGATATATGAAAAATGCTCTAAATTGCTGTTGATTAGAGAAATGCAAATTAAAACAACTCTGAGGTACCACCTTACACCTACCAGATTGGCTAATATGAAAAAAAAGGGAAAAAGATGGATGTTGGAGGGGATGTGGGGAAAACTGGGACACTAATGCACTGCTGATGGCGTTGTGAACTGATCTACCTATTCTAACTATACTCAAAAGGCATACCCTTTGATCTAGCAATAACACTACTAGATCTATATGACATCCAAAAAAAAAAAGGGAAAAGGACGTATTTATACAAAAATATTTACAAGCAGCTCTTTTTGTGGCGGCTAAGAATTGGAAATCAAAGGGATGCCCAGCAATTGAAGAATAACTAAACAAGCTGTGGTGTGTGATTGTAATAGAATATTATTATGCTATAAGAAATGAAGAGCAGAGAGATTTTGGAAAAACATGAAAAAACTTAATGAACTGATGCAAAGGGAAGTGGACAGAGCCTGGAGAACATTTGTACATAGTAACGGTAGTATTGTTCAGTGAATCATGAATGACTTAGCAATTCTCAGCAATATAATGACCCAAGAAATCCCAGAGCATTAATGTGGAAGTGAGCTATCTGCTCCCAGAGAAAGAAATGGTATTGTTTGGATACAGACTGAAGCATGCTATTTTTCACTTTTTCTTATTTTTTTCCATTTATTCAAGTCTTCTTGTACTAAAAGACTAATATAGAAATATTTTCTATGATTGCATGTATATCACCTACATCTGATTGTTTGCTGTCTTGGAGGAGGAGGGGAGAGAAGGAGGGAGGGATGAATTTGAAACTGAAAGCTTAAAAAAAAAACAAATATTAAAAAAATTTTAATGTGTAAAAAAATAAAAGAAATTTACAAAACTTTATTATATCATATCTTTTAAATTTATTTCATACTTAGATAGAGTTTCAGTTTCATGTGCAATCATCTTTTTTATTGTACTGTGTTATGGTAATGCTTGTTTTATTCCATAAATTAAAAAAAAAATTTTTTTTAATTTAGCTCAAGAGCTACCTTTTTAGTGATGCATTTCCTGATTGCTATTTTCATTTCCTTTCCCCTCAAGATGAGTGTTATTATTAATATTGTTTTTTTTATGATAATAAATACATATATATCATAAACACACATGTTATTGTCACATAACTGAATAAAAGCCCCTTGAGGGGGAAAGACTATTTCTCTTATGTGTCCAGTACATTGTAAATGCTGAATTGCTTGTTGATTTGACTTTTGTCTTTGTATCTTCAGTGCCTAATGCCAATGACTGGCACAAGGTAGGACCTTAATAACTGCTTGTCAGTTGGATGATTGATATAGTATGGCAGAGTAGAGTTTGAGGGTATGCATTAGGCTATGCAGGCAGGAAGCACAACCACAGTAGATACATCCCTTCTGAATGTGTCTGTGTATTCACAGCTTCTGAGAAAATATTATCAATTTAAATGTGCAGATGTTATATATTACTTGTGTAAAATTCCACATATCCATTGCCCTGGCTCAAGCCCTCTGGGATACCCAGTGTCTTATTGAAATTGTCTTCCTCAATGACTCAGTTGTCTACTAGCACCCTAGACATGATCATACTCCAGACCAAACCCCCTGGAAGGCAAAAAACATTATACATTATTTTGTTAGCTGTCCCTGAATGTGATTTGCAAAGTATTTTAACACTTTTCCTGAGCTGCTGAGTGCTACTGATGGAGAAAACAAAATTAGAAATATATGCTCTCTGATCTCAACTAAGTTCTCATGGCTTTTCAGGCAGTTACACCTTTTGTTCATCTGTCAGGGACTCCCTACCACACTCCTCCCTGTGTCTCTTCCAAACTTTCTCGTTAAACACTCTTCTCTACCCGAGTCCTCTCCTCCTCTCTCAGCATATAACCTCTGAACAAGTTTTACTGACAAGGTTGAGGCAATCTGACAAAAGGTCTCTCTTTTCTTTATACTACACCTAAAATTTTTTCCACATTTTCAGCTATGTTTTCTTCCTTCCTTAGAGGAAGCTATTTCCCCCTCCCCTGCCAAAGTTAGCTGTTCCTTGTGTATCCCCTTAATTTCCTTCCTTTATTTTTTTAGGACTTGAGTCCATAGCTCATCTTCAGCCTCTCCCTCTTTATTTGCTGACTTCTCTTCTGCCTACAGACATTGCCTAGTGCTCTCCTATTCTCAAAAAGTCTTTCCTTATTACTACCACTCACTCATCTAATATCTTCCTTTTTTTCACTCTACTGCTTAATTGATAAGAAGAATAGTCTTCATTTACTACCTCCACTTCCTCCTCACCTACTTATAGCCATCCTTTAGTAGTTTCAATAGTCTGGTTTACATTCCTACTGATCTATTGTAGTACTCTCTCCAAGGTCTCCAGTTATGCCTTTCATACCTGGAAGCTTTTCTGCATAGGACTTTCTATCTTGATTAGAAGCTTCTATATTCCTTGCTGATTGATGCCTCCCTACCTATAATTTTAGAAATAGGGAATCCTATCAGGTCCACTTACTCAGAATACTCTTTTCTTCCCTATGAATATCTTTCCTGATCTCTAGAAACGCCCTGTGGTTCAGAATGAAGGTGGATCATTGACTTAGAGACTTGGTTTTGTCTAATTCTTCTGCAAACGCCCTCTAAGTTAAAGCAATAATGTCACAAAATCACTTGTTTGGGAGCCACAAGAAACATTTTTCATGGGGAAGTTGTTCATCTTAATTTTTCAGTGTTTATAATGAACTTAGGCAAGATAACCACCATGAAGTTAATGCCAGTGTATGCACTCATATCCGTTGCAAAAGATGATGAAATAGTTTTACTAACTACTTGATAAGATCCTCAAAACAAGTACACATATACTCTGACATTTACTGACTTTAATGTGAAGATGGATACAGGGAAGGCTGGTAAAGATTATGTGGAAAAAATGGTTCAGAAGCAAGGTATGAGATGAAATGCTTGTAAACAACTCAGAAATCTTCCATTTGTACCCCATGTTTTTTGAAAGAAAGTTTAGAGGCACTAACCATGGTAGACATGGCTATGTGGTTGATGATATCTTATCAGACAGGAAATGACTAGTTATGAACCTGGGAATCATTTTCACAGTCAGCTGTTCATACAGAGCCAGATTATTGACTTGTTAGAGCAATGCCCAAATTAACACTAAATTGCTAGAAAGGATAAAAATTAGAAAACAAGGAATATAATTTCCCTTGACCTATTTAAATATCTTGATGCTGAAAAAATGGAAAATGGACAAAAGTAAATATATTGAGCTACTTAGCTTCATTTCTTAGCAAAATTTTGTATCAATAAAAGTTGCCACAAGACAGATTCAAAGGGTCCAGCAACTGCCCTATTGAATAAGCAACTGATATTCTTGCCACACAGGTAGATGTCTATGAAAGAAAATGATGGGAAAATAGAGTTGTATTGTCTTAAAAGAGAAAAAATAATGGAGGGATAAGTAAGCCCAAGGAAAGGTTGTCATGAGATTAACTTGTCCAGATGACCCTTAAGTCACTTTTAGATTAAAATGGAAAGACAACAAATAGATGTGAAATGGAGGATATTTGCCATTTTTTTATAGTGATATATTTTAGCTATCAATGAAAGCACACCTACCACAGGACCCAATATACTCTATGAAGATAGGGAAATGAAACTCAATAAGATGAATTCAAGAGGCTATTCTCACAAGATAGAGGAAAAGAACATAGCTCCTCAATTCTTAATCTCACATGAACAGATAAAAATTTTCCCCAAATAAAAGCATAAAGAAGAAAAAGGAGAGAATGGAAGAGGAATAACCAAAAAGTTGGAAAATCAAATAATCTCTCAAATGTAGAAAAGGAAAGAACAAGGGAAGGAGCACACATTAAAAAAAATTCCAGTATGATGAGAAAATATATTGAATTAACATATCTAAAAGAGAAGTCAGCATAAGGAAGAAATAACAAACTTTCATAATGGCCCAAGGAATAAAGTTGGACCTAGCACCAGATATATGAAAATCAATAACAGTCCCAAAGAAACAAAGAGGGTCTGGAGTTGGTAAAGAAAGATCTGGTTTTAGTCAAGAAAGATCTGGCAACTGCAATGAGAAATTCATCATCAGTAGAAATGAAAGAAGACAAATTGATAGCAAGAAACCGTAAGATGGAAAAAGTAATGGGAAAATATGGAATCAATGAGTAATAAAATTCTCAGTATGGAAAACAAATTGGCAGAACCAGCAGAACATATAGTGAAGTATACTTAAAGGACAATTCTACTAGAAAAGTCAGAGGTTGGAGAAATACTCTAAAAGCATTATTGGAATTAGTTTTTCAGGCAACTAATGAAGACATTTTTTTTTTTAGAATACATAAGATCAAAGATTACACATTGATAGAATCCATCAGACACCTGGAGAGAGAAATGTAACATTCAGCTCACTCAGACACATTATTGTCAAATTCTAGAACTTTCCTCAAAAAAGGAGATTTTATAAGTAGCTTGGAAGAAAAGTATCATTTATCGAAAGAACTCCAATACAGATTCCATGTCAAGTCTAAGAAGTATTCGTCTGTCATGAGAAAATGGAGAAGAATGTGATGTATGATATACAGAGAATCCAGAGAAATTGGACCACTGCACAGAATTTTCTACCTAATTAATCCAAGGACACAGTCAAACTCTAGTGGAGGTATGGTTTCAATGATGTCTTCGTTCCAGTGGTGCTGATCAGAACACATCCATACTGCCATTTCCTTATCCATGTTCTGTTGTATATCTACCCTACTGGACTGTTCTGGGTCTTGGAGTGTATTGGAGGCATTGGCTACACCTTTTTATAATGTGTAGAAGCAGCATAGTGCTCAAATCTTCTTGGCTTTTATCACATGATTGATCTACCTTCTTTTCAGACCTTATTTGATTGCCTTTCTGGATCTTGTTCAATGATATTCTATCTGGTACATCTTATAAGTAAGTCATCATTGGAAATATGGTATAATCAACTTGTACCTATTGCCCTTTGGGTAACTGATAACTTTGATTCTTCAGAAATTGTGGTATTTCAATATCAAAAAGGAAATATACATTTTAAAAAATTCTCTACCACCTCTCTAAATATTTCTAGGAGGGGAAAAAAGCCTTCCTAAATACTTTGATATGCAAAATCTAAAAGCATAACTTTTTTTTAGATCATAATACAAATAGAAAAGTATTCTGTAGCAGAAATAAAACCAAAATACATTAGTCTTAAAGGAGACTAAAACATTCTTTGCTTCAGAATGACTGGATTTGAGGCCAAATTCTAGGAATAGTTACAAATTACTGGACTTAGAATCAGGAAGATCTGAATTCAAGTACCATTTCTGACACTAGCCATATGACTGTGGGTGACAAATCAACAAACATGGGAAACTTAAGCAAAGACTTAATTTATTCTTCCATAAAATGGGATTTTAATGCTATATTATATTTCGAAGGATTGTTGTAAAGACCAAATGAGATAATGTAGTTAAATCACTATATAAATGCCGGCTATTAATAATAACATTATTATAAATATTAACAATAATACTAGCGACGTAATTTTGAGAGTCAGCATCGTGTGGCTTTTTTGACCTCTTGAGATCTCCCAAGCCTCTATACCAAAAGAAAGAAGACAGAAATGGAATCCTAAGGGCCATGAAGACCATGTGGTCAGGAGCTGAACTGGTAAGAGAAGGAAAGAAAGGAGCACCCTTCACTTCTGAGAGTCATCCTTATATCTTGTCAACTGAAAGGAAATAAAGAGACTTGACTTGTTGATGACTGACTTCATTTCACCTCAGCAGCCAATTAAAATGCTCTCTATCATCATATAGTCAGTCAACTGAAAAATAGTCACAAATACCTGTGTGTGCCCTGAAGTGGCTAGCAGGGCCATCCATTCCATGTCATGTCAAGTGTTTTCAGTAACAGGTTCCCTCTCAATTCCTTACAGGTTGGTACTAAGCTCAGTACTGAAGGCCTTATACTTTGACACAACAAACCCTTCTCAAAGCGCAAGGTCTTCAGCACAGAGTCATGCATGTTCCTAGAATTTTCTAGGAGGTCTCTTGTTGTCTGCTCTCTAGCATGTCTCCTACAGGCCTGTGACCTTGTATGTTCCAATCCCAGCTACAAATAAATAACATCTAAATTCTCTCCTAGATCTAAAATTCCATAACTTTTGCCATACAGCAGGACTATTTTAGCTTTATGACTGATTCCTGGCTTTTCTGACCAAGACTCTCATACAGATAGGTACTTAATGGTCAGTAAGTAAATATAAATGTCCTCAGGAAAACTGGATACTCAGAGCATTGTTTTTTCATTGCAAATACTTATCCCCTAATTTTTTTTTTAGTTTTATACATTTGGCTTATTTTATATTGGATCGTCTTTAATCAGGGCAGTCTTGTACTAACATATATTTAACTGAATTTTCTGTAGAGAATACATTATTATTTATCTTTGGTCCGGGGACTTATTTTTAGATATCCAAACAACCCACACATCTTAATAGGTGTATTAAAATGTTGAAGAGGAAAAAAAACAACAACTTATTCCACTCAGCTTTTCAAGTTCTTTCTCTTTAGCTTATAGAAAGGCATTATTTACTTTTTCTTTAACGACATAGGTTTTTTTGTTTTTTTTTAACAAAACCTGTGCACTGACTGCTTCAACAAATGAGCATTTATCTTTCTCCTTTTGGGAAACCAGTTTTTATTACTGCCATGTTAAAGACAGAGCTTTACTTCAAGACTCAAAACAGAATGGAACATTTTTGAAATGGAAAACTCATTCAAATGTTTTGATTTATCAAAGCATTTTATATTTACTTTAAAAAGCACATTTTTCTGCTCCCTAGAGAAGTCCATAATGTGTTCCGTGAAAATTGAACATCAGAAAAATAATGTAGTCAAATGACAGAATAAAATTCAAGAAAAACTACTGAAGCTTTGCTCTTAAAAAAAAACAAAACTGTTTGCATGTTATGTTGTATGTATGTATTATGAAAATGCAGTAGAAAAGATATACAGTAGCAAAAATATTGTTTGCAGACACATACTCACAAGTCAATCTATTTTAGACACATTCCATTTCAAGAGACAGGAAATTAAATTGGATGGATTTTAAATAGGACCTACATTCAAGTTATATTATATACATAAGATATCATTATTGAATATTGTTTATTACATATTAATGCACTATTAATATTAAATATCTTTGTGTCGTTTTGTGGTTGTTTATGTTTGAAATGTGAAGTTTTTAACAGACTGAAATATTCTATGCAAAGCCTCTGATCCAAAATGTCACAAATATTGATGTTAAGCCTTATTTTGAGTAAGTCTCATTTTGTTTTTCTTTAAGATCATGTGAAATTTCTTCTCAGACAGTTTTATTTATATTATTCTGAACTTAGCCTTCAAAACCTTTCTGATCTTTTTTTGAAGCCTTTTATCTGGCTTGATATTAGATTAGAA
>CM053769.1:55402923-55417286 GCA_028658325.1 Potorous gilbertii
TGCACAGCCCTCCCTCACTCAAAACAAAGTCAAGTGCAAGTCATGTCATCATTTCTCTGATGGCCTGGTGTTCTTCATCAATGAAGGACGAACACACACATCACATAAATATTAACTAACATTTATATAGCACTTACCGTGTGCTGATCACCGTGCTAAATGTTTTACAATTATTTTCACATATATTATTATATGGTGCTATATAATAATATGATTCAATAATTCTAGATTTTATTATGACCCCCCTTTACAAAGGAGGGGAGGCAGATGTGAAGGTTCACACAGCTAGTAAGCGTCAGAGGCCAGATTTAGAACTCAGAGCTTTTTGATGCTAGGCCCAGAGCTCTATCCACTGTCACCTAGCTGCCAAATATTTTTGTATCGAGTTCCAACTCAGCTAAGCCACGTAGAGAATATAAAAAAGTTCAGTTCCCAATGATCTATACGACACCTTGAGCAAGTAACTTTCCTCTTCTGGCCATTTCTTCACCTATAAAGAGGAAGGCCTGAACTAAATAACTAAATAACCTCTAAAGTCCCTTTCAGCTCAGAGTTTCTATACTTGTGCCAGTCTATGTCCAACATTCTTTTCTATATTAATCTTTGCCATGCTGCTAAGTAATATGGAAACTTCCCTCTTGACACAAGAAAGAATTCAAGGTTGAAGAGAAAACAGAGCGACAAAATGGCTCAACTGAGTCCAGAAAGCGCTTGTACCTGTTTTCATTTCACATTTACATTTCTTTCTTCAATGTGTTTCTTTGATTACTCATTGTCATTGTTGGACATGGTTCTTGTCAGGCAAAAGATACAGCATCCTATATCTACAACATCTCACTATCCTTTTGTTCAACATGAAATAAAATATCAATATATAGAATCACCCAGCTACTATATTACAGGATGTGAACAAGGACAGGGTACGTGAGCAGATGAATTAGAAAATTCAGGATAAATAGAAAGCTAGGAGTATGACAGGGGAGGTATGAAAATGCATTGATTTTGAAAAGTCTTGATGCTAGTAAATTTTATTTTAATGTAATCTACTTAATTATTTAACATCTGTGTTTTCTACTTTTCTACAATCTAGACAAAAAGATGTTTTATTAGATTTTATCATAGTGATTTGCAAATAGGAAGTACTTAATGTATTTTTTTTCATTCATTCATAAGTGTACATAGTAGACTAGAGGAATTTATCCCTCCCCCCAGTTGATGTAATCACAGAAATGAAGGGGCAGATAATAAAATATTAATGTTAACAGGGTATAAATATATGTTGATAAGTGAGAGACTTTTCCCTGATAGAATTATAAGGGGAGCTGTCTATCACTAGGAAAAAAGATTGGCCACACCACTGGAGGTCTTTAAAAAGCTAAGCCTGCTAAGCCCGGCAGACAATCTAGCATTCAGGGAGCAGCTTTGTGGAATGTGACCCCTGTACCTTTACCTAGGAACAGCACAAGGGAGGAGGGGATTTCTCTTTGACTAGTAACTGCATCTTGCAGTAGAACTACTTGCCAAATAAGAATAAAGAGAGACTGAGACAGAGAGAAGGGAATGGATATGTGTATGAATATATCCACATATATATGAATATATGTGTGGATATATACATATGTGGATGGACATATATGTATGTGTGTCTGTGTGTAATTTGAGACCACTACCAACGAGGAAATACAGAAATGCCTTTTCTGTGGGAAAAGAAACATGAATTTAACCATTTAAAGAAGATTTTAAGGGATGGACATGAGGAGGGAGTGCATTTCAAGCATAAAGGATAGCTTATACCAGGCATTAAGGACATAGATAGAATGGCCAGTTCAGGTAATAGTAAGTATACCACTCTGCTGGAATGTAGGGTATACTAAAAGAACTAATGTACAGTGAGCCCAGAAAGGTAAGCTAGAGAGCCAAATGATGAAGGGTTTTTGATAAAAACAGCTAAGATACATATCCAAGCAACTAGAAATTTCAGTTGTCATACATTTTTAGTGTAGGTTTGCTATTGTAGACCTGATCATGAGTATATAAAATAGAGATTCGGGGGTAGGAAACAAAGGTCATTAAACCATTTTTTGAAAAAAGAAATATTTTAAGCTATAGAAATAAAGTCTATTATGAAGCAATTACAGATATTCATCCAGTCATACTTTTAACTGGCATTTGGAGGTCCTTAATCAGTCCATGGAATTATGGGTCTGTAGAGTGACAAACATTTGAATAAGAAATGAAAAATTCCATCAAAAATATATTTCAAATATCTAGATATTTGGTAATATACAGACAAAAAAATTGGATAATTGATGGAATTTCTTTGGTTTTCATTTGTTGTTTAGCATGCTATTGACACAGCCAGAATAGACATAATTTTAGTTGCCATTTTCTGCCTCTTGTTTGTTGTAAGGCAGTTGGTGTTGCAGCAGATAGAGTTCTGGGCCTGGAGGCAGGAAGACCTGAGTTCAAATCCAGCCTCAGACACTTATCATCTGTGTGACCCTAGGAAAATTACTTAACCTCCAGCTGCTCCAGTTTCCTTATCTGTAAAATGGGGCTAATAGTGGCACAATATAGAGAAATGTTAACTGGTACATATAGGCACTATATAGAAGTGTTAGCTGGTATACAGACACTATATAGAAATGTTAACTCCTATATTAGTACTATACAGAAATGTTAACAGTAACAGGAAAGAAGCAAAGGTTAATCCTGGAGGAGATCAAATAGAAATGGTTTCACTATTTAAACGAACAGGGCAACTCAAATACAATTTGATATCCTCCAGCTCCAAGTAAGCTTCATAAGAGAATTCAAAAAAGTGACCATTAGAGTATCCTTCTAGGCACTAGGCTAGACACTAGGTAAGCTCCATATCTACATTATTTCAGTATGATTGTTGCATTATTACGCATTATTTATGGAAGTAAAGACCATCAGTTCTGAGAAATCAGTCAGGGTAAATGATTTCTTCCAAAGGTCCCTTTTTGTTGAATTACTATAGATAAAATGTCAACTCTGAACTTAATTCCTCTGTCATTCTGAGAGTAAAATGGATAGTTCTCTTTGTGTAATCTAGGCATTCTTTGTGTTAGGTACGAAATGACCTTCTGCAACCAGTCCTCCATGCCCCAAGTTCAAGCCAAAAAAAAAAAAAAAAAGGCGTGAGTTAGAACAGAATATATTATACAAACAGATATTAGCATTGTGAATTATAGCACTACTTTAGTTAGAATGCGGTCAGCATTTCCTATTTTCAGTGGCTACTATTACAGCTCTGTGTAAAGTGTTGTGCACTAAGAAAAATTTATGTTTTCCCTGGATTTGCAAAGGGAAACCATTTAACTACCTGTGAGTAACATGCTTTTTTCCCCCAAAAAAATTCACTTCCAGAGAATATCATTATGCAAGATTATATCTTAATGGCTAGTATTGCACATATTCCTAATGTAGATTTAGAAAAAAAGAAAACAAAATTAAATCATTCCCTCCTCAGTCCATTCATCTTTTACATTGGTGTAATTTTCTAATATCTTTTTTTTTTTTACTAGTGCCCTGTTTTGTCAGTCTGGCTGCCTTGCCAAATTCTAAATTTTATGTTGCTTAAACAATGTTATATCACTCTACTCATATGTTAGAGTATGTTGTACATTTTTTTTTTTGCTGTCATTTGAGCAGACCTGTGGTTTAACTGGAAACTTGCAGGGTAGAAATTCCCTCAATCAATGCAGATACCCTTTTACTGTGCAATTTACTATACAAGTCATATGCAAGTCTCTAAGACTTGCATATGACACTAAGAAGTTAAACATCTTGTCCAGGGTCATAAATATGTGTCAGAACACAAGTCTCTCTCACCCTAAGGACAGCTCTTTTTCATCCTGACTTTTTTGGCATATGTTGCTATACTGAATTAGTGGTGATCTAACTTACTCTTTGTTGCCAATGAAAGTATTCCAGGAAAGTTATCTATCAGCAAAGATTTAAGACACAAAATTTTCAAACTGACTGTCCAAAGAAATTATAGGATGCTTAAGAGGATTTTAAATACACACACACACACACACACACACCTATAGGATTTTGCAGTCATGATAAAAGAACATGTCTAAACGTAAGTGGCATTTGCATAGTTCTTTTCACTAAAGCCTTTAGTTACGATTTTCTATCTGTCAGTCAGGAAGCATTTATCAGCACCTACTATGTGCCAGACACTTTGCTGAATGCTGAGGTTGCCAAAAGTGGAGTGATGGGAAAGCAGTCCCTGCTCTCAAGTAACTCACCGTCTAACGGGGATGATATGAGGCCAACAACCATATACAAGCAAGATATAAACAAGACAAACTACAGACAATGACAGAGGCACTTAATGGACTAGCACTAAGGGAGGTTGGGAAAGGCCTCTTGCTGAAGATGGGATTTTAGCTGGGACTTGAAGGAAGCTGGAGAGGCCAGAAAGGAGAGCATCTCAGCATTTCTGTGAAAATGCACAGAGCTGAGTATCTTGTCCAAGAACCAGCAAAGAGAACAGGGTCTCTGGATTGCAGAATACTTGGTGGGGAACAAGGTATTAGAAGACTGGGAAGGTAGAGAGGACCAGGTTGCGAAGGGTTTTGAATGCTAATCCTGGAAATGATAGGGAGCCATTGAAGTTTATTAGACAGGTGGGGTTTTTGCTTTAGGAAGATCAATTGGACGCTGAGTGGAGGATGGACTGGAATAGGGGAGACTTACTTAAGGCAGGAAGAACAAGCAGCAAGCTACTATAATGGTCCAGGCGTGAGGTGAGGAGAAACAGAATTACAATGAGGAAATCCAGTAGACTTTTCAGTATACAGAAAAATGCATAAAAGTTAACTAGTAGAATAATAACCTCACAACAATGTCCACTTGTATTCTGCAGACTCAATGAATTCCTAGACTTTAGTGGGAAGAAAAACCAATATCCAATGCAGATATTTGCAAACACAATTATAATAGCATGGTTGGGGGGGAATTCAAGCCAATGAGGTCTATAAAGACCCCTAAAGATACCAAAGTGAAAAGGAAACACTGGATCTTGTGATTCTATTGTGAAAAAATAATGAAATTGGAATGGTGAATATATACAGAAATTCTGAAAACCGTGTTCTGTAAGAAGAAATGTTATGAGTGCCATGGTGTTTATATATAGCCTTATTGTGCTGAGATACTCTACTGCATTATGGCCTTGACTTGGTAAGTCAGGAATGTAGAAAATATTTACTACCTTGAATTGCCTGTGTACCATATAGTGATTTATTTACCTATTACACTTCTCTCTTTGCTAAGGAGAAAGACCCAAGGAGCAAAGGGTAGTACAAGTTCACTTACAAAGGGCAGTACAAGTTCACTTACAAAGGGTAGTACAAGATCACTTACTTACAAAACAGTAAGTAAAGAGGATTTATTTACCTGTGATGCTCACTCTAAATACTTAGAGTTAAATCAAAAATGTTGTACATGTAGATTATAGAAATTTGCTTTAAGAAAAGAGTGAAAAGGCAGAGGGCACAGGATTAAACATCATCAAAAATTAAATTGTATGCATTTTGACAGACAGGATGACAGTGACTTCACTCATCTCAGGTACTAGCTAGGTGCCCATAAGTAAATCACTTAACCTAAATAAACCTCAGTTTTCACATCTGTGAAGTGGGGATACTAATAAATTTTTATATTTTACTTCACAGAGTGGATGTGAAGCTAAAATGATATAGTGCATGTAAAGCCCTTTGCAAACTTCAAAGAGATACAGAAATGTTTGCTATTAAAGATAGGAATCCACTAGTTACTGACCTGGATGTCTTCTCAGAACCAACGGTCTGTGTGTACAGGCTGGTTTGAATAAACATCAAAATCAATATCAAATTAGAAGAAAAGGTAAAAGTAGGAAGAAATTGACTGCAAGTACAACAGCTCCTACTACTTACTTCAACAAGCAATTGTTTCTGAAAATATTGAGAAATAGATAAAGTAAAAACATTGACTCTTGATTATCAATATTTCTTATGGAAGTTGAATCAATTTAAAAATTCACAACAGTGAAGAAGCCAAAAGAGCTAGCAAACCCTTATCTCTTTGCTAAGGAGATAGACCCAAGGAGCAAAGGGTAGTACAAGTTCACTTACAAAGGGCAGTACAAGTTCACTTACAAAGGGTAGTACAAGATCACTTACTTACAAAACAGTAAGTAAAGAGGATGAACAATTAATTATGAGAAATATTGCCTTGCATGATAATGAAATATAGCAGAAGTTAAGAAAACAAGTCTTTGATCATTTCATCATTTCAGTTCCAGCTCTTTCTGCAAACCAACCACTACCAAAATGATTCTTGGAGGCATAGGTGAAACTAAACCTGCAACTCCAGAAATCCAGAAGATAGTTGATAAGGTAAAACCACAGTCTGAAAAAAAAGAGCAATAGAAAATATGACTGTTTTGAAGCTGCAGAGTACAGAAGTTAAATGGTTGCGGGGACTGTGTATTTTGTAGAGGTACATCTTGGGAGTGATCAATGTGCACATTTAAAAATATTTTGAACCTCTCGGTCACAGGAATGAGCCAATGGAGCTGTCAGACTCCCGGACTGCCAAAACCAAGAATGACGAAGTGAGTGACTTTTAGAAGCACAGTCAGAATGCATTTGGTTACTTTCATGAGTATCTTGTATCAATAAGCACTGTTGAAATGAAGCATGGATCTTTGTCAAGTAGATTTTGACTTTGATGATGTATTGGTTAGTTTTAGTCAATGTTCCTTCCTTTCCTCTTTTTATTAATTCTTTATTATAAGGGATGTATCAGTAGATTGAGGAAGGAGAACAGATATATTCAGAAATAAAGTGATATAAGAACAAAAGATATCAATTAAACATTTTAATCAATTCTTAAAAAAAAAAAGAAAAGAAAACAAGCCTTTAAAAACCCACAATATATGAGTCAACCAATAATACTGGTCCAAGAAATTACAAGGAAGTCAATAAATAGAAGTGAAAAGGAGAAACAGATTTCCATGGTGATGTATTATCATTGTTAATGACAGTGAAATGACTATCATTTTGACTCCAACAACACTGAAAATAGAGATGCACTCAAGATGAAATTGGGAAGAGTGACTAGGCCTAACTAGATTCACACATAGGAAATCTGTGATGGAAATAACTCAACCTCAAAAACACCAAGTGAGTCATTTTAATAATTTCTAAGAAAGGATGATATCCAAAGAATGCAAATGATTATAGAGTTATTGCCATAAAATAATGCAACTTAGAAGATGTCAGCAACCATTGACCCATGTACCTAATCCCTCATTTTTATAAAATATTTGTGAGAATGGTTTGCAAATACATAGAGGGCATCCTTAATGAAAATATGAGAAGTGAATAAACAGATATTCACAGGTGATGTTCTACTGCAGATCACAAATCCTGAGAACTAAAGAAACTATAAGATAGTGTTATGTCAGTTTTTTTAAAAATGCATTTGATATGATAGAGAAAAATACAATTTAAAGGCTCTTCAACAAAGCAGCTCCCATGAATATGATACAATACCACAAAAATTTTTGATGGATGCAACCACTGAGATAATTGTAGTTTGATTTGTATCTTTAATTATTAATATCAACTACATCAAAAAATAGATAGATAAATATTCAACAAACTATGGTCATAGATAGAGTCCAGATAAAAAAGGATTCCTTGTAGAGAATAATGTTTCCAGATGCTTTTCTTTGCAGATGACAATTTTTTTTACTTCAATCTTTTAACAACACAAAGTCTCCTCAATTATATCATTGGTCACTCAAAAAAGATTAGTCTAACACTCTACCCCAGAAAAATATGAAATATTCAGGTTGGTTTTTATAAAGTTTTTCATAACCTCTTACTACATTTCCAGACTTCTTACACCTTACTCCCTTCCACATAATCTGTAACTAATAGCGTTGGCCTTCCTGCTATCCTAACACAGAACATTCTTTCTCCTTCCTCATTTCTGCTTCCTGTGTTCCCCAGCTTCCTTCAAAGTTTCAGCTAAAGTTTCACCTTCTGCAAGAAGTCTTCCCCAAGCTTCCTTCACCTTAATATACTTCCTCCAAGACTATCTCCAATTTGTCTACTTCATTATACTGTGAACTCCTTGAGAACAGGACTTTTTCTTTTTTTGCCTTTCTTTGTGTCTCCAATGCTTAGTATAGTCCCTAGCACAAAGTAGGTGCTTAATAAATGCTTGCTGACTTGAAAAAAATTAAATGGATGAAAAATGCATGTTTCTCAGGACACTGAAAGGCAGTTTGACAGACAATCCATCAAGTTATGGGTAGGCACTATGGATGAACAATGAAATGGACCAAGAATTGAACAGGAGGAGAATTGACTGGATACACTTGTGGAATTGTGCAGTGTTTTCAGTAATTCCAAGCAGCAACCCACTTCAAGACCCTATCATCTAAATACCCAAATTCTCCCACTGATGATGTATAGTAAAATATTGAGGGTGGGGGTGGTAATAATAGATTTATAGCCCACTGTTTCACCTCTGTGCTTGAAATATTTAAAGACCAACACACTTCTTGTGTATTAGGTAGAATCTCTAAGAAGAGGTTATGGAAGTTCAATCATCAATTGGCAGCAATAGCCACTATTCTAATCCTGATCAACAGGAAGAAGGAAACTTTTAATGGTCCCACCTCTCCCCAGTAGGTATGTCTTCCTGTCAGAGAGACAACTAAGTGTTGAGCTTTTAACTGTTCTCAGAAAGTAGACAGCCTACTATCCTTTATTTGTCTCCATCCCAGAGAGTACCTCCTCACCATCTAGGCAAGTGTGGTTTATTGGGTTTTTGCCCAATCGGATGCAGCTTTTAAGTCTCCCTCCTCCCCCAAACCTGATAAACCCTGACTCTTCCATTCTTATCACATGACTTTGGTATAATAGTGTCAATGTCCCACAGTTAACAGAAAAAATATGCTTAATTGTATACAATCTTTACTCTTGGCTCTCTCTCTGTCTCTCTCTGTCTCTCTCTCTGTCTCTGTCTCTCTCTCTCTGTCTCTCTCTCTCTGTCTCTGTGTGTGTGTGTCTCTCTTTCTCCCTCCTCTCCCTCTCTCCTCTCTTTCTCTCTTGCTCTCTGTCTCTCTGTCTTTGTTTTGTCTCTGTCTCTCCTCTTTCTCACTCTCTCTGTCTCTATCTCTGCTACAATCCCAAATGTTGGGAGGGGAAGAGATACATTGGGGTCAAACATCTCTGTACTTTCAACATTGGAGAGAAAAATAAAATTGGAACTCAATCAAAGACTTCTAGTAAAGGTAGAGAGGACAGTGCTCATTAGTGCCAGCCCTCCACTGCACTCTGACTAGTAGCACACAGCCATCTCTTCCTTTATTTTAACCTGCTTTCTTTCTTGTCAAAGACAAAATATATTCTATTTGAAATATGAGCATGGAAGAAAAGAGGAGAAAGGAAGGTGAAAATTAATAAGGGAAATGTTTTCTTAACTTCTTCCCCTCAAAATGGTGTAGAGGAGAAATACAAGAAGCGGAAAATATGAAGATAACTATGATAGATGACATGCCATCATTTTCATGGAGTTTCATTTCTTGGTCTCTTTTTGTTTTCACTCCAAGAATAGTTATATTTTGATCCTGTTGAAGTGAATTAGTTGTTTTACATTGTATGCAAGTAAACAATGCTGCAATGATCATCAGCCATGTTGACATTGTAATTCAAAGTCCTCTCAGTTTATTTCTAAACTGCTATGTCACAACAGTCAATTCTTAATTATTTAAAGCAAAAAAAAAATACTGGATTTGATTGAATGTCAATCAATAGAGCACTGATCAGGCTAATCATAGGAATATTTCCAATGTTATTGATGTGAAATGTTGTGGAGAAGACAACGAACTTGACTTGTAGTTATCGAGTTCAAGTGAACTATCTGACCTTGAACAAATGATTTCACTTCTGTAATTCAGTTTCCTCATCTATAAAATGGGACAGTAACATCTGAGTGTCCATGTTCTCATCTGTGGAATTAAGGGATTGGATTTGAGACTTTTGAAGTCCTCTTAGAGGTATATTTATGAAACTATAAAATTTGAAATACATTGTGCATGATAAATGTTTGTTAATGGAATTATTATTATTCATAGATAAATATAGATATTTCAATAGGTCTATAGTCTAATCAATGTTGACACTCCCTCTCCCACTGAAAAGCTATGTCTTCTCATTCTGTGACATTCTTGTCTATGTCCTTCCATAAATCCTTCATGGAGGGTCCACTCAACATACTGGAAGCCATCTCCTAGGTCTCTTAGTATTTTGTAGATATCAGTACAACATTCAGATTATTTCTCTACTGTCCCTCACTTAGTACATAACTTACCTTACTCTTATTATCTGGTCATGTATGTCCTTGATGGTATCTTTTATGATACTTCATATATACAAATCACAACTGGCAGCAGATGGCAGTCTAATAATGCCCATCATGTGTCTTCCATTGCCCTTTTGATCCTCTGTAATTTCAACTCCTCTGAAAACTATGGTGCCCCATGACGTATAACCACATGGCATCACTGGGAAAATATTCACATGAAAAAGAGGGGCTTTTGTGTATAGGAACCACTTGTGGAAACAGCATGCTCTTTCTCAGATGGAATACAACT
This sequence comes from Potorous gilbertii, assembly GCA_028658325.1. Classification (NCBI taxonomy): domain Eukaryota; kingdom Metazoa; phylum Chordata; class Mammalia; order Diprotodontia; family Potoroidae; genus Potorous; species Potorous gilbertii. The sequence goes on from CM053769.1 coordinate 55,413,614, forward strand.
ACTTCTTTCTCTTATGTAATAATTGACAAACTCAGTGAACACCTGCACTACCTCTCCAAGATACAGAAATTGATGAATTAACTCAATAAGCTAATAGCATCATTGATTTAGATCTGGAAATGACCTCAGGGGCCTTCTAAGATAAATCTCTCATTTATAAAGTAAAGAAACTGAAGCCCCCAAAGGTTAAGTAACTTTCCTTAAGGTACAGAGGTGGTAAACACCCATTCAACGCCATTTTATAATCTGGGCAATGTGCATTTCCCACCTATTGGAACTTTCCTCTTTAGATTCTAGGCTATTCTTTTGGGAACACCTCTGACTCTCACTCAGGAGGCCCTGTACTGTTCTGGAGCATCTCCCATCATCTATAGAAAGGAGTGCTTAGCACATCGGATCACTCTTTAGGAATCATTCTTTCATTTGAACTTCAAGTAGGACATCCCCACAGGAATGAAAACCATTTCTGGTGAGCATATATTTCCATATGGCATACCTCACATAATACCACCCCCCCATGTTATACCTCACATGAGGTTCAGAACTAAAGAATTGCTGCAAATTTTCTTTGTTTACATCTGTCATGGAACCTTTATAGGAGCTAGCTCATGGTAGAAAAACTTCCAATACTTCAATAAATGTTTGATTTTGAATACTATGCCTGCAGGGCATACACTCTGACAGGTTCTGCTGTGTGGTATCAGAGGAAAATACATTTAAAGATAGAAGCAACCCTAAGACTATCTGTTTGACCTCCTCCCTCCATTTGCAGATGAGAAACTGGCCTCTTCCTATCCTTCTAGTTTTCTTATACTTTACATACCTACAGGTAATCTGTAATCAGCTATTCTGGCTTTTTTATAGCTCCTTTAATATAATTTCCTATCTGTGTGCCTTTTGTCTCAGGTGTATCCCATACCTGGAATGCTCTACCCTCAGTTTCCTTCAAGACTCATTTCATATGCCATCATCTGCAGGGGACCTTTCCACAGACTCCTCAGCTCCTAGTATCTTTCCCTTTCAGATTATACTTGTTTATATTTTATGTTATGTAATTATTTATCTCTTGTCTCCTCCATTAGAAAGACAGGAATTGTCTTGGCCATATTTTGTATTCCCAGTGTTTAACATAGCGCTTAACACATTCAGATTGATAGATGACACAGTGAAAAGTGTCCTGAGTTCAAATCTTTCCTCAGACACTCAATAGTTGTGTGATTAGGAAAGTAATTTAATCACTCCAAATCTCATCTTCATTATACCTTTCAGCTGAGGCAGCTAGGTGGCACCATAGTGCCCAGAGTCCTGGGTCTGGAATCAGGGAAATTCATCTTCTTGAGTTCAAATCTGGCCTCAGTCATTTACTAACTGTGTGACCCTGGGCAAGTAACTTAACCCTGTTTACCTCCACATCTTTAATTGTAAAATGAGCTGGAGAAGGATATGGCAAACCATTCAAGTATCTTTGGCAAGAAAATCCCAAATCTTAGAAAGATTCAGAGGACATGAATGAAATGATTGAACACATACCTTACAGCATTACTGTGAGGATCAAATAGGATAATATACGTGAAACACTACAAACTCTGATATGCTATATAAATATTAGTTGTTATTATGTAAACACTTAATTAATGCTTATTGATGGATAGAAACTGAGGTGCCAGTCAAATTAAATGACTTGCCTAAGGTCCTACTGGCTCTGGCAAGAAATGACATCTGATTTCTGAGGATCAACCTAATTAAATCTGTAGAGGTTCACTCAAAGTTGGCTGGCCATTAGATAATGCATTCTTAAGCCATGGCAACCCATGAAACAAAGAAATAATGGAGAGTTGTCTTCAATTCTTCTGTTTCTATAGTGACAATAACATAAAAGAGGTAGAGGGTGCTAAGAATCACATAGTTTTTAGCCATTATCTTAGTTGTTCATAGCCCAGTAAAGAATGAGCAGACAGTCTACTGAGGCAACTGAATTGCACTGGTATAGCACTTAGTGTAAACAAGATCAGAAGAGAAAAAGAAGGTGTAGCTAAGTGGAAGGATGACTCATAAGCTCCCTTGGAAAGGCAAAATATAGGAGCAGGTAGAGTTGGTTTTATCACGTACACAGAAGTAATAAGTAACAACCATTTCACGGGACGTGGTCATCTCACACTGCTGTGCTCATAAAAAAGTAGATGCAAAAATATCACCATGAAAATAATTGCAGCTTACATACCAACAACATTTGATGCAGAGGATGAGAAGGCAGAGAAATTTTAGGTAGAACTCAATAAAATCTCCCAGGTTCAATCAGCATATACTTTGCTTCTGAGACACTTCAATGCAAAGGTGAGCATGGGGGGCGGGGGGAAGATGGCAAAACATATGTTGGAAAATATGCTTCAGGAGTAAGAATGAGACAGGCCAAAGGTTTATATGCTACACAGAACAATCATACTTATAAATCAAGAATACTTTCTCCAAGAAAAGAGTTCAACGGGACACACACACACACACACACACACACACACACACAAATATTAACCATATTTAACCAATAGGAAACTACTAACTGATGCGGGAGTCATTCCTGAATCAATTGTCCAAGTACAGTCAATCCACTGACAATGAAATCCATGGTCATTCCAAAAAGATTGGCCTAGAATCCAAACGGGAAAATTCCGATGGAAGAAGAAGGCACATTGCCTAGAGAATGAAAGGCAGTTCAAGCAAAGACCAAAATTTTTAAAATCAAAAGAATTTTTTTTAAGTTGGAAAGGTCTTTAATTATTATAAATTAAAATGCAAATTTTATAGCATTTGTCAAGTTAGTATAGAATCAAGGAATAGACAGAACAGTTGAAATTACACACTGTGTAGATGAGCTACATAAAAGAAAATAGCATTTGGGGCATTTTAAGTCTGATATAAAAAGTCAGGAATCAGCACCTGAAAATGATAAATTAGCATTTTGTCTTTACCTTTCATGTTCCTAAGAATGCTAATGAAGATACTAATGAATAATGAAATGGTCATGAGAATGAGAGAAAAAATGACAAACAAAAGAAACAAAAGGTTCCAGGTGCCCATAAATTAGATAATGCCACAAGAATAAGCAAGAGTTTATATTACATTACATTAACTAGTGGAAATATGACAAACAGAAATAATCATCCATTTTGTCCACTTCTGCCTTCTAGGGAGAAGATCTCAAAGTATAGTTTTCAAATGAATGTCTACTTTTCTCTATTCCTATTTATTTATTTATTTATGATTTCTTATAGAAATCACATGGCGTTTTCCCATTCTAATGTTTATCTGAAAACCTTCCAAGTATCCAGCCCTAAAGTTTTCTTTCTGAATTTTCTCAACATGAGCATGCATCATGTACCTGCCTTGTAGGTTAAATGGATTGATTTTTTTCTATCCTTAGACAATATATTCATTTTGGGTACTATACCTGAAATCTATCATATGGTCATTTTTCAATTGGTTCCTGAGGGAGTAGTATAGAGGGATGGAGACTGGGCTGGGGAAGAAGAAGACATTTCTTTGTATGACATAATTTCAATAGCACAAATCAATCTTATTTTCTTTCTCTAATGTTCTCTCTTGAGCTAAAATATTACAATTTTAAAATGTATTACAGATGTGGCTTTTTAAAGGTGAACATTGTTGAATTTATTTC
>CM053769.1:55417786-55452889 GCA_028658325.1 Potorous gilbertii
ATTTGAGCTCAGACACTTACTAGCTGTGTAACCCTGGAGAAGTCACTTAACCCTATTTGCCTCAGTTTCCTCATTTGTTCATGTAAAATGAACTGGAGAAGGAAATGCATCCTTTTCCCTCTTTAGTGATGGCCACAAGGCTCTGAAATGAAAGTGAGGTTGGATAAACCAACTCAGGAATATCAATATCGGGAAAGCAACTGTCCCTAAGTCATCTAATAGTTGAGGATAATGCTACAGACAGGTCGTGACACATCAAAAAGTGTGGAGCCCCACAGCAGAAACAACTCTGGTGATGCAGACAGTATCTTTGCCAAGAAAACCCCAAATGGGATCATAAAGAGTTGGACACAACTGAAATGCCTCAACAACAATTAAAATCATTTACCTCAATACAATTTACGGGAATACAATCATCTATGCCTAATTCCACCTAGCACGATAACTGTGAAACATGTTAATTATGCTAGAATAGTTTTGTTGTAAGTTTTATTTGATTATAATACTAATCTTGTAGAGTATATAGTTTCATACAATGTTGGAGCTGAAAGAGACCTTGGAGGCTATCCAATTCAACCCACTGATTTTTCAGATCAACCAATTCTGTCCATATAGGCTCCAAATTCATGGTTCCTCTGCTCGTACAACATTACCTTTGTCTTACAATTTGAACAATGTAGGTGCGAGAATTCAAGAGTCCGTTTTCCCTAGCAGGCAGTCGATGATCCAGCTGCTATGTCCAGAAGATTGGCAGTCTCTTATCATTACCCCTGCTGGAGGAAGGGATCATGCTCTTCACTTTTATATTGATATTTCTGATGAATTTTGTCTAATTTTTATCAGCCTATGTGTAATCATAAGTTGTTTGTTTTCAGGACCACTTCAAATAAAAATGATAGAATCTACCCTTTTCCATTTGAACAGGGAAGTTAGAGACTGCTGCCATCCTGTAAATTAGAAATGGAAAAGTAGAAGAGGCATGAGTTCTATAGGGAGTCATGCTTTCCTAATGCCAAGAATAACAATTGCTCACATTTGTACAGCACTTAATAATTTATAAAGCACTTACTTCACAGCACTACTGTGAAGTTCCATTGTCTCTATTTTACAGACAAGGGCAGCTAGCTGGCTCAGGGAATAGAGCCCTGGGCCTGGAGTCAGGAACACTCATCTCCCTGAGTTCAAATTCAGACTCAGAGATTTCCTAGTTGTGTGACCTTGGGCAAGTCACTTAACCCTGTTTGCCTCTGTTTCCTCATTTGTAAAATCATCTGGAGAAGAAAATAGCAAACCACTCCAGTATCTTTGCCAAGAAAACCCCAAGAAGACCCCAATGAAGAGTTGGACATGACTAAAAATGGCCAAACAACAATAAATTTTACAGATGAAAAAGGATTAGAGGTGTGGTACTCATTTTCATGTAATTAAGAAGTTGTAGAGTTCTTGAATCTGTCTTCTGATCTTTGGCTCCATTACTCAATTCTACCACAGTCCTGTGTCCTGTGCTCCCAGGTAGACAGAATGATAAATTTATAGTTGAAGGTTCAAATCCCATATCTGCCACTTACAAACCGTGTGACTTTGGGCAAGTCACTTCAGCAACACTGGGCTTCATTTTCCTCATCTGTAAAACGAGAGGGTTGGACCGGATGAGATTCCAGTTCTAAATCTCTGATGCTAAAACAATCTAAAATACAAGGGCTTTTCACCCTTTTGAACCTCTGTACTCCCTCCATTTTCTCATTCTTTCCTTTCCCTTCTCATAGACAAAATCTCAGTCAATCTTTCATCACCTGGCATTGTGATATCTTAACTGTCATCCCTCCCTCCATGTTCTCTTTCAGTCATCCTCACACGTTTTTTAGGTTAATTTCCCTAAAATTCATACGTACATATATCTATACACATATATTATGCATGTGTTTATAGTTTATACATATGTAGGATAATCCTTCTCCTATATTTTACCTTATATCATTTCTCTAATCTGAAATGCCTTGCTCCTCCTCTCTATAAATCCAAAATAGTGCCTCTCATACTTTTTTTTTCTCACAGCACAATATTGTTTGCCTTGAGAAATCACAGCACGTTGAACATTTCCCCAGATAGATGGGCCTCTAGATCCCACTACCCAAGACTAGGAATGCTGACTCCTCTCCTTCCCTTCTCAAATCCCTTCTTTTTTTCTACTCCACCTTTTCCTCCTCCTCTTTCTTCCTTTCCCCAGGACTCCAAGAGTGATAGAATTGCTATTGTGACCTTTCTATTGCCCAGCTAGAGAGGTAAGTCAGTCAGTTGGTTAGGCAATAAACATTTATTAAGCATCTACTGTATAAAAGACATTTTGTTAACTTCTGAAAGAGCAAGCAACAAATTATGCTAGGGGCAGGGTTTGGGGGAAGTTTCACAACTTGAAAAATCTTCCACCCCCTTTGAGAACAGTGACCTATATTTCCTTCAAGCCTTAAGTCGAACTCTACCTTCTCAATGAAACCTTTTCTACTGATAGTTGCCCACTTCAACCCTGCTTCTCTCTTTAACTTTTATTTCATTTGGAGTCATCGTCATTGCCAACTCCTAGCACTTAACAGTAGTTTTATATTGTTTTCTATTTGTTACTGTATATTTTCTCTTTGTATCCTGTCCTAGCCTAGAACAATGCCTTGCACATGGTACATAGCCAATAAGTTATTATTAATATTTTTAGATGTGGAAATCTTGTCTAACCAAATAGACTGGGAGTTCCTAAAGGACAAGAAACATATTCTGCCTCTCTACAATCTCCTACCACGGTATTGAACACTCCATAGTCCTTAAATACATGCTTGATTACCTGACATGTGTCCATCAGATTGTCAACTAATATTGCATCTACACTGTGCTAAATTCTAGAGATACAAAGAAAGGCAAAAAAAAAAAAGCAATCTGCTCTCAAACAGCTCACAGTCAAATAGAAGCAAAATAGAGGAAGACAGAATAGGAGGAAGGGACACATTTACAAAATTTAGTGTTCTTTGAAAGGATTTCAGTCACTCATTGAAGAGTGAATAAAATACTGATTTCCCCTTGAGTGTCTAAAATACAGACTGTTGTGTTTTAGTTGCCAGGTGAATTTGTTTGGACTTGTTTTGATAGACAACATATGCCTAATTCAAATAATTAAGTCCTTTTTAAGTATCTACTGTGTACAAGATACTGAATTAGGCATTAGAGATGCAAAAACAAAAAAGCCAGTCTCTGACCTCATGAAGCTTAACTTTTACTGGGAGGTTACAGGGTTAATAAGAAGGGAAAAATCACCAGCAACTGGGTGAGTGGGGTATCACCGTAAGAGAAGACTTCATGAGGTAGGTAGCACCTGAACTGAGCTTTGAAAAGAGATAAGGCTTCAAAAAGGCAAAGGTGAGGAGGCAGCACGTTCCAGACATGGGGAATGGATCTATACAAAAGCCCAAAGACATGAGATGTTGTGTTGAGCTCAAAGGTAAGCTATTAGTTCATCTAGTTGTAATGTAGATGGCAGGAAGAGGCATAATATGAAATGAGGCTGGTTGGGCAGGTGGGAGTCAGATTTTTGAGGTCCTTGAATGAGGAGTTGTATTTAGACCTATAAGGGGAGTGGGAGCCATGGATGGTTTTTGAGCAGGAAGAACACATGGCTGGATATTCCTCTGCAAAGTTGTTTCTCACAGCTCTGAGGAGGATGGATTGGAGACTGAGACTAGACTAGGGAAGAGGCAACTATAACAGTCTAGGCTGGAGGTCATGAGGGCTTTAACTAGACCAGCAGATCACACCAGAAGCGATTGTTCCCTAGAAGTTTATTTCTTTAAGATACTCCTTTATGCCAAGGGCTTTTCACTTGTTTCTTGTATGACGGACCCCTTGGGGGTCTGCGAATCCCTTCTCATATAATGATTTTAATGGCCCTAGATAAAAGACAAAGGAAAAAATGATTACCGGAGTTAACAGAAAAGGCCACAGACCTCAGGCTAAGAGACCCTACAAGTGTGTGTGCATATTTCTGAAGGTTAAAGTCAGGGATCAGGCTGTTGATTTACTGGCGTAGGAACTCCTAGGCGAGGACTGCTTAGCACCTTGTCTTCAATTCATTGTCTTAAAGCATTTCCTAAAGCAGTGGTTCTCCAAGTTTTTCACAACATTAGAAGTCTTCAGTTTAAACAAAAATTTGGCAGAAAGCTGTTAGTAATATTCTCTAGCTTTATCATTTTCAATTCACAGCAGCAAATAATATGTGGCTCATTAAAACTAAACATAGGCATACACATATGCACACATGCATATACATATACACACATATGCACACACACAGACACAAAACATGGGGGATTTTAGGATACCTTGAGAAACAGTTTGAGAAACAATGACCTAGAACACTGAGAGGTTTGCCCAGGGTAACCTAATTTTGTATACACATACATGTGCATGTACGCAATGCATATACATGCATGTGTGTGCACGTATATATGCATGTATGTGTATATATGTATAAGTCTATATGTTTTCATTTAAATTTATTATTTGTTAATGAAAATTTATTGGTATATCCATTTACCAAAAAGGGAAGTACAGATTTATTTATAAATATATTAATATTTTGTATGTGAAGATCCAATGGCAGCATGCTTAATGGATAGACAGCCAGCCTTAGAACTAAGAGGCAAGCATTGAAGCCTCACTGTTGAAACATAATGGCTGTGGGAGAAGTCATTTAACATCTCAGTGCTCTTGTAAACTTTCCAAGACTATCAGTTACAAAGAAAGTGCTTAGCTGCTTGTATGGAGGGAATTTCCACTTCTAGGAGTTCCCTACGTCAATAAAGCCCTAGATCTAGGCCCTGCTCCCCAGAATATTTACTTCTATTACTTATGCCATATATGGTATGAAGCTTGCTACTTTGCCCCCCTGGCCAAGATCTAGGAAGCACTGCTACGTGGTGGCACTCACTGTACCTTAACTCTAGACCTCCTTTACTGTAAAATCCTCAGATCATAGGATCAAACCTAGAATAAGAAGGAATCTTAGAGATCATCTTGTTGTCTTATATTACAAGTTGACAACAAACATTTCTATCCTACTTTAAGATTTTCAAAATTCTTCATTAAAAAATAATTATCTTTCACATAGTGCTTTAAGGTTTGCAAAATGCTTTATAAATATTATCTAATATTTAATAATAATCTAATATCTAATATTATATATTATCTAATTTGATCCCCATAACTCTGAGAGGTTATTCTTGTCTCCACTGGACAGATGAAGAAACTGAGGCACACAGAAGTTAAGTGATTTGTCCAGGGTCACACAGTTATTGAATTTCTGAGGCTGAATTTGAACTCACATCTTCCCAACAAGTATCATCATCTTCATTTGACAGATGAAAAAATGACAATACAATAGCTGACATTTATATACAGCTTTAAAATTTGCAAAGCAGAATTTGAACTTGTCTTCCTAAACCTGATAAAGTCCAGAATTTCATCCACTGTACAACCTCCTTGGTGTATCCACAAATTCAGAGAGGTGGCTTCACTTGTCTATGGTTATTTACCTAGTGACAGAATGAGATCTCTCTGATTTCCGGCCCATTTTTTTGCAGGACCATCCTGCCTCCATTAGTTGGATTTATAAACTGAAATACCAAATGACAATAGTGAATGTTACAATTTCTGATATTTTGAAGTAGCATGTCTCTGCTACCATTGAAACCCTTACTCTTAGGGATTGGGCCAGAATCTAATTGATGGATTTTGTTAGGTTTGATTTTTACTATTTTTGTTTCCATATTTGGAGGGTCATAATTTGTCCCATAATAGATCTGAAAAATCTCTCTTAACCTTCCTGTGTTTAGAAGATTCTTAGTCTTCCTTTCTTTCTTTAGGAGATTCCAAAAAAGCAGAGATGGCAACCTGGACCTGGAATCAGGAAGACCTAAGGTTAGACACTTACTAGTTGTGTGACACAGGGCAAGTCACTTAATCTCTATCTGCCTCGGTTTCTCAGCTGTAAAATCAGGATGTCACCTCCTTTTTAGTATTATTATGAGTTATGAGGATCAAATGAGATACATGTAAAGTGATTTATAAACCTTAAAGGACCATATCAATGTTTTCTATGATTATTATTTCTTTAAAGGCAAGTTTGTTTGGTTTTTTCCCATGTTCAATAACATAAAGACATGGAAAGTGGCTTGACCTTTTCATCTTGTGTTCATATGCTCTTTCCAAAATTCTCATATGTAGAAATGATCAAAACACGCGTACTTTAGGTCTGAGACACCCAGAAATAAGAAGATAGATAAATTAAGGAAAGAATGCAGAACTTTTATTACTGAAGCCAGGATTGATAAAGATCTCATTCTAAAACATACGGAGAATGTAGTGTTATCAAAACTCTACACGTCTTTGAAGCTGATCAGTGATGTGTAGGTAAGCAATCCACAAAATGGTGGCAGATGTAGGGGGAGAAAGCATGGAAGATTTCATTTTAAACGATATGATATATCTTTCATATATTAGTATTCTTGAAAGCAAAAAAAAAAACCAGACCTATAATCAAGGCAGGACAACTGGGGCTTTGTCTCTAGGGCAATAATATATAGGAAGGGGGTCATATTTCATTTCAGAAAGCAATGTTGTCCTCTGCCAGCAACACAGTGTAGTGCCAACCTGCCACTGTCCCAAGGCCTCCGTGGATATATGCCCCTGCCTACCACTTTGCTTTATTCTGTCTCTTTTCCAGGATTAGGGGTCATTGGTTGTATCTTAGGGGCAGGCAGACTTTTGAGGGAGTGGAGGGGATAGTTGAGTCCTTGCCCTGGTGTCACAACATCCAGCTGAGGTGGATTGCTCTCTACCTCTCTTCCCATCCTCTTCTCAATTGAACTTGTTCCAGCTACTAAAATTCCTAATGACATTTCTGCTTTTGGTTGAACCATATTCTGCACTATAGAGACTCCAGAAAACCATGGAAAAATGTCCTCAAGGTTTAGTTAAGAGGACAGATCCCAGAGAAATGGACAAAGCTTGTTGAGAACTTCTCATCTCTAAACAAGACTGTGCCTAAACAGTTATGTGATAGTATTCCCAAAGATCCTCCAGGAAAGAAGTAATATCAACTTTTCTTCTCAGTTTCATGCAACTTTGTTGACCAAGTCTCCAACATTTTTGTTTTTCAAAAAGACCCAAAGATCATGGAAACTTGGTGAGCTGTGTTATATCATATAAACTTTCTCAGCTTTAAAAAAAATAATCACAATTATAAAAAAGCATTCGATTCACTGTTCGGAGTCCCCTGTTGCCTTTTAGCAATCCAATATTGGGGAAATTCACTGGGTTTCTGCTAAAGATCCACTTTTCCACAGTTGTGTTCATTTTTCTTAATCAAATATTTGCTTCTGTGTCTTTCACTAAAACTTACCCACCGTTGTACCTAGGCTAAAACTATGTTCAGTCACTGCCAAAGTTGCAAGTCAAATCAACATTTATCATGTGCCTACTATATGCCTGGAACCTTGCTAAGCCCTTCAGCTTCTTCCCCTAATTTTAAGATCATGTCATTATCTGCTTTTGTTTTCCTCTCAAGATAACTTCTAGATTGTATTTAAGTTAGTTAAGCACTCCAGAGACCCAAGGCCTTGTTGATTATAAGGAGATCACAAGTTTAAAGATGGAAGGCATCTCAGAAATCATCTAGTCCTATGTTCTAATATTAGAGGTAAGGAAACTGATTTGCAAAGGTTAGGTGATTTGTCTGAGATCACATAGTAGCTAGTGTAGCAGGTAGGATTCAGATCTAGGTGTTCTGACTCCTCAGCTAAGTCTCTTCCAATCCCTTGGCTTGAGGGAGCAATACTTGGGCAGTGAACCCTAGAGCAGACTTCCTACAGTTCTATGACCCCAGAAATGGTACTTGGAAATTTACTTTCAGGAAATTAGCTTCAGAAGTTTTTGACCTCATTCCTACTTTCTCATAGCCTTCATTTGCTCTTAACTTTTTGGGGGCTTCTTATTAGGGCTCTGGAAAAGTGATTTTAGGGAGGTACATTAAAATGAACCATACTGTGTCTTTTATCAAAGCCATCTACAATTGTATAGGAACAAATGAAGCTACTTATATTTTGAAGGCATTGTCAGGAACTAAGACTGTACTTAGAAACCCCAGAAAATGCAATGTGTGCCTCTGATAGAATGCCTGAATAGAAGGCCTCATGTCTAGTTCTTATTCATACTAGATAAAAGCCATAGAAGTCCAAGGTGGCTAGCATTGTTTAATAGATCAATCAATAGTCTGCTGTTCTGCAAAGATTACTTTCTCTACAAACCAAAGTATAGTTCTACTGGTAACAGTCAGCTTTGTGACTGTCTCTAGGTTTTCTATATCATATCTGCCTTATTTCCCTCAAGACACACCTCTTTTTCCTCTAGTATAGATACCAAACACCCAACCAGAAGTTATTCCTAGCTTCCTTTTTTAGAACCAGAATGTAAGAACTACCCAGGATGTGAAAGACAAGGACCTTGTTTGAAAGCACTATGATTTAGATCTACGTTTTTGGGGGAAGAGGGGGAAGGGGTGGGGTGGCTAACGAGGGAGGTCTGAATGTTCCTCTAAGTGTGTAACTAATAAAGAAGAAATAGAACATGTCCCTCTAGTTTGTTTATTTTCCAAATCATTCCAGCCCAATTTGCAGTTTAAAACCAAAACAAAACACAAACTACTTTCATTTTTAAGTGATCAAAGCAGAGCGTGATCCAATCAGGTCAACAGCTACAAGCCAGAGCAAGGCAAACATGCTTAAGCTCCCTGTTTACTAAAGATGTTCACAGATGATAATGACGTGCAAGTCCCAAGATATTTGAAGAAAAACAAATACAGAGAAGGGAAACCAGTTTGAAAACTCAAGGAGCCAGTAGTCGTTTATAGCTCTTGTTTAAGTTATGAAGGGGTGGAAATTCATTTGCCTCCTCCCTCCTTCCCCTTTCCTCTTTCTAAATTCCTCCTCTTTTTCCCAGAGGGCAGCTTACCACTGTGGACTAGAGTTTTCTTTGTAGTAGAGAGACCTTCTAGGCCATTGTAGGAAACTTTTGCATATTAACTAAGTGGGGCTGATTCTCCCACTTTCAGTTCAGTGTTAGCATGTCAATAGAACACTGCCAAAAGGTTAAGTAGTGCACACAACAGCTCTGCTCCAAGCATTTTGTTTCTTAGTCAGACCCAATGCATTTGTTATTCCTGGAGGACAAGAATAATGGATCCAGTGTGGAATTTTTTTTTTCTGGGTGCAAATGAGGCTGCCCCATGAAGAGTCCTAAATGTTAACTTTCAATGGGGATATTTTGTTTGCTCTGTATAATAATAAGTCACTACTTTAGTGACTGACTACTGAATGTTTTAATTCCATGCAATAAACATTTATTAAACATTTATATAGGTTTCTATAAACATTTATTAAACCCTAGCTATGTATGAAGAACTAGGGATATAAAACCAAATAAACCAGTCTCTGCCCTCGAGGAGCTTATGTTCTCACGTGGGATACAACAGGATCGCCAGTAAAAGAATATAAATGATGCACGAAAGAACACAAAATAATTATGAAAAGAAGGTGCTAATCACTGGGGATGGGGGTGGGGTTAGGGATCAGAAAGGACATCCCTAGAATCTCGGGTAGCCCCAGAGCTGGACTTGGGATTTTCCCTGCCATTGCTGGAAAGGTCTCAATTTTACTGAATTTTGATTCAGTATAATTACCATTATATAGATCCATTCAAGGACCTGAGTTACTTAGGTACCTAAAGGGATTCATGCTAGGCTTGTTTTGCCTGCCTTAAGAAGCAGCCACAGTGTGCTGAAGTAGATAGAGGGCTGGCCTCCCAGCCAGGAAGACCTCACTGTTACAGAGGATAGAACAGTGATTTGGAACTTAGGAATATATGAGTTTAAATTCTGCTTCAGATACTCGCTCCCTGTGTGCTCCATGCAAGTTTCCCTTTATGCCTCAAATTTTTTACGTATAAAATGGGGAATAATTATGAAATCTACCTCAAATATTTGTTGTGAGGAGCAAATAAGAAGCTTTATGTGTAGCATGTGCAAGTAGCAGACATCCACTTCTCTCTCTAGACAGCCTTGTCTTTCTAACAGGTCGGGGATCCCAAGAGAGGGTAACCATAGAGTTACAACCACCAGGCATGACGTTCCAGGCAGTACCCATGAAGGGATTACTCCCCCATTAATGTCTGCTTTAGATCCGGAAATCTCCTCGCTCTGCTTCACCACTTAAAAAAACCAGCCAAAATATTTCTTTATTCTGACCTTGACCCCAAAACCAAGATGAATATTTCCACATATAAAATAGATTAGATGATAATTTATGAAAAGCGATTTCTGTTGGCTCCATTAACTCTTAATGAGACACCTTTACTAAATGTAAGGCAAAGTGACAGTGAAAATGACATGTCGTTCTACCCCTAAACCTGGGACGCTCTCATTGCTCTACAGTTCCATGGGGGAAGTGAGCCCAAACCTACAGTACCATAGCAGATAGAAAGGCATTGAAAATAAATATATTATGGTCAACTCCTAACTCTGGGTTATGGGCCTGGATGTCTTACTGTTGTCAGGAATACCCCACATAAAAATTCCCATTATTTTTATTGACCACTCTAGTCTCCTTGCTGTCCTGTTGGACAGGGCTAGTCCTCTGCTGGCTTCTGGATGCTCTAGGCTTTTCTGAGCCTCTCTATTACCCTGTTAGTCTACTCTCCTTTTCCTTTGTCTACTCTTCTCCTGGGTTACTGAGGTAATATTAAGCTTTTTTCATTAACAAAAGCAGAAACCATAAAGCTTGAAATCTGCAGAGCTTTTCACAATCTGTTCCCTTGGATGGTTTCTGAAGTATGTCTTTTTTCTCAAGAAGTAAGTGATATAAGGTAAGCCTATCTTCTTCCAGTTTGCTCTTCCAAGCAGCCAATAGCAATGCAAGCACTGAAGTCTCTTCTCAGACCTGACTGGAAGTCTTTTCTGGGATCAGTTCTGCTTCTGTGCTCAGCTATTTGTAATTCTTGGGAACGCTGAGCATTTTGGATCAAAGTAGCATCTTTGCAGTGAGATATCTCACTTCTAACTCTTTGGTGGTAAACTAAAATATACATTTTTTCCCCCATTTATACCATAATTAGGCAATATATATTTGTCCAATAGTCAACAAACAATTTTAGGGACCAGAATTCCCAATTATTTGTTTAAAAATTCTCAAATAAGTCGTATGCAAATTATATGCTGTGAAACAAGACACTATACTTCCACAAACTTTATCTTGAGTAAGTGTGTTTTCTCTGTGAGGCTGTTTTTTTTTTTATTGTTTCTCTAAAAACTTCCTTTGTTTCTGTCCCTTTCCATTAGCAAAACTGTCCACATCTGAAAGGGGTCCCCATTTACATAGATAAAATACTTTGAGGATATTAAAGTACTATGTAAATGTTAACTATTATTTTTAGTTATATTTATATAGAGCTATTTTTATATAACTATATATGTTGAGTTTTATAGATTTTTTTTAGTTATGTGCCTTTGCCACATATTGTCTGTGTGACTCTGGGAAAAGTAACCTCTCAATACTTTAGGTATCTCTAAGACTATAAGTAATGGAGAAGGCCCATATTAGTGAAATCATGAGTCTAGTCTCTGTCTAGTCCCAATAAAAATACAGAAATGTGAATTATTGTTTTTTATCATAAGGTAGTCTAGTCTCATGGAGGCAACTCTAGATGAAACAATCAAAGTAGGTCCAGCCACTGTGAAATGTATTAACTATAATTCAATATTTCATTTCCAGAATGTTGTGATCTCCATGAAATAGTATTTCCAATGGTTTTTAAAGAATGTAGAATAATATAATAAAGCAGAAAATAAGGAAAGTGTATGATTAGATCCTGGACTAGGGATAAGAGCATGATGGTAATTGATAGAAGATGGAGTGAAGGGATGGAGGTGGGACTGCTCTAAAGAGGGTTTCCTAAGGGAGGATGTGGCTTCATGGAGTTTCTTTGTTTTTTCTCTTTCTGGACAAGTTTTCCCACCTCTCCTATTTTTTTTTTTTGTCATAGATATAGGGAAATTTTGGTGAAGAAACCAAAACAGAAGAACTGTTCTGCTAATTATGATCTTGAGTAGTTTCCTAGAGTATTAAGTTATCAAATGACTTGTCCAGGGTTTCAGAGCCAGTATATACTAATAACTGAATTTGAATGCAGATGGTCTTGACTTGGAAGTCGGCTTTCCACCTACTGTGCTACTTTGCCTCACAGCTCCCCTTCTCTGAGTAAGTGAGCGGCTATTTGTGTCATTGACTCCAGAACTTCATTTCCCCTACCAGTCAAGTGCTCTTTGGGTTATAATTACATTTAATTAATCTGTGTTGTGTTTATTCTTCATTCACATAAGCATCTCTGCTGTTGTTTCTTCCTTCTTGCTATTATACATTATTCATTTTAATCAGAGTTCAAAACATTTCACAAGATTCTTTCTGACCAAAATCCATTAGAAGTAAAATCAGAAGAAAGTTGAATTTAAGAGACTACACATTCCAAGTTAAATCAATACATTTTTAAGCCTGTAAATTTGATTCAAAGACTGATTTTCCTTCCCCAAACCAACTTTCAAGCTTAAGAGTAACACAGGCAAAGAGGTGGTACTTTCATCCTTCTTTGTCATTTTTAAAGTAAAAATCTAGGTATTATCTCCGAGGTCTGACTTCTGAAGGAACATGAAAATCCTTATGGCTGCTACTATTTCTTTCAAGTCTACTGACTCCCAGCCTTCTCCTTTTCCACATCTGTTCTCCATTACAGATATGACTGCTTCTGCAGACACAGGATTGCTTCTGCCAGGTATAACAGTTACATCTCCCCATTTATCCAGCGATTTTAACGTTTTTTAGTATTTTCAAATTCATTTGAGTTTTACAATGATCCTCCCTCCCTCCCTCCTTTCCTTCTTTCCTTCCTTCCCTCCCTCCCTCTCTCCTTCCTTCCTTCCTTCCATATGGAAGGGTCCTCAGATACTATGTAATCCAGTTTCATTCATTTTATAGATTAGAAAACTGAGGACCACAGGGTTAAGTGATTTGCCTAGGTCACACAAGTAGTAAATATGTTTTCTATTCCCTCATTTTTTTCTTTAAATTCAACAGCTTCGTAATTTTGCCCAATGTGCCTGGCACAGAGCTTTCAGCACACAATAAGCTTAATAAATGTTTCTTGTATTATATCATGTTATGTTGTGTGGGTTGTATTGTCATCATATTCATCATGGCATGCACATAGCCTTTGGCTGTAAGAAAAGGTGTAACAAATTTTAAACAACAGTGGGGAAAAAGAGGAGACTTGAAAGCTAAGTCATAAAAAGTAGAAGGAACTGAATAACCCTGAGATGTCTGCGGGAACAACATGGAAAGAAGTGTTTGGTGTTCTCAGCCATATTCCCAAACATAGACAGCAATGTCCACAGAAAGACAGCATAGTTGTCTAAAGTAACTAAAGAGAAATATCTCAATTAGCTTTTGGGATAAAAGAGTAAACAGAAACACAGAGTATCACCTTGCCAGACTCTAGGCATGCTGTTTTGATGTACTAATGGTCCCTAATGAATGTTTCTGCCTGCAGTTAAATAAACAGACCACTAGCTAGAGAAAAGAAGTATCCCTACAGGCAAGAGTCTACTAGTTTCCTGATCCTTGATAGACATTAACCAATGGTTAAGTTTGTTTTAGCACTCTCTGACTTGTACGTGGCTTATGGACTAGCTATGGTTGTCTGAGTTCCTTCTTCTTCTGTCATATTCTCTGCCTCTCCTTGACTGTCTTTGTGTCTCTCCCTGTCTTAGTCTCTGTCTGTTTCTCTCTTTTCTCTCCTCTTCCTCTTCCACCTTCTTTTTCCTTCTCTCTCCCGCTTCCTTTCCTTGCCTTCTCCTCTCTCTCTCTTCCCTTTCTCTAACTTCTTGCAGAATCAAGAAGGATTTATTCTGGAGTGCCCATGGCAGCCTAACACTGCTCTCTCTTGAGAATTCTTTGTATGAAATGGCCAGCTCTTGGAATTGTGTGCTCTTTGTTTTTTCCTTTGCACATGCTCAGTTCTGATAAGGCAAGAGAGATAAACTCAGGCCTTTTGTGGAGGAAGAGGGGTAAGGGATAGGGCAAAAGAAAATAAAATGAGAATCACTTCTCCCTAGTTCGTAATATGGATGAAGGGAAAGTTCCATATTTAGCCCTCCACATAAAGTCATGGATCCGGAGCTGAGCTTTAAGGAACCTCAGAGACCCTCTAATCCAAGGGTTCTTAACCTGGTGGGTAGATTTCAGTGAATTTAGATCAGGAAAAAAAAAATCTTTCTTTTCTTCTTTTTTAAATAATTACTTAATTTTTAGTTTTCAACATTCACTTGCATAAGATTTTGAGTTTTAAATTTTCTCTCTCCCTCTAATCTTTATTTTCACTAAGCTTTAAATTGAAATTTAGCAAATTTTCAAATATTAAAAAGCAACATTATTTAATGAAGTGGTTTCAATAAACTACTAAAAACGTCCATGATACAATGTTAAAAACCCCTCATCGAATCTATCTCCCCCTACCCCCAATTTCAAATGAGAAAACTGATGCTGAGAGATTAAGAGACTTGCTCAGTCACACAGCTGGTCAAGTGACAATCCAAAGAAAATGTTTTCAAACCATGAAGTAGGTAGATATGGAAGCTGTTTTGAAATGATCAGTAAGATGCATTTTTCACAGGTTGAATGACAGCTACTTTTATAAGAACCAATGGTTACTTTTCTTTTCTTTCTCTCCTTGGCCAAAGAACTTAAAAAAAGAAGAAAAACTCTGAAAACATTTCTGTATCCCTTGGCTAGCAGATACGTATCTCCCAATATTTGACAAATAGCATCTCTAGTCTTTCTTAGTATAGGTGGTGCTAACTATATAGCACTGATCTTTCTCCCTTCTTCTAGTTAAAGTTGCATTTTTTTTTTCAAATTCCTCTGCCTGGATCAAAGATAGGATTTGCACAGCAGAAAAACAAAACAAAACATAACAAAAAACCTTGGTGGATGTATTAGTGCAAAGGAAGTGGCACATAATGATGCATTTTTAAGCCCCAGCACACAGATCAATATTTTCCCTCTCCTCCACTGTGAGTGCTCAGGTTATTGTTTAGAAGAGAGGATGGGGCAGGAGACCTGCTAGGAACAGGTGGGCAAGGTTCCCCTTGCCACTGTGCCAACCAACCTGAGCCCTGACCTGCTTAGCTTTTGCCAGTTATACTGCTGGGAACACATGTAGAACCCTTTCTATCCCAGGTTCTCTGAGAACTTTACAAACATAGACTGAATTCTCCTCCTTTGGAACTACCTTAGAGAATGTCAAGACTGAGCTACTGCTCCATGCTTCTCTGGAGTGGGTATTGTTTCCCTCATTTCACAAGTTTAAATGACTCTACCAAAGTCTTGGAGGCCCTGAAAACTATAAAGTTTAGGGACTCCAGAAGAGAAATTGCTCATATGACCAAATTGCATCACAGTAAGGGCTTCCTCTTGTTTTATTGTTAATTGTGTGTTCCTTCCACCTCCAAACATTTACTGGTCTGTGTAACTAGGGCTCATTTTCTGCCAATTCACCTACAAGGTCAGTGAGTCAGTAACATTTCTTAACAGAATAGGTAGGAAGGTCAAATCTACAGTAACCTCTCCACTCCTCTGCTCAGTTTCCTACTGCCATTCTGGAACTTTGACATATAGGATTTAAGCAGTAGGTAAAATGGTTGTGGTTGCACCTTTATGAGATTTAACCTTGAATTTTAGCGTTGAAATGACTGACATTGGACTAGAAATAGCTGTTTGGTGGGTTAATTTGCAGATGTTTGTAGGTTCTGAAGCCAATCTGTCAAGATACATTATTGGGCACTACTGTTGCCAAAGCACTTCACTTCTAATCTAATGGAAAATGGAAAAATGCTTGTAAATATAGGCATAACATATATTAAAATGTAATATGACTCATTTCTGTAGCTATGTGCTCACATATGGAACATAAAAAAAGTCTTATATAGTTGTGATATATTTTAAAAATATATATTTATCAAATGTACATTAATTTTATATATTTATGTGTAACATATATCTATACATGCGTTGTATGTATGTATCATACTTCTATACAAACATTCATCTATATATGTATATAGTTACTATAAAATGTAGATAAGTGGTACAGTGAATCGAGTACCAGGTCTGGAGTCAGGAAGACTCATCTTCATGAGTTAAATCGACCTCAGGCACTTACTAGCTGTGTGACCCTAGGCAAGTCACTTAATCTTGTTTGCAAGTTTACAGTGTTATAAATGAGTCATAAAATGAGCTGGAGAAAGAAATGGCAAGTCATTCTATGCCAAGAAAACCCCAAATGGCATTACTAACAGTAAGATGTGACCGAAACAAGGAATGACAACAAACTATAAAATGCTGTACTATATAATCATGTTATATCATTAATTAAATGTGTATAGATATGAATGTTGTATTATATTTATATATATGAATGTTATGCTGCATTTATACATGGAAGAGATGCATTTTTTTAGAGCAATAAAAAGAGAGATTAAAAACAACCCAGTGATTTGCTGCTTTTGGTTTTCATTTTAGATTTTATACTCTGATGAATTCTGTTACCCTCTGTCCTGGATGAAGTCGTATTATTCATTTGCATAGCTGTGTTATCGCCACTTAGAGTGCTCATTTCTCAAAGTATGTATTAGTCTCTGGCACTATTCCTTAACAAAATTACAGGATGACTGTTCTACAAAAGCAAGAGACTAGATAATTCCACTACAAGTTAAATGTTGAGCCCTCCAAAGACTTAACAATTGCTAGAGGTGCCCTTCTGTTCTAGCATGTGTTAGCCAAAAAAATAAAATAAACTAAACTCAAGTTCCACATTAGAGAATTATTAGTTGTGACTAATAATTTACGAGGAAAAAAATCTTCATGCCATAGTATTTAGAGATATTTGAAAGCCATGACTTGCAGGGTGAGTGTTAAATCTGAAGGCAGTTATTGATAATATGGTACCAGTGATGGCACGGAAAGGCCAAAATGTGATGGGAAACTAAATTTTTTTATTAACGCATAAAGCAAAATGAGAAAGGAAGTGGTATGTATGAAAGGGAAGGATCACATGAAGCATGTTCCTAAGCTATAGAATATGATTCTTGCTTCTAACTAAAGCCTGAAGTCCCAGCAAACATGGTAATATAAATAATCAGCACCTCAATATTCTTTGTTTGGTGATATCCATAAATCTTGAAAAGAATTTTAAATATCAAGATACCTACCAAAATTGCAAAGTCTGTATTACACTTTTTCTCTCATTTACCACAGTAATTACTCAATCTACTTAGTGACCTCCCATTAAATTCTTCTCTATCATTTATTAGGTCAAATAAAGAACTCCTAGGTTTCCTCCCCAAACACAAGATTTTCCTTATGAAGATGAAAAAGAAGTGGGAAATAAAAGTATTACAGAGGATATTATATTTCTCATCAATTCCTAGTTCTCCTTACATTTACTCTGATTTCATTTAGACGATGAATTCCTTGGTCTGGTGTTACAGTCTATAATTAAACCCCCTTTATTTCCCCTCAAAAAGCTTACTTTGCAATCTCATGTTATTCTCACCGAAAAAAATAAGAATACATTGAAAGATTGCTGCACATCTTTAAGAGAAATAAAAATTGAAACAACTTTAAGATATTACCTCATACCTGGCAAACTGGCAAAGATAGAAGAACTGAGAAAAGATAGAAGTGGTTACTATTGGAGGGGCTGTGGGATGATAGCCTTGGAAATATACAGTTGGTTGAGTATGAACTGATCAAACCATTCTGGAAAGCAATTTGGAATAATGCTAAAAAAAGGGTGGGTAAAATGTCCATATGCTTTAACCTACTGAGAGGCATACTGTGAGATCAGGGAATCAAGACAGAAAGAAAGTTCTAGATATACTAGAATATTCATAATAGCACCTTTTTATTGTAGCAGAGAACAGAAAACAGAGTAGATACTATTTAGTTTATGAATGGTTAAGGACTGTGGGACATGAAGATAATGGAAATATTATTGCAGTTTAAGAATGGATGAATGTGAAAAATTTAGAGAAGTTTAGGAAGACAAGAACTGATGCAAGGAGGTAAGCAAACTCAAACAGTACATACAACTATAGCACTGTAAATGAAACAATGAAACAAATCTGAAGACTATGTAGTATAATGACCAAGTTTGGCTTCTCTAAAAGAGATGAGGAAAATGTACCTCCTCCTCTTCACAGATATGGGGGATGTATGGCCATGGAACGTTGAATGTCTTGTTATTCAGTTGATGTGTTAGTTTTACTGACCTACTTTATTTTCTCTTTGTTTTTTATTCTTTGTTATAGGAATGGTTCTCTTGGGTAGTAGAGGCAGGATGTATATAATCGGAAATGATAGGAATATAAAAACAAAATGTGTTAATTAGAAATTGAAATAATCTGTGCAGTGGCCAGACAAAATGTATGTGTGTATGTGAGTGTGTGAGTGTGTGTGTGTGCTAACGTGCATGGGAGGTTTGTAAGTGACCACTTAAGCCAATATACTAGCTCAAATAAGTGTCCAAGAATAGAAATAAAGTTTGATATTTCAACAAGTTTAAAATAAATAAAGCCCTTACTATGAACTAGATAGTAGGTCCGTCACTATATGTTATATGGGAATATTAGTATGGATAGGAAATCCTCATGGTAGAATAATAATAGCTTACATCAAATAGTACTTTTATGTTTGCCAAGTCCTTTACATATATTATCTCACTTGAGTGTTAAAAAAAACCAGATGAGTACTACAGGGAATACGGTCACCATTTTGGTGTTGTATTGTTTTTCAGTTATGTGTGACTCTTTGTGACCCCATTTGGGGTTTTCTTGGCAAAGATACTGGAGTGGTTTATCATTTCCTTCTCCAGCTCATTTTACAGATGAGGAAACTGAGGCAAATAGAAGTTAAGTGACTTGCCTAGGATCATACAACTAAAAGCCAGATTTGAACTCAGGAAGATGAGTCTTCTGGATTTCAGACCCAGTACTCTTACCTACTGTGCCATGTAACTGTCCATTTTATAGATGAAGAAACTAAAACAATGAGGTAAACCTAAACACTACAGTGACTTGTCCACCCTTAGTGTCTAGTAAGCCTCCTAGGAGGGATTTGGGTCTTGATTTAATAGTTCAGAGATTCAGAGGTAGAAGAAAACTCAGAGGTTATCTAGTCCAACTCACTTATTTTAACAGTTGAAGAAATTGAAGCGCTGAGAAGTTAAGTGACTTATCTAAAGTCACTGAAGATCTGGGACTTGAACTCAGGTCCTCTGACTTTAAATCTTGTGCTCTTTGTGCTTTTTTCAAATCTTTTGCTTCATTTTACTATCATGTTATATTTTCCTGGAATATCCATAGCTGCTTTAGGATTATTCACATTGTATATATTGTATAGATTAGTAGGAATCAGATCTTATTCTAGGCTCTGACAGCATGATTAAGTGAAATGGTGTAAATGGGAATATCACTGCTTTTGCTACTCAGAAATGGCTGTTAAGATGAATACAATTAACTTCTCCAGTTTAAAAGAAAAGTAAACAACTCAAACAACAACCTAGCCTGATCTGTTCCCTCAAGCTATACTTAAAACCCAAATTCACCAAGTCTCACCCAGATGCTTGCAGACTGTGACTTATTTGAGAGTTAATTGTTAATTACTATTGAGAAGACCACATAACTTGAAAAGAAAAAATTATGTAAAATTGAAAGCACTCTCATTTAGAATGACAGGTTAATAAGCCTCAGGACATATCCACACCCTTCTCTTTCTTCAGCTCCACCCAATGGCTTCCTTTTGCCCTCCTAAAGAAAGACTATCAAGAATTATATGTGTACATATACATGAATACACATACTATATATGCATGTATCTATCCATGTACACATATTCACATGTGTATCTACATATACATGCATAAGCACTATGTACATATACATACCATACGTATATGCATACACACACACGTACATGCATATGCATTTCTATTTTTTCTTTTTGGTGGTAAATCTAGCCATTTGTAGAACTTCTGGGCCCAAGCAGTTTACAGAGGCATTACAGTACCATGTCATGCAGGTTGTTAAAGAAAATCCAGCACTGGTGATAATGTGTATATTCATTCTGTGTAAATGGCTAAGTTCAAAAAACCATACAATGAATCATGGTTGCAAGGCCAGACTTGCTTTGATTAACTACACTGGTATAATGAAATCCAACAGAGCAATCACTGAAACATTTAGCTCCAAATGTAAATCTTCTTGAACTCAGGGAAAAAAAAAGCATGTTAGGCAATGAGAAGTGGTGTATAATACAGTCATATTTCATATAATGAAAGTGGAGGCAGCTGTAAAGAAAAAGGAATGTTAAAAAGTTGTTAGGCTGTGTTTGGCAAGAATGAATCATTTTTCCATGTGTCAATCATGATAATCCAACATATTTTTAATCTAAAGGTCAATAGAAGCAGTTTCTAAAATGCGACAATAGTCATGCCAGATATGAAAGGAAGCATTTATAAGATGATTTCAAGTGTTAATACTGTACTGTGGTGTGTCTAGGAGAATTAATCTCAGCTTTAAATGGAAGGGCATGGATTGATCAAGGTAGGAGAGTTTTATTAAAAAGGCACTGTCATCTGTGACACGTTCATTCCAACCAAGCTGCTTTTTGTGGAATTTCCACAGATAAGGCTTGCCTTCTCAAAGTGAAGACTGGGTCCAGTCCCTGGATTTGAAACAAAGTACTCTTAGAGATAATCTAATCCAACTCCCTCAATTTACAAAGGTGGAAGCTGAGGTCCAGAGAGCAGTGAATTGGTCAAGGCAACACAGGTACAACAATATTTTTTTCCTTCTAGGGACATGCAGGATGCTTATCCTTCTTCTGGTTGTTTTAAAATCCGCAGGATGAAGACTCTACTCATAAGAGTCTACAACTGCTTTTTGAATTGACCTATTAAGACTCACAGAGCTCACTTTTTCTCGTGGACACATTTCTTAAGGTTATGTTATAAGGTTAAGTATATGATACTAGTATATGACCCTAGTATGGGGTAGTGGATAATAGGATGACTTTAAAGTCAAGCCTACTTGCTGGATTGATGCATGTACTAACAGTGTGGCCATGGGTACATCAACTAAACTCTCAATGCCCCAGATAACTTTTTGTTTGTTTTTGGAGACTGGTTCTTCCTACCTTGCCCCTCGGTTAGAAGTACATTGGTTATTCACAGGCTCAATGTCACTACTGATCAGCATGGGAACTTTGACCCACTCCTGGGGTGGTTCACCCCTCCTAAGGCAGCCTGATGGCTGCTTGCTCAAGGGAGCTCATCATAATGGTGCTGTCCTTAGCATGGATGTTTGGCGTAATTCGCTATAAGCAAGAATTCCTCAGCTCAAAGAAATCCACCAGCCTCAATCTCTCAGGTATCAGGAATTACACACATGAATCACTATGATCAACCCCAGGCAAATTCTTAAGTCTACAAGTTACCAGTAAGTTATTACTAGGCATCAGTGGAGTTTCTCTTCATCGATGAAATCTGCACCAAAAGAAAAATAAATACTGGAAATCAATGGGTGGCCTGAACATCATTCCAGCTTTGAAAACTATTCAATTTCCTTCATATTTGTTTTTGATAGCATTAAGATACATTTCTTGGTTTTGTATTAACATAATATATTTCTTGTATATTTCCTGAGCAAAAAAAATGAAATTATATTTTGTCTTTAAGATGTATACGAACATAAGGCCTTGATTATATGAAAAGCAAGGCCACCTTAGCAACCCTGGGCTTTTACCTCATCTTAGTTTCATATATTTGGATCAAACACATAAGCAGTTTTATAAGGCTATAGAAATAGTGTCAGAAAAACAATCTACAAGAGGTCTGTGTCATATAAAAGCCATCGGACACATTCAATACCACAATAAAGCTATTGCTAAAGTTTTTCAATTGCATAATTCAATCTATTTTATCATAGGGCTGGGGCCTAGCAATAGCTATAGGTTATACTAGTAACACCACAAGCATACTCTAAAGTGATACAGAAGCTATTCCAAAATGGGTTATGAAACAGAACTAGGACTTTCTCTCTCTTAATCTAGAGGAGTTTGTTTCTAGTATCACATGAGTCAGAAGCACACATGCCCTTCGTTCCTTTCCAGCATATTAAAAAGACTCACAAAGTGTGCAAATCATATACATATATGTATATAAACACATATACGTTTATCTATATAATACACATATATGCTACTTTTTCATGGCAGGATTCAAATATGAATATTCTTGTACAGGAAAGAAACCATATTTAAAAACTGAGACTCATTGAAATTATTCTCTAAAACCTGAGAGAGACAGACAGGCAGGCAGGCAGACAGGGCGAGAGAGAGAGAGAGAGAGAGAGAGAGAGAGAGAGACAGAGAGACAGAGAGACGAAGAGAGCGATCAATTTTATGTTGTTTGTGCATTTCTTATTTAATAGTGCTAGGTCAAGTCACAGATTGCCAATTAGTTAATTAGCATTGATTAAGTTTCATTTTG
Source organism: Potorous gilbertii (assembly GCA_028658325.1). Taxonomy (NCBI): domain Eukaryota; kingdom Metazoa; phylum Chordata; class Mammalia; order Diprotodontia; family Potoroidae; genus Potorous; species Potorous gilbertii. The sequence continues at coordinate 55,440,533 of CM053769.1, forward strand.
TGTAGGGTATCATAGTGTAGAAATAGTGTTAACTTTGGAGTCGGGAGAACTGAATTCAGCCCAGTCTTTCTTTTGCATTGGATGTGTGACCATGGGAAAGTCCCAGTTTTCATTTCTATAAAACTTTCACTAGAACCTCAGAGGGTTTGTTGTTATTGGTGGTGGTGATGGTGGTGGTAGTAGTGTGCATAAGGATGAGGTGAGTCAGAAGCTGTGGGAGGCTGTTGTGATGGAATCAAAGGGAAGGTCTGGATTCAAGTGTTGCCATTGATAAATAATTCTTGTTTGACCATGGGCAGCAAGTTCCTTTATCTCTCAGCTGCTCCAGGCAGCTCTCTAAGACTATGAATTGAGGACAGGTTGTTAACCTGTATTGGTATAAGGAGTTTTCACACCAGGGATTTCTTCTACCAATGAAATTATTTCACAGAATTTTGAGAAGAAAACCTTAAAAGTCTTAAAGCACCGAACATATCCATGTTAGTTGTAATTGCCCTTTTATGAGATATTCCTGGAACAAATTTTAAGAAATGGAAATATTCATGCCTTTAATATCAAGAAATGTGCCATCTGAGGGGATGACCTCCTAGCAGATACCTTCTAGTTGTTTTGACAGTACACACCTGAAAACATCTAGAGGAGACACTGGACTTTTCTTACAGAGCCTCCTCTATTATTCCTCCATAGCTTACACCTCTTTCCCACGTGAAATCAAGAAGCAAGTCATTCACCCCGATATGTGAACCTTCTGGTTAAATCAGATGGACTAGGCCACAATCCACCTTTGGTTCTAAACCTGGTGCAGTGCCCACAGTGATCAAGTAGAAAGAATGCTGACTTTGTAGTTAGACACCCTGGCTTTGAATTCTGCCTCTGCATTTACAACCTGGGTGACTTTGGACAGGTCATTTCAACTCTCTGGGCTTCAATTATCTCCTCTGTAAAACAAGGGGGTTGGACTAGATAGATGCTCAGGTAGATTCCAGCTTTAAATTTATGGTCCTGTGATCTCATTCAATGAGTCCTTCTTGATTAAATTCTTATTGTCATAGCCAGTGCCAACCTTCCAGTAATGGCATTTCAAAGCCATTCTTAGAATACATCCAAGCATGCCTTTGTAGAAGTATTTCATGTTGCATTCTCTTGAAAAGACATGCTTCACAATCAAAGATGGTTTGTTTTGTGACATCAATTTTCAAAGGATAATTTATGGAATTACTGATTGCAGACTGGAAAATATGTTTAGCGAAAGCCCAAATTGAAAGATGAGCATTTCCTTGGTAGTGTCTTCTGGCCCTCAATCAAATGACAACAAAAACCAAAACCTGGAAATACTAGAATTAGGTGCAAGGTAAGAGAGAATGGAGGAAGAAAGGTGAAAGAAATAAACCACACAACCTAGGCAGCCTCTTACTAAATCCTACAATGGAAAGTAATGGCAAAGGGAGGGGTATGATAGCAGACCAGTCCCTAGATATAAACACTGTTAATATTGACTTTCACAAAACACAGCTACCTTGACATGCCAATAAAGTTATTAAAATTGTAATTGAAATTCATCTCAAGCTCTTATAACTTAGCTATCCTGCCCTCAGCTTTTTCAATACCAAAGTATGCCTCCACTTGCCTTTTGCCAAGTTAAATTCTTAAAGTCGACCCTTGGAATTGTAGTGATTGCAGGTAATGGTACAAATATCTGGGGGGCAGTATTACATCCAATTTAACTTCTTTCCCCCAGAGATGTACTTTTCAAAGAGCTTTCAGGAGTTTAGAATTAGTTACAGCTGTGGTCCAATAGACGCTGTTTCTATTGCAGTTGTTTTGAAATTGCTAAAAACTGTGTATTGGAAAGCAGCTTCAAAAGAAATGAATGAACATATTTAAGGTCATTCTGATTGTGTGAGGTGTAAATGACACATAACATTCTCATCGATGCTAAGGCAATATAGACATTTTAAAATGTGAAATGTGCCAGTCTGGAATCTGTCATACTGAGATCTTGATAGAATGACAACAGGACTGTCTTAGGGCAATATATAAATGGAGAGTTTGAGATATAAACATAGACAGTGACATGAAATAATCTCATATTAGAATCTTGAAATGAATGATTTAAGAAAAAATGTTTTTAGGACATGGACCAGGAATCCCAAGGGATGGACAAGCATAGACAGGTTGTAATCTACAACACAGAAGGGAATATGCACATTAGTAACCTCACACACATGAGCGATCCAAATATCAGAGTGAGATTTTAGGTCACAGATATAAATACTTATAGTGAGACAAGGGCATTGTTAAAAAGTTATCTGTATTTGTCAGTATCTATGACAATACAGTAGCAGCATAATATTCATCTTTCCTTTTCTATAGTTGGCATTTGAGAGACAGAAAGTTATATGAAGTCAACAAGAATTTAATAAGTGCCTCTTGTGCACCAGGAATTGTGCTAAATTCTGGTGATAAAAGTACAAAAATGAACCTGTTCTCAGGGAGTTTACATTCTATGGGAAAAGACAACATGAATGTGTCTACACACATGCAAACACATGTCTGTCTCCCTATGGAATGTGTATATACACACATGAACATATTTATGCATATCTATTGCATATCTACATACAATAGCATTTACACACTATAGTGGTATATATATATTACATATATACATACGCCTTTCTATTTGTGTCTGTCTATTATCTAGCTATCTGTCTATTTATCTATCATCTATTTGTCTCTCTGTCTGCCTTTTTGAATGTATGTCTTTCTGTCTGTCTGTCTATTGATCTACCTGGCTCTATCACTATACATACATAATACACACACAAAATAGATGCCAATGGGGGAAGGGAGATGTATCGCCAAGGCAATATTCACAGCACTGGTGTTGACTATGAACGTGCCTTTGTAGTTCTCAATATAACAGACTCTCCATATAGAAGGCAGAAGAAAAACATTTCTTTAGACACCAGAAAGTAAAATTCCAGAACCAGAAAGCTAAATCTGTTGTGACGACCAAGAAGTTAATAAACATGATCACTGCAGAGTCTTCTCACAAGCAAACACTCATGAACCTGAGCCTGTGTCCTCTCTCCTCTGCCCCTACACCCTTCCTGTTCCACCTGTTCAACAAGCTCCTCCCACCACATGTGACTTAGACCTCCAGGTGATTTAAACTGGTCACATGGACCTATTAATGAATGAGAAAGATCCTTCCATTTAGCTATTACAGGAGGTAATAGCACCTAGGCCTCAGAAAAAAGTTTCATTATAGATGGCTGTGCTTGAGCTGAATCTTGAAGGGATCTAGAGATCCTAAGATGCAGAAGTGAGAATAGAGTGCATTCTAGGCACGGGGGACAGGAAAGCAAAAGAAATAGGATATGGAGCATCATGTATGAGTAACAGTAAGAAAACCATTTGGACTGGATTGTAGATGGTGAGAAAGGGAATGATGTATAAAACTGGAAAGCTAATTTGCCACCAGGTTATGAAATTTTTTTCCAAATTTATTAATTTATTTGTTTTCAGTTTTCAATGATCACTTCCACAAGTTCCAAATTTTCTCCCCCTCCTTCTTCCTTCCTCCCAAGAAAATATGCAATCTTATATGGGTTCTACACATGCATTTTTATTACACATTTTTGCACGTTAGTCATGTTGAATAGGAGAATTAAAACAAAGGGGAGAAACCATGAAAAAACCAAAACATCACAAAAGAGAAAATAGTCTGCTTCATTCTACGTTCTGATTCCATAGTTTTTTCTCTGGATGTGGACGGCATTTTGCATGAAGAATCCTTTAGAAATGTTTTAGGTCCTTGCATGGCTGTGAAGGGCTAAGTCCATCAGAAATAGTCCTCACACACTGCGACTGTTACTGTATATAGTGTTCTCCTGGTTCTGCTCACTTCACTCAGCATTAGTTTGTATAAGTCTTTCCATATTTTTCTCAAGTCCTCCTGTTTGTCATTTCTTATAGCATGATAGTATTACATTACAGTCATATACCACAACTTGTTCGGTCATTCCCCCCTTGATGGGTCAATTTTCAGGTCTTGGCCACAAAAGAGATGCTATAAATATTTTTGTACATGTGGGCCCTTTTCTCCTTTTTATGATCTCTTTGGGACACAGCCCTGGAAGTGGTATTACTGGTTCAAAGGGTATGTATGTTGTCATAGCCCTTTGGGCATAGTTCAAAATTGCTCTCCAGAATTGTTGGATAAGATCACAGCTCCACCAACAATGAATGAATGTTCCAACTTTCCCACAACTTCTATACCATTAATCATTTTGCTGTTTTGTCATGTGAGCCAATCTGTGAAGGTTTTAAAAGCCAAATTGAGGAGTTTATGCTTCATTCCAGAAATAATGAGTTATTAGAATTTATTGAGTAGGGATAAATTGTTAGTCCCGAACTTTAAGAAAATCACTGCAGCAGCTGCATCAAGAGAAAGGCAGGGAAGACCAATTAATAGGCTGGTGTAATAGAGTCTGAAAACCTCCCTACCAATGCTGTCAACCAAAGGGTAGCGTTTAAGCCATCTCATATAAAGAAAATATGAATTCTATTCAGTTGATTTCCAACAGTTTCCACATGCCCATGGTAATGGAGGTGAGGAGTGGGAGTAGCACTGATGAAAATCAAAGAAATTTACTAATACCTAAAGGCTTTATTTTAATAATTTAATTTCATGATGAATTCTGGATTATCCTGTTTCAACCTTCCTTCTTTTTAAAAACCATTTGCAGCTCTCCTTGTGATTCATGTAGAAATAGGCAAAACATGCTGCCAAAAGGAGCAAAAGAAGAAACAGAATTTTCTAGACAATCCACAAGCTAGAAAGAATCTTACTGTGTCAGACCTGGAAGGAACCATGGACATAATCTAGCCCAGTCCCAGAGATTTACAAATGAGTATTCTCAGCCTTGGATAAATGGAATGACTTGCCTGAGGTCTCATAGCCAGCTAGTAGTCAACTTGGAGCTAGATAAACCTCAAGGCTCCTGACCCTTAATTTAACACTCATTCCTCTACAACAGGGGTATCAGACTCAAATAGAAACAGATTCTTGTGGGATACATTGACTTAAAAACCAAAAATTAACATTACATTGCAAAGTAGTTTTATTTATTTTGTTAAAAATTTCCCAATTACATTTTAATCTGGTTGATGGACATTCTAGAATTTTGCAGGTCATGAGTTTGACACCTCTGAACTACAATATGGTATTAGATAATAAACTTCTGAGCATTACAGAGTTGACTGGGTAGCCTTCAATAATACTACTATAGTATTTCAATGTTCACCTTTTGTTCTTTTCCCATACAGTCTACCATCTTTCATTAAAGCTAAAATAATTTTTACAAGAAAGAACTATTTATCTCTACTGCAAAACCTCATGTATTTGTCAGGATAGAAAGGAAAGATACCTCGTTGTAAAAAGGCGTGTCCTACAGTCATGGATAAAAAAATCGACACAGCTCTTTACTTGCTCTGATGACTATTCCCAGCTACAGTATATTATGTAGATAGGTTGACTTTCTTGATCTTACTGAATAAAGGGGAAAAAAAGCCTTCTTATTATTAGAGGACCATAAATTTGTACTGGTGAAAGGCTGTATAGCAAGCAGATGGTCTAAGAGAAGACAATGGATGTGTGTTAGCTTCTCTTTCTCTAGAGAAAAGCTGATGCATGTTGGGGTGCTGTCACAGTTTATGTAAAGTTTTAAAATAAAATAAAATTTACAATATAATGCAATCCTTTCAGCATAAGAATCAGTGTTCCCATTAGATGTTTTCACCTGAGACTATACTATGAAGCTAACAGCATAAATTGGAGCATATGAACCAACTAGTGCCAGATTTTTATTTTTTTTTAAATGTCAGGAATATGCATCATCTCTAGCAAGCATCCAACAGAATGAAGACTCAAAGTTTTGGCTTTTTCCCAAGGGGTGAGAGCACCTCACTGTCATGAATGTAAGAGAGACATCTACTGGCTGAGCTCTATGCTTCCAATCTAGCTTCTCCAAGTCAGCAGTGATGGCTTCTTCCTACCTTTCCAAGATCTTAAGCAAATTCTAGGTTTAAAGTACCTTTTAGCCAAAACCCTGTGGGAAGATCACTTCTTACATAAATAAATAAACAAACAAACAAATAAATAAATACATAATCCAGATTGAAAAAAAAATCAATAATTTCCCCGCTCAATTCAGAGTAAAATTGTTTGGTGGCAACATCAGACAGTATAAAGACTAGTGGTTCTAAAGTCAAACGACAAGTGTTCAGATCTTATCTCTGCTATTATCTGTGTGACCTGAGGCAAGTCATTTATTTTCTCTGAACCAGGTTCCTTATCTATAAAATAAAAGGAAGAAGATAAGCATTTATACAATGCTAAGTGTTTTTATAAGTATTACAATGTTTGACACTCACAATAACCCCTGAGGTAGATGTTATTATTATACCTCCTTTGCCCAGAGCATAAGTATCCATGACTGGATTTGAACTCAGGTCTTCCTGACCTCAGGTCCAGCACTCTGTCTATTATACTACAGGCTGCATCTGATGCCTCTAATGAGGAGAGTATATCATCAAAGTGGATGACACCATCCTCTGGAATGGCACTGGAACCATTTAGGGAGGTAGTAGTAGCCTCAGGGGCAATTGGAGGAGAGCATTGAATATAAATAAAAGGGCAGTAGAAGCATAAGGAAGGAAGAGAAAAATAAGAAAATCTGAAAAACCATTTATACATATTTCATTTGTTGTGTAACAGAGTTAAAGTCCTAGTGATTACAGTATTTTCCAAACAAACCACAAAATGCAAGCTATAACCAGTCAGTGGTCAAGTCCGCTGATAGGTTTTAACAAGCGAGTGTTGGTGGATGAGTGTGGTGGATGAATGTGTTGTGCATTATTAGGACATCCAGCATGCATCGACAGGAATATGTGCATATAATGACTTGTTTAAAATTATGATATTATAGAGTTACACGATGCAATATTGTGTCATCAAAATTTCAATTCAGGAAAACCCCCACAAATTTATGATAAATTATTAAATTTTAAGATGTGTCATTTAAAAAAATATATATTTTTTGAAATAACACAAATCAAAAAAACGTTAAAGGGTTAAAGAAAGTACCAGGGGGTATTGAGTAATTTTTTAAAAAAAAGCTGTAGGCCAAATAAATTTAGGAACCTTTGGACTAGATGATTTCCTAAATTCCTTCCAACTGTAGTTCTATGATCCATAAGTGGTTTGAATAAATCACAGGCACTTCTTAGCTAGAATCAATAGAGTTCAACCATTGCATTTTGGGGAAGAGATCTTTTGACCAATGAATGGCAAAAATGCATCAGATTTCTGGAAAATATATATGTGGATATAGATACATAGGTATTGTTAGAGATGGATTTAAAAAATAATCAGAGACTAGCCCCCATGCTGGGCTCGAGCAGAGTATTACAAATTATTGCCTCCTTTTATAATGACAGCAGATTAGAAGAGAGAGAGTTTATGCACGCGCATGCTTGTGTGTGTGTGTGTGTGTGTGTGTGTGTGTGTGTGTGTGTGTATGTGTGAAATACAAATTTTTGATGAATAGTACTGATGATAAATCTTCAAGTACCCCAGTAATGGTACATTCTCACATCAGGCAACAATTTATGGGGCAAACTCAAAGATGGCTGGGAATCTGTAAAACAGGAGAAAAAAATTCACTAGTAACAACAGATAGGCAATGTTGCTTTCTGCTGTGTGCATTGTGTGTGTGTATGTGTCCTCCCGGTTCCACTGGTGTGATTATTCCAGTATCTACAACATTAGGATTAGACTCTATTAATCAGAATGAACAAACCTTCAGACCTTTATTGCAAGGCATCATGGATTGGAGGACTAAATATAGGCAAACAAATCCAATAGCTATACCCTTACAGCCGAGACATAAGCAAATATAAATCCCACTTGTGTTATTATAAAGCCTGCCAAGCTAATTGAGAACACATTCATTTTTATCTAAATAAATTACGGCTACAATTATATGACCTTTGGGTCATCTCCATCAGGAGATGGCTAACACTTGAATTAACTATTCAACCCTTCACTGTAAGTGGCCTCAGCCAATCAATGCCAGATAAATGCTGTTAAAATATGCATTTAATTAACTTAGTTCTTCAGTTATTTGCTCTTTTATAATGGAGATGAGGAAGAATTCGCAAGCAGGTTTGTATGTGCTCTCAAACAAGACAGCAGAACTCTCACATCTCCCTTTAGAGCCTGGCTAAACCAGGTTGTGAGAGTGACTTTAACAGAACAGGGCATCAGTCTGATGAATGTTGTTTTACTAGGGTCATTTGTAATCTCCCACTAAAGCAAGGTTTCTTACTTTTTTTTCCTTTGTATCATGTAACTCTTTGGATCTGGTAAAGTCTATGCACCTTTTCTCAGAATCATGTTTTTTAATGCATAAAATTAAGATACATGGAATTACAAAGGAGACCAAAGACACAGAAATTTACTTATCAAAAATGTTTTTTTCAAGTTCATGGACCCTGCACTAGAAGAATTGACTTTCTCTCCTTTGCTTAGGGATATGAGTATTATAAAATGTCTCCTTTGATGGAGTTTCAAAGTATTTTTTTTAACAGCAGGCAGTTATCCTAATATCAAAAGAATCACACTTATAACGATAATATCACTAATTTAGAGAACTAGGAGCTGCCCTTAAAAACAAACAAATCTACAGATGAGTAGCTCATCTTACTTGTGTTCCAGAACATGATGCCTCTCTCCCCAATATTAACCAGATAATCCTAGTACAGCTGAAATAGCATGGTTTTTCCCCAAGTGTCTTCCTTTTATGTTGCTTTCTATGTAAATAAACTGATGGTATTCATAAGCTATAATTCTGAATAGTATGCCCTATATAGTGATTTGTATTATATCTTACATGAATATTAATTCTTTCAAATAAAGGAATAAAATGATGACACCCTACAGACTAGAAGACTATACCTTCAGAAAAAATGGTTCATTAATTTTAAAATAAGATACATTCATTATTCTGTTTTGTGTGACAAAGCTTTGATTTTTTTTAAGTAAATGATAGCCATAATTAAGCCTCTCATAATGAACATTGCTATTACTAAACAGTACAATTTATATAATGTCTCTGCTCTGGGAGGTTTAGCTTTCTTAGTAAAAAGCAAATGACTGAGTTTCCATAATATTTATGTGTTTGTGGCCACAATTCTACTCATTTTCTCATTTATTTATACGTGTTGACAAACACATCCTTCATCCCTCTTGTCACAAAGATGGAGTTCATGTAGATTTAAATATTAAGTCTTAAATATTTGAGAGAAAATTGGGTCATGGGCAACACAAAAGTAGTCTCTCAGCCCTCCCTCCTCCCTCCAAGAACATTTGTGTCATTGGTTCTAACAGTCTATTTATTTATATTTAATTACAAGCATTTTTAAAATGCCATCATCCACTTAAACTCAGTATGCCCACAGAATAAAGTAGACCATTAATTAAAATGTGAAAACAGTGTTCAATAACACCTAACGCACCGTTAGAACAAAGCAGCATAAAAGTAGAAGTTTTATCTACCTGGTTGTTCTGTTGGGGAGATCAAGAGGTATGCTCTGTGCCAATTTATAAGCCAGCTTGTGCCAACTAGAGAGGTGATGGTTAGATTTTCAGTGTGAGCATTTTCTTTTTTGTTTTTTTTATAATATATTCATTTTATTTATTTTTAATGCTCTACAATCACTACCATAAAACTTAGATTTCTTTCCTCCTACCTATCCCCCGCCCCGTGAGCATTTTCACCGCAGAAATTGGCAAATTCTATAAACCAGGGCTTGATTTATTGCTTTCTTGATTGTTAATAATGCAAACTAAGCTTACAATTGTGTTATATATACATTTATTTTTCCTGGAGAGCTAGTTGCTAAACGTTTACCAGTATACTCTTGGGCCGAACAGGAGATTTTGGGGGGATAAGGAATACATATAACAGTCTCTTATACTAAACACACTTTTTCTTTCTTTTTTTGTAGTTCTCTGCCAATCTGTTTTGAGAACTGTGATAGAGCTGCATGACTCAAGTCAGGGCTATCAAGAATGACTGGAGGAGAGGGAAGGTCCAAGGTAAGAGGGAACCAAAGCTATCTGGGTTTGACCAAAATTAACTTCTCAGGATACATTAAGAACCATGGGATCATAGAGCTATTGAGAGAAACCCTAGAGATCATCTACTCACTATTAATTAACATGATATGCAAGAACTAGAAGGAACCTTAGAGATCCTAACCAACCCTTTCACCTGATAGTTGAGGTGAAGGAGTTTGCCATCTATAAAATGAAGGATCTCTAAGGTCCTTTCTGGCTCTAAATCTACCAGCCTATGCAGGTCATTGATCACTTCTAAATTGCCAAATCCACTGGGCTTTACTCAGTCTGAATCCTTCTTAGTATCTACTAATGCCTGAAATATTTGATACTGTGGCCAACCTCTCCTTCATACTCTTTGCTTCCTTGGCTTCTCTGCGTCTTTATTGGTTTGCCTATTGTTTGACTATTCTTTCTTGGTCTCTTTGATGGTTCATATTTTCCATTTCTAGTTACCTTAATGTCATCGACTCTTAAGACTCTGCTTAATTCTCTCATATTAGTCTCCCTTGGAGAATTTATATACTCCCAGGACTTTAATTGTCACCTCTACACAAATGAATGTATCTAGCTCAATTTCTTTGCTGAGCTCTAGCCCCATATTTCCAACTCCTTGCTGAACATCCCATTGATACCCCAAACTTAATATATGCAAAATTAAACTTGTCATCTTTCTCTCCAACCTGCCTTTCCTCCCAATTTCCCTGTTTCTTTTTGACTCTCTATTTGTAGCCTTCCCAGTCATCAAGACTTGAAATCTCAAAACTGTCTTTGAGTCTTTCATTTTCTCTTCTTATTATAATTTCCCTGATTACACCTTTTAATTTCTGTTCTTCTTTGACTTTTCTTAGATATTGTAGCCACATACTTGTCTATTGACCTCTGTGAAGATATTTTCAATTCTTCAAAGACTGTAGAAGGACATACCTTCGTGACATGCAGTACAGGATCATAGGGCTATATATTTAGAGCTGGAAGAAGTCAGTTGCTTCAACTGACTTCAACCCCTTCAAAGATGAAGAAACTGAGGCAAAGGGAAAATAAATGACTTATTTGATTTCAAAGCTAGTAAGTAGAAGAGGAATGATTTGAACCGTGGTTCTCTGATTTCAAATCCAAAATTCTTTCAAATGTGTTACAATGAGAGGTACTTTAGATGTTGTTAAGTTCAAAAAATTCATTTTTTAAATCCTGAAAATAAATTTTAATAAAAAATTTTTCTTTAAATCAACTCATTGAAATATTACAATACATTAGACAGCACAGGACATATCTTTGACTACTCTAACCAAGCACAAATGTTGGAGTCCGTTCTGAAACACATGAAGTTTCCGTATACTTTGTTTTAAAATTTTTAACAGTTATAAACAGGAGGTAAGGTCTAGAATTCCCCTGGCAGGGGAACTCTATACCTTTCCAAGGGCCAATATCCTCATGAATTGAGATTCTCAGCTTCCCTAATCAGAGGAGTTAATTTTATTCTGAAGAAATAGGCTGGGAGATAGATTGATTGTAAGAAGTATTAATATAATCAATAAAATCACTTATACAAAAAGGGGCAATCTGGAGCAGCTCCCAGATGAAAGCAGTTGCAATATTGGATCAATCCTCACTCAGAGACTCCAGGAAAACCCAGGGGCAATTATAGAAAACAGACAAAGGAAGGAAGAACGATAGAGCACACTGTTACCCACTGGTGGATATTTGGGTTTTCTGCTTAGTAATGAGCTCATTTATGAGCTTGAGCATTAAGCCAATGTTATTGAGTAATATACTCAAACACATGCTTGTGTATTGATCATGTGCAGGTCATAAACATGTCACTGTGTCCATGTTATGACTTTCATTGGTCACAGTACCTAAGTTATGACTCCATGTTTAAATTATGATTTTGTTTAACAGATCACCATGTCTGGGCTTCCGCCTTTCACAGACATTAAGTTTTATGGCTTTTCACTTCTTACTGTGTATTATAGCTTTTCCCCATTTGGAACTCCACAATAGTCATTAATAATCATGAATATTTCCATATACAGAGGACCAAAAAAAAGATTACATATGGAAGCATGGAGTTACCATGAATAGCTTCTATGTTTTAAAAAAAAATACATTAAATTTAACCTGGAAATACTATCATTGACCTTCTTTTTCATATTCTTTTTATACCT
>CM053769.1:55453389-55472370 GCA_028658325.1 Potorous gilbertii
TGCCTACTGCTCTCAGGTTTCCCGGGTCCCTCCCGCTCCACTGCGCTGGACATGCTGTGCTGTGCACTGTGGATTCACCCCCGCAGAACAGATCCTTCCCGTGGACCTTCCAGTCTGTCTTGGCCTCTGAATCTGCCATAGTCTGTCTCCCACTGGATTCCTCACCTTCAAAATTTGGTCAGATTCTCCTTTCAGAGGTAGCCAAAGGCGTTTGCCCAAGAGCTTAGGTGAGTTGTTGCTCTCACTCTGCCATCTTGACTCTGCAGTTTTTTACTTTCTATCACAATGATTCTCATATTTATGCAGCCCTGACTTTTCTCCTGATGTCCAGTCTTGAATCTCCAATTGGATATCCCATAGGTGTCTTAAACTCAATATGTCCAAAGCTGAACTCATTATCTTTCCTTTCAAAATTTTTCCTAACTTCCTCATTATTATCAGTGGAACTTCCATCTTCTCAGCTACCGAGGCTCATAACTTAGGTGTCATCCTTGATTTTTCACTCTCTCTCACTCCTCACTCTTCACATCTAGTAAGTTGCCATGTCTTGTAGACTGCATTATGTCTCCTCTCCTCTGAGGTTTCCTCCACCTTGGTTCAGGCCCTCATCATCTCATATCTGGGCTATTGTAGTAGTCTTCTGGTTGGTCTCCCTGCCTCATGTTTCTCCTTACTCTAGTCTATCACCCTCCAATCATCTGTCAGATTGATGTTCTTCAAGTGCACGTCTGACCATGTCATCCCAAACCCTTTTCAATAAATGCCAGTGGATCCCTGTTATCTCTAAGATCAAATATAAAATTCTTCTGATTTTTAAAACTCTTTATCATTTGACCACTTCCTATCTTTCCAGTTTTCTCACTTCTCTCTATGTGTTCTGGAATCCAGTGACATTGACCTCATTTCTATTGTCCCTGTGAGACTCTCCATCCTTTAGTTCTGCGTATTTTCACTGGTTATTTTCCATGTCTGTAATTCTCTACTTGTTCATCTCTGCCTCCTACTTTCTCTGGTTTCCTTCATGTCTCAGCTAACATGTCACCTGCAAGATTTTCCTGATCCTTCTTAATGCTATTGTGTTTCCTCTCAGATTATTTCCAGCTTTCCTGTATATATCTTATGTGTACATGGTTGTTTATGTGTTATTTTCCTCTTTAGACTGGAAGGTCCTTAGGAGGTGCTTATTTTCCTTCCTTTGTATCCCCCATGCTTAGCACAGTGCCTAGCACAGAGTAAGTACTATATATATATTGTTAATATTGTTGTTACCTGTGTGTTGACTTGATTTAACTTATGGTAAAATAATATTTTATGATATTCATATACCATAATTTGATTAGTCATTCCTCCCATTGAGGGGCACCCAATTTGTTTCAATTTCTTTGCTCTAACACTAGGTGCTGCTGCTAATTTTATATATACATATATAAATGTAAATTACACACATACACACACACATATATGTCATTTCACTCTGTATTTGATCTCCATGAGTCATGAATTTGGTAGTGATATTATGTGAATCAAAGAATATGCATAGTTGAGTGATTTTGGGGGATACAATTTCAATTTATTTTCTGTAATGATTATACCACTTCATAGTTGTACCAACAGTGCAACATTGGGCTGCAGTCCCTCTCACAGCCCCTCCAAAGATTATTATTTTGCTTTTTTGGTCATTGATACCAATCTGATGAATATGAAGTAGAAACTTGGAGTTATTTTAGCTTATGTTTTTAAGCGATTTGGAACACTTTTTTATATGACTTTTGATGTCTTTGACTTCTTTTAAGAATTACCTTTGATCATTTATCTATGGGGGAATGACTCTTGCTCTTATATATTTGTAAAAATTTCTTATATATCTTGGATATCAGTTCTTTATCACATACTATGCAGAAAAGATTTCATTCAGTTGTTTCCCCTCTAATTTTATTTACTTTAATCTTGTTTGTGTAAAATCTTTTAAATTTTGTCATCAGAATTGTCCATTTTAGCTGCTGTGATTCTCTAGAACTAGTGGTTGGTCAAAAACTCCTTTTCTCTAATTTCTTTATGAAGTAACATTTTATATCTAGGACCTGTAGCTATATGGAGGTTAGTGTGGTATTTGTGGGAAATATGGGTTTAAGTCTGTTTTCCAATAGAGTGTTTTCAAATTTCAAAACTCTTCATAACTTAGTCTTTACCCACTCTCATTTAGTCTTCTTACACTTTATGTGCCCCTTCCCCAAATACTCTTTGATCCAGTGACACTTCCTTATTATTGTTCCATGAACAAGTACTCCTCAGCTCCAGGCATTTTTTTTCTGACTGTCCCTCATACCTGTAATTTTTTCCTTTCTCATCTCTACCTCCTAGTTTTCCAAGCTTTCTTCAAATTTCAGCTAAAATCCCACTTTCTACAGAAAGACTTTCTGTAAAGACTGGATTTCAAAGAACCTATCCTGAGCTGGTGTTTCCATCAAGGATGCTCAAAAGTCCTTTATTCTGTAAAAGGCCTATTTTGACCCTGTAGAATTATATTCAATTTTGTAGGGTAAATTATTTTGTATGTAAGAGTTTTGTCTTTTGCCTTTTGGAACATCATATTCCAAGATCTTGCAGCATAATCTTTTGTATACCTGACTGTGGCTCCTTGATACTTAAACTCTATCTCTCTCTTTTTTTTTTTGATTACATGCAATATTATTTCTTTGATCTAGGAACTCTGGCTTTTTACTATAGCATTCCTGGATGTTTTAAATTTAGAGTTTATTTTAGGTAACTGGTGATTATTCCTTCTATTTTTATTTTGCCCTCTGGTTCTAATTGATCTGGTTAGTTTAATTCTCAACATATATCATCCAGATTCTTTGTGGGAGCATGATTTTCAGGAAATCCAATTATTCTTTAAGTATTTTTCCTTGACTTGTTTGTCAGATATGTTGTTTTTGACAGTTAGATACCTTGCATTTTCTTCTATTAATAAGGTTTTGACTTTTCTCTAATATTATCTCATACTGCTAATGATTTGTGATTACATCATTCTGTTTTCATGGGATCCACTACTTGTTTAATGCCTCCCACTCTCTGTTAAAAGTTACTTTTCCTTGAAAGCTGCTATCTCAATCCTGAATTATGTTTTAAAATCTTGCTTCATTTTTTTGTCAAAATTCTTGTAATCATTGTGGCCAAGTCATTCTTTCCCCTGAGACTTTATTTGAATTTGTTGTGGAGTTACTCCTTACTTGTGGGTTTACCTCATGGGCTTTTCTCAACCAGTAGTATTTACTTGCCTTTAGGCTCACTTTCTGGAATGGAACTTTGTCCTTGGGCCCAACTCCTCTTCCCCCTGCACTTTGGGATGGGGTAATCAGATTCTGGGAGGTCTTATTGCCCCTGTATTATCAATGTTACTGCCTCTGCTGTTACGATTGTGATGACGAGGCCTAGACCTTATCATCTACAGAAATTCTGGGGGACTTCTGTCTCAGTCTCCTGGTGGCTTGTTTCAAGTGTTAGTCTTACTCCAATCTGTTTCCTTTTTCATGCAGCAAATACAACCAAGAATTGGATCCATCCCTTTCTATGGTCTTGACAAATCCTATGTGAATGTTGTTGATTGCACTGGTAGTAGGCTTACTGCAAGATCCTATGTTATTTGCTATACTGGCCCTTGCTGTGTTTCTAGAATAGGATGTCCAGGCAGTCTCCATTTCCTCCTGGTTGTCTCCCCTTAGAGTATCAGCAGACTTATCTCAGTTTTCTTGTAGAGTCTTGGACTAGATGGAGTAGTTTGTAGCGTAGGGCTCTCTCTCTCCTTTATTTGTATGTTTGTATTTTTCATTGTTCCTTGTCATATATGTGAAGAACTCTGAGGGCATGTTTATGAGAGATCTGGGCTCCTCTAGGTATTTTTATGTCACTAGTCTAAGAAGAAAAGCAAGTCCTTTAAGTCCTTTTTTTTTTTTTTTCACAGAAAAGGAAAGCAAGGTCTAGAGAGATGACATGGTCTTCTGAATTATTTCTACTTGAACTGAGTGATTCAGTAAAAAATTATCTTACTAGGGGTATATGTATGGATACAGATCAAAGCTTCTAAAACTGTTTACTTTTTACGGAAATACCCAAAACTTTGAAATAGATTAAAAAATAAGAATAGAAGAACAGCTTAAGGGGATAAAAGTAGATCCTTAGGAAAAAAGAAAAATAGTATATTGTTATTAAAGGAAGGACCAATTTGTAAAGCATTTTCTGGACCCAAATAATCATTTATCAATTTTTAATTTAAAATGGGATTTCTAAACCTTTGTTGTATCTGGGAACTCTTTGGCAATCAGGTGAAACCAATAGACGCCTTCTCAGAACAGTGTTTTGAAATGTGCAAAATACTTGGATTACAAATGAAACCAATTATATTACAATCAAATTATCCAAATATACATTTAAAAAAATCCTGTAAGATTATGGACTCCCGGTTAAGTATTCCTAATATAAAAGAGGAGAAACATTCTAATCTAGTAGGAGCTTAGTGTGGATTTGTTCTTCAATTAGCTAATATAGAAAAAGAATGGGTGTCTGAGCCCAATCAATTTGATTGTTTGAAGTCGTGATATTTCTGCTAGCTTACAGAGAACTATGTGGGGTGGTGGGAAGAGCAATGGATTTGGATTTGTAAGATCCAAGTTCAAATCCCATTTCTGTTCCCAACTACTTATGGGAACTTAGCTGTTACTTAAAATCCTGTATCTCAGTTTCTCCTCCTGTAAAATGAAGTAATTGGACTTGATGGCTTCTAAATTATAGTTACTTTTATTTGCATTCTCAATACTTTTGGAAGGAGTAAGAGAATAAGCATTTCTATAGTGCTTACTTTGTGCCAGGCACTGTACTAAGCACTTTAAAAGTATTATCTCATATTGATCACTTAGCAGTGTCTGGTATGTACTGGACATTTAAGAACTGCTAGCTAACATTGACATTTCAGCTTTAAATGTTGGTTCCTTATGCCAGTAATCTTCAAAATAAATAAAAACAATAAACAGATAAGCAAAAATAATAGGAAGAAAAAAATTCAGAATGAAAAGGGATGACATCCATCAAAAAGTAAATCCTGAGCTAAGGTGGCTCTGAACTGGAGTGAAGAGAGCAGAAGCACCTTCATTTCATTTAGCAGTAGGAAATTGGTGCTTATCAATGACTTCCCATCTGTCAGACAGCTTTAGCAATAAGGTAACAGTGTAATTCAAATGACTGGGATTAACTGACAGGCAGGAAAGACTCTACTCCCCTTCTCCTATTCCCCCAAAGAAACAGATTGGTCAGCAGCAGACTCCAATGCAGACTCAGGTTGAATCAATCTTGACTCAATCGGGTTGGGAGGGTAACCCTAAAGATTGTCCATTTTCTAAGGAAATTGTTTAAGGCAATGATGCTATCTCTGAGTGATCTAAAATATAAAGGAGAATGGAAAAGAACATTCTGAACTTTTGTACTCAAAATGCTTTTCTATTTATTTATTTATTTAAGCACCCATCAAGGAAACTGATTGTCATAATGCTCTGGTCATTGAACAAAGTGAAGAACAGAAAGGAGAGTACTCAGTGCCTAGCACAGTGCCATGCTTAATGCATATCTGTTGAATCAATTTGAAAGAAGGAAATGAATTTTAACGTGCTGCAAAACACCCTAGATTTTTTAAAGGAAAACCTAATGTTAGTGGTGAAAGTGAGAAGGGGAATTATTCTAGATTGGAGTTGGACCAACAAAGAGAAATTGAGTGGCTTAAGTGGAAATGGTTGAAACTTTGGGAGGAAGTTACCACCCAAGTCTCAAAATTTGTGGTAGAGAAGGCAAGTTGGGCTTAGTTTTAATGCACCTTAGATTTATAGAGAACTAATTTCAAAGGATAGGGAAAAGACGGATGATAAGAAAAATAACTTGAATTTAATATAATCCTCTAAGTTTGTAAAGCACTTCATATATTGTCTCCTTTCATCCTCATAATAACTCTGTGTTGTTGGTGCTTTTATTTTTTTTTTACCATGTTACAGATACAAGTAACTTGTCTAAGATCACACAGAAAATAAATGTGGGAGAAGGATTGAACTCAGGTCTTCCTGACTACCGAGTCACAAATCTGTGATGCCAGGCATAAGAAATCAGTGCAGGAGGAAGTTCTCAAGAAGAAAGTCACAAACAGAAAGAATTCCAGTGAGGAAGAGAAAAGGGAGGTGCCTAAAGAAAGCAGTGTGGATGAAAAGTCTGATAAAAATTTATAAAGACATATTTAGATTATGGAATTAAGGCAGGTAATGGAGGATGAGTGTAAAAAATGTGAATATCCTATAAAAATGATTCCAGTAGTGCTGAAGCTTATAATGAAATAAGACTGGCAATGCATGTTAAAGATTATATAAGAAAGGGATCAATTCAACTTTAACAGTTCTCTAAGAAGGTGCTTTTTATGCACATATTAAGATCACATAGGATCTTAGGTAGATGCAACAATAGAAATAACTTTGTTCAATGAATATCAACATGTGATATCTGATTATTGATAAGTAAGACTAAAATAGGAGATATTCTTCTGAAGATATTTAGCGCTATCATGGAGTATGTTCAGTGTAGGATCCAAATAGGAGAAGGATTCTCCATAGATGCTGTGGCTATCCGTATGATCCTTAATGCAGATGACATTGTCCTGACTGCCTACACACTATATATGGTCTTCACAATAAGATCCACAACTGCTTAAACAAAGGACAGTCTAACAATCTACATGAGAAAAACCAAGTGGATGAAAAGTACTTATTTTCAAGACTAATGTCTTTGGAAGGGTAGTCTATTCAGTTGGCCCTTTAGTAAAATAAATAAAATCTTGAATGCATTACAGATAGAAATTGAGCTTGACCAAGAAATGAATAGGAAGATGAAAGTGGGCTTCATTGCTTTTGCAAATTGTGCAATATTTTTAACTTGCATTGCTTCATAAGTAGCTTCTTGCAATGAAACTCAAATTTTTAATACTGGTACTCTTCTAGTGATGATAGATGGCCACAAATCATGGGACAATCTTTAAAGAATCAAAATGAAAGCATTTTCAAAGTGAAACACAGACTATGGTGGGCAATGATAGATTGTAACATATCAATGATGACTTTTAGTAAAGGAATGGCATAAAATAAATCATACAGGAAATTAATAATAAGAGAAAGAGGGAAATCAGTCAGGTAGTGGGAGGAAGGAATTAAAGACAGATAAAGTGCTAAAATGGAACCCCACCAAATTCTAAAAACCAAAGAGGAGACCACTAGTATATTGGGTAGATTCCCTATAGATAATTTAATGGGGAATTCTGATATAAACCATAGAGGATAACAAGGTTTGAATGAGTTAACATATAAACTTTTGGAAAGAATGCCTGCACTCAATTCAAAAAGCATTTATTAAACATGTACTATATTTCATGCACTGGTGATGCAATGGAAAAATGGAAATAGTTCACAGACCCATTGAAATTTGGGGGAAAAAGAGAAGAAAGAAATGAAGGTAAGGTTGCTGCTTGGGGTAGAAGTGATCATGATAACATCTGGTGATGCTTTTTTTTTTCCAGATAAGGATAATTACATTTGTTTTATTAGGAATATAATAGAGATGGTTAACAACTAAGTAAAACCTTAGAGAAGTAAGGCGATAAGAAGAGAGAACCAAGCTGCCCTTGATGAGTTCAAGTCACCAAAGACACCTGGTCTAGATGAACTACCTCCTAGGGTACTGAAAGAACTTGCAATTGTGATTACTGAACTATCCTTAGTGATGTTTAAAAGATAATAGAGTCTGGGAGAGATGCCAGAGAACTGAAGAAAGGCAAATGTGGCAATTTTCAAAAAAGTGAAGAGAGTGAAACCTGCAAATTTTAGGCAGATGAGCTTGAATTCCATTTCTGGCCAAATTCTAGTATGATTATTAAAGAGATGATTAAGGGACAACTAGGAAAGAAAGTGGCAATCATAGGCATTCAGAATTACTTCTTCACACCAGAATGACCTTATTGCCTTTGTTCTAAATAAAGATAACAGACTAGTGTATAAGAGAATGATGGAGTTATAATGTGCTTCAATTTGAGCAAAGACTTTGACAAAGTCATATTCTATCTTTGTGGACAAGGTTGAGAGGGATAAAATAGATTATAGGTGGATTATTACAAACTAGTTGAAGGCTCAAAATCTTTAGAAGGCGATATATAGTGTCATGCTTCAGATACCTGTCCTTGGTACTGAAGTGTTTCATTTTTTTTTTTTTGTCAGTGATTTGGATAAAAAGGCATAAATAAGATGCATGTCAAATTGAAGATGATGTAAAGCTAGGAGGAAAAGCTGACTTACTGGATGACATAATCAGGATCCCAAAAGAACTCAAAGACTGGAACAATGAACCAAATAAAAATACAGTAAATAGAAGTAAATGTAAAAATTTTATACTTTGGTTCAAAAAAAACCACCTCCAAGAGTACTTGGTATTACAAGAGTGATAACTAAATAAATAATCATTTGAAAATGATATAGCCCCAGAGAATCAACAAAGAAACTGATTGTAGTAATTGCTTTGGTAAAGTAGCAGGATACAATCTATCTATCTATCTATATCTATCTATCTGTCTACCTACCTATCTATCTATCTATATCTGTAGCAATAAATACCATTTCTTTTGAATAAAAATAAAATATGGTATAGGCAAAAGTAATGGAAAGGGAAATCACATTTAAAATAACTTTAAAAACCCCCCAAAATATGTGGGCATCAGTCTCTTAAGGTATATTCAAGACAACAAATACAGTTGTAATCATTTTTAAGAAATAAAGAATAACTTAAATATTTGGACAGATATTTATTGCTGGGATTTGGGCTATACCAATACAATAAAAATGATTAGATTACCCTAATTATTCTGAGATTTGTTTTTGTGTTTGTCCTTCATTCTTGAAGAGTACCATGACATCAAGATGATGACATGACTTGCAGCTGACTTTGATTTGAGATTGGCTTATGCCAATTAACCAGTTACCAACAGGGTAACTCATAAAGCTCAACAAGATACTAGCAAAGTTCATTTAGAAGAATAAAAAGTCTAAAACTTAAGGAAAATAATGAAAAACTAGGAATGAAGCACTTATCAACCTCAAATAATTATTTTATAAAGCAGTAGTCATCAAAAATATTTTGTATTGGTTTAAAAAAAACAGAAAAGGTGATCATTGGACAGTTTGCAAGAAGAACGGTCAAAAACAATTTAACTCAACAACCTAGTGTTCAATAAAATCAAGAACAAATTCCTTTGGGGAAGAACCCCCTATTTGACAAAAAAAATTCTTGGAAAAATAGAAGGCGGTTTGTCAGAAATTCAGTTTAGATGAACATCTTATACAAAATATGACCTGACTGTTAAAGTTTACATCACAAGTAAATTTACAATCACAAATAAAATGAAAAGAGAATAAGAGCTATTCATTTCTCTGGCTATGAAGAAAAGTTTACCCAAACATGGGATAGAAGCAATAACAAATTATAAAATAGTTTAATTTGAATAAAACTGAAAAAAGCTTACTAAAATAAAGGTAGTTGGGATTTGAGGGGAAGTTATCAAGTGGCATAAAAACAAATTTGCAGAAAATATCTAATTAGGATCTGTTATATAAGATATATAATGAGTTAATAGAAATATATAAAGCCAAGAGCTATTCCTCCATGGTTTTTCTGATGGACAAGTGGTCAAAAGTTATGAAGAAGTTTCCAAAAACATCTTGAAAAAACCATATAAATGATTGTTATACAACGATGCAAATAAGTAAAATGCAAATCAAAACAGCTATAGGGTTTTGTTTATACCCAGCAAACTGACAGAAGTGGACATAGTGTTCTAGGAGTTGTAAAAAAAAAAAAGCCTGTCACATAAATACACTGTTGTGATCCAATCATTCCAGAAGTTAGTTTGGAATTAAGGCAACAAATGCTTAAAATGTCCATATTCTTTGATCTGATCTACTGTTAAATATACATCTCAAGAGTGTGAAAGATAGAAAGCAAGGTGCTAATACACAATAAAATATCCATAGCAGTACTTCTGGCAACAACTGGAAACAAAGTAAATATCCATTAATTACAGAATTGATAAATTCTGCTATGTGAATGTAAAGGAACATCACAGTTCCATAAGAAATGATGAATATGAAGAATTCAGAGAAGCATGGGAAACTTACATGAATTGATTCAGAATAAAGGAAACAGAATAAGAAAAAAAAGCAGGAACTATAAAAATTTAAATAAAAAGAACAGCATTGCTTTGCAATTATGATAGTCAAGTTTGGCTCCTGAATCGAGTTGAGAAAATGAGTATCACTTCTTTTTTGCAGAGTCAGGGGCTTATGAGTGTGAACTATTATATGTACTATCAGGTTGAGTTGAAGTATTGGTTGGTAATGAATTGCTTCCCCCTTTTCTTTTTACCTCTTTGTTCTTTGTTGTAAAGTTTTGCAGGGTGGGGTAAGTAGGAAAGATGTATACTGTATGTGCCTTGAGAACAGGAACTGTCTTTTGCCTGTTATTGAATTCCCAGTATTTAGCACATTAAGTGCCATAGTAGGCACTTAATACATGTTTATTGATTGATTGATTCATTTATATAAAAACAAAATATGTCATTCATTGAAACTTAAATGAATTTATATTTTTAAAAAATGATCTGGTAATTTTAGTGTACTGAAAGTTCAATATGAATCCACAGAGTAACACATAATTTTAAAAACGCCTAAGATAAATCCTAGACTGTATTAAGGAAGACATTGTGTCTAGAATGTGAGAAGTCTACTCTGGAGTGTGTTAATGAGCTTTCTAGGTTCTAAAACTGTTAGAAGACCAAGACCCTAGGAACTGGAAAGAGTGTGTCTGTACTCCAAATCCCAGAAATTAGACAGCTTTGCTTTAGAAAACAAAAGTTTTAATAAAAACTGTGATAGGAGCAATATTCTAATCAATTTCCCTCACTCTCCTTCATTTCATGCAAGTTAGGTCAGATATCTATATCTAAATATTATTTTATTTTTAATTTATGGAACAAAGCAAGTATTTCCATAACATAGTACAAAAAAAAAAGATGATTGCATATGAACCTGCAAACCTACCATACTAGCTATTTTTTTCAAATATACAACAAAATTTTCAGGTAAAATTTTTTCCCCTTTTTTCTCCCCCCCAAGATGGCTCCATTGAGACACAGATAAAATTATTTTATATATACTTCTATTCATTCTTTCTCTTGATGCAGATACCATCTTTCCACACATGTCCTTTATAGTTATTTGTATTTTTAGACAAAATAACTTATTTGCTCAAAGTAGTTCTTAAAACAATGTTGCCATTATTGTAAATGATGTTCTCTTGCTCACTTCATTCTTTGTTATTTCTTGTGTTTCCATGTTTTTCTAAAATCACTGAGATCATCACTTCTTACACAACTGTAGTATTCTATCACAATCATATGTCACAACTTAGTCAGTCATTCCCCAATTGATGGGCATCCCTGTAATTTCCAGTTCCTTGCCACCACAAACAGAGTTACTATAAATATTTTAGAACATGTAGGTTCTTTTCCTTTTTTCCTAATCATCTTTGGAAATAGACCAAGTAGTGTCATTGCTAGGTTAAAAGGTATAGATAGTTTAATAACTCTTTGGGCATAATTTCAGATTGCTCTTCAAAAATTATTGGATCAGTTCACAATTCCACCAACAATGAATTAGTGAAGTTATGTCAGTTTTTCCTCAAAAAGTATGGAAACCACAGTGGAGAACTTGAGTAGCTCAAGGAACTAAAAGTTCTGACTGTTGACATCACTTTTTAGTCACCCTGGAGCAAAACCAAACTAAACAAACAGACAAACAAACAAACAAGTAAATACATAAATAAATGTCTAACATATGCAGTTGTCAAAAAAAATGACTCAAGTCTACTTGGGTATTGACAAATCTCTGCTGTGTAATTGAATTGATCCCTCATTGCTGCAGATGGGCAGCTAGGTGGTGCAGTGGATAGAGCACCAGTGCAGGAGTCAGGAGGACCTGAGTTCAAATGTCACCTCAGACACTTGACACTCACCAGTTGTGTGATCTTGGACAAGTCACTTAACCCCAATTGCCTCAACCTGGGTCATCTCCAGTTACCCTGATAAATATCAGGTCACTGAATTCAGATGGCTCTGGAGGAGAAGTGAGGCTGGTGACCTGCACAGCCCTCCCTCACTCAAAACAAAGTCAAGTGCAAGTCACGTCATCATTTCTCTGATGACATGGTCTTCTTCAGTAATGAAGGACACACACACACATACACACACACGTACACTCACACACACATTCCTACAGTTAATCTTACTCTTTCCTGTTCGACACTCTATCCCATTCTCCACAGACTGTGTTCCAAAACTCAGTTCTCTTTGTTATTTGCACAGGGTCCCTTTTGCCCTCCTATTCATCAGAATGATCTGATGAATCTCCCATCTCCTACCTTGCTAAAAAACTTGAAGCAATCTGTGATAATGTCCCTCTTTCCCCCAATGCTACATTTCAAATTGGCTCAATAGAATTTCCTTCTTTAACCTTGCTGCTCAATTTTGTTAATTAGAGAATTGTTAAACAAAATTATCTCAGAGTAG
The DNA here is from genome assembly GCA_028658325.1 of Potorous gilbertii. Classification (NCBI taxonomy): domain Eukaryota; kingdom Metazoa; phylum Chordata; class Mammalia; order Diprotodontia; family Potoroidae; genus Potorous; species Potorous gilbertii. Next base: position 55,466,078 of record CM053769.1, read on the forward strand.
ATTTATTAAAGAATCTTGACTAATTTTAACGTATGTATGAAAGGCAATGGGTTGGAGTAAGCACTCTAAGGCTGAGTTTTGTTTTACTGGATCAAATTATTTTTTTAAATTAATTTATTTTTATTTATCAACATTCACTTCCATAAATTTTAAATTTTCTCCCCCTCCCTCCCCTTGCCTCTCCCCAAGGCTGCGTGCAATCTGATATAGGCTCCACAAATGCATTTTTATTAAACATATTTTCACATTAGTCATGTTGTACAGATGAATTAGAATGAATGGGAGGAGCCATGAGAAAGAAAAGCAAAACAAAGCAAAAATAAAAGAGAGTAAATAGTGTGCTTCAATTGGATCAAATTCTTGGAAAAAAAAAACCAAACCCAGTAAACAACAAGTGCAGAACCATTTTGTATCTCCATATCCCTCCGTCTTATATGATTATGGAGATCATATTGTCTACAAGAGTTTATTTTTTTCTATTTTCCAATTTATTTAATGAAACTCCTAATGTATACATAGACCATTATAATGAAGACTTTAATAGATTTTACAAACTCTTCTTCATAGAATCAAAGTTGGAAGGGGCTTTTTCAGTCACCTAGTCCAAAACAAAAATAACTGAATAAGCATTCTCTCTACAACAGACTGATTAAGTAGTCACCTAAATTTAGCTCAAAGACTTTGAGTGAGATGGAATCTAGCACCTCCTGAAGCAACAGCATTTGGACAGCTCTAATTGTTAGAAAGTTTTCCCTAACATCAAATCTATATTTTGTCTTTTTGCAATTATGTTCCTAATTATGTTTTCTGGGGCCAAACAAAACATGTCTGGTCTGCATGGTAAGTCTTCAAAGACTTGAAGACAATGATTACCCCCCCCACCCCACTCCTGACCTCTTCACCAGGTTAAACATCCTTAGTTCCTCTAGCAAGAATCATAACTAGAAATTCTCGCATCCAGAGTGAATTAAGAGGTCAGGGAATAGAAGATAGACAAACAGGAGAGAACTTGGACTTTTGGACACATGGCCTTATGGGGAAGAGGAGTTGAAACACCACCACCTCAGGAAAAGACTGATAATAGCTAGCATGTTTTATAATGTGCTTTACATATGTTAACTCATTTGATCTTCACAACAACCATTTGAGGTAGGTGTTATTTTTATTAGTCCCTTTTTATAGATGAAGAAATTGATGCTAATTGAGGTTAAGTGATTTACCCAGGGTCACTAACTTACTAAGAGTCTGAAGCCAAATTTTAACCCAGATCTTCTTGACTCCAAATTTTGGCACATCTGCCTTATTCTTGTGGTATCTTCTTCCCCTTTCGCAGTGACAGGGCAGGGTGGCAGAGCAGGGAAACAATGAATACTAAAGTTCATACAGTTTTTTAATGAAATCTGCAAATATTAATTTAACTATTGCTTCTCTAAACGTGAGATCCTTGTCCAAAGACATGATCCTGGAGAAGGTGAACCAAATCATCACTATTTTCTTACTCTGAATGATACCAGAACATAGAAAGAAGATGCAGCTAAAAGGAGCGTTGTCTCTTGGAGGGAAAAATAGGAGTTGGCCGTGCTGGGTGTAGATCAAGCCCCCGAAGGCAACAATAAACATCATTTTGAGATGTATCTGGTTATTTTACCTTCTGGATCTTTTAATGAACATAAGGAATGAGTCTGCCATAAGGATAATTGCAACAGTGTGATAAATATGCCTTTTTGCATTAGCATCTCTAATTCCTCTAACTTGTTAATATACACAGTTGGTTTGTGCATAGATAATTGAGATGATTTATTTATTATCGAGCTATTTTTGTGTATTGTCTCCTATATATGATGCAGCAGAAAGAGTACTTGGAATTATAAGACCTGAGTTTACTACTTGTGTGACTTTGCACAAGTCACTACCTCTATAGGCAGGGGTATGCTCAGTGTTTTTTTTTTTTAATTTAGGGAACAAAAGCAAGCATTTACATAACATAATACAATAAAAAAGATGATTGAACATGAAACTGCAAATCGACTATGCACAACTTATTATTCCTTTCAAATATATGGTAAAATTATCCTGTAAATTTCTTTTTCCCCCTTCCCCCTTCGAGATGGCTACCATTAGACACAAATAAATAAATAAATATAACTTATAACCTCATACAATTTATAATATAAATAGGTATGTATATAAATAAATATAAATGTTTACTGAGTGGCTCTCTGAAAAAGAATTTTCACATGAGTCACTTAAAAGTTCATACACATTAATACTTTCTCCATCTTAAATCTAGACAAGCGATAAAACAATAAGGCACCGATTTATAGGATTTGCCAGTTTTTGAGGTGTAAATGCTGATATTGAAAATTTAACAATCAGCTCTTTCAGGCCTTTTTGAGATGGTACAGTTCATCCCTGTCTAATGGGCTTCAGTTTCTCACTACAAAATTGAATGGTTTGACTCAATAGCCTCTAAGGTCCCTTCTAGCTCTTAATTCATTATCTTATAGTTACTACTTCCTTCACAACTTTAATGGATGTTAACTTCATAAAGATGAGACCAGAAAAGTATCACTTGAGCCAATGAACACTTCATGTCCTTGCCAAATGGAGAGACATGACAGAAACAACGGGAGTTTAGAATAAAAACTCCTTTGCAAGATGTTATGGAATGGTGGAACGTTATGAAAAGGATTGGCTCACACAACAGTGAGGGATGGATGGTTAAGGGAATAACGAGTTTGAACAAAGTTGGCATGAAATCCCATTAAGCTGCACAATCTCTTTAAAGTAAAACTAAAAAACAAAAAATAAATGTAATAGATCTATCAGCATTTCTATGCCAATTTATTTTCATCATTCATGACAGTAGAAACTTTTCCTTTGTACTCTAACCCATCAGTCTGAAGCAGAAATGGCAATCAAGCAGATTAAACCGGGAAGATTGCCTTATATTAAGTATGAAGTAATCTTTGCTGAAAGTAATACAAATTTGAAAACAAAGATTTAATTTTCAAGAATTCTCAAAGAGGGGAAAATATTGGATGATAAGAAAGAATTACAGATATTATTTATCAAAAAAGATGAAAAGATACCTATCTATATACTTCTCTTGTATTATGAAATTTTCATGACAATGATTTGTATAAGTATAGAAGGGTAATAAGGGAACTGACTGGCTTCTGTAAGCAATTTTCTATAGCAAGTCATATCTTCACAGTTGTATAATTGGCTGAAAAGTGTGGAGAATCTGTCATGCCAGTTTGTTTATTGTTTGTTGATTTAATATAAAAACACAAGCTATGTTTTACTCAGCAGAATAAAATAGAGTTTTTTAAAGATTCTCTTCCAAAAAACTTTGTTTTCTCTATCAATCTAGTCACAAGTTGAAGATAAAGTGTAGCATATGTAGAGTTGGGCACTGGCATTTTGGATTTCTCCAAAGGGTTCTAGAACTAACCAAGAGGTACTTAGGTAATGGTACATAACTGATGAACCTCAATCAGTATGCTTCCTCCATGTTTATCAGTTGATATCAATTAGTCCAATCTAATTAGGTTTTAGTAAGAAGTATTTACCGATAGGGCATAATATTAATAACAGCTGGCACTTATAGAGCACGTTAAGGTTTGCAAAGCTCTTTACAAATATCTGATTTTATCCTACAACAACCTTAGCGGGTAGGTGTTATTTCTTCTGGGGACTTCGTAGACTCTTGAAGCTGCCTTTTTTCCATTGTGTGTCATTTGTCCTTGGTTCCTAATGTAGATACTTCAGCTACTAGGCCTAGGATGCTGATGAAATCCTCTACCCCTCTGAAGTTCACAAGGTCTTTCTCTAGTCAAAGAGTTGGGTGAGAGACACTAACAACAAATCCAGGGCCAAGATTGTTCTAAGCAATTCTCTTTCTGGGGTTTGATTAGAACTTCTCTCTCCTGGCTTGTCAATGACTTGAATCTCAAATTCTAAACTAGTTAGCTGATTTTACTACTTAGCTGGTCATATTCATAGGGTATGACCAAATCACTCAGCCAATCCAAATGAACTTCCTGTTATATATTAAGTCAAGCCCTGTCAATAAGCATTTATTAAGCAGTTTTACTATTCTGAAGACTTAGTACATATACTTGGGGTATAGTAGCTGCTTGTTGAATTGAATAAGATGTAATCTAGGAAATGTTAGATTAGAGATGATAAATGAGTTATGCCGTGATAGATAATAAATGGGAGAGCCTGACTGATGTCAGATGATGTCACAAGAGTGTGAAAAAGAAAACTAGAGAAAATCCACCTAAATATTGTATAGATCCTCTACAGAGAGAACTGGTTGGAGCATCTGGAACAAGAATGGCACAGGAAGAAAAAGCATGGTTTGATTGTGAGTTGCTGCACCATTGGAAGAAGTAGCCACATCAGTGAGATGATAAAGCCACTGCTACATATGACATATGATGGTCATTATCATTCCTTGTAACAGTTAGAGCCCATATACATATCATTGTCCTCATTCTTGTTTTTAAATTCAGCATCGCTTCATACAAGTTTTTTTAATTTCTTCAATTTTTTCCTATTTGTTTCAGTCTATTATGTTCACATGCCATGCATTTCATTCACTCATTCTTCATCCATTAGACACATGGGTTGTTTCTAGCTTTCTACCAACAATTAAATTGTATTATTTTTCATTATGTTTACCCACTGAATGGATATAAGCGGATATCACAGAATTTCTATCTAAATAGAAATTTTCTGACCATGGGTCTCTCTTTAAATTTATTACATTTTGCTTGGTTCTCTACTAGTTTTGTCACTTATTTGTGTATATATTCCATACCCGCTCCCCGCAACAGATAGACCATGAGAGAAGGGATTATGTTGTTTTTTCATCCCTGCATGTAAGTTACTTAATATATATTATTGCAACTGAATTGTGTCTGCCACAATTAACCCTTCTTCTGGGATGTCATGAGAACCGTAGGTGAGATACCACTTCCAGAAGGGCCCCAGGTCTGACTTGTAATTTTGGAACTGAAATATTTCTCTATTTTATTACCTGTCTTTAAAAAAAGTTAAAAGGAGAAGGGAAAACAAAGTTTTATCTCTGGAAGTATAAAATATTCCTGTCATGGTGACATAATTTTATGTGAAACCTTAAAATAATAATAGCTAACATTTGTATACCATTTGAAAGCGTTCAAAGTGCTTGACATCCATCTGACCCTTGCAACAATACCTTGTGAGGTAAGCTACTATTATCTTTACCTTAAAGGTAAGGAAACTGAGGGTCATAGAGGGTAAATGACTTTTCCCTAGTTGTATACCTAGGAGGATCAGAGGTTGGATTCAAACTGACATCTCAACTGTCTTCACATTCACTGTACACAATCCAGCATCTTTCTAAATTTCTAAGACATCCCCAAAACTTTAAGATGTCTCTCTAATTCCTCCATATGCTTCAGTTTCTTCAGCCATAAAATGAGATGTATGAACCAAAAGTCCCTTTCAGATCTAAATTCTGGACTTATGGGATTAGGGAAAGGGGAAGAACATTTTTTTATGTTTTGAAATTGCTGGACCTCTGAATTACAAAATTAACTTCTTTTTCATCATATGACAAAAAAAAGGCATTAATATTTTTGTAGATCCAAACCGAGCCCATCAATCTTTAAGCAATAGACTCAGCTCTTTTCAGGGAGATTTGTCAAAGGAAGAGAAGTCAGCCTTGGAGTTAGATTAAGACTCCAGTCTGAGACTGTTCAAACACTAAGTAAATATATACTGTATTTAGCCCTGGAATATAGAAACAGAGCACTGCTGCCTGATACCTGAAGTTGGTACTTTCCACATTTGCATTTTGCTATTTGTTTTTGTATATTCTGCCACCTCAAGCACTTTCCCCCCTCTGAAGCAGGCTATATAAAGCTCATGTTGAGTTCATCTATAAAATCTTTTAATGAAGAAACACTTTCGAACATCACTGACAGTACCTTTTTTGCTTATTTGCATAGAGAACTTTTTTTTGGAAAAATGTCAGGGTAAACTATTTCACATTAAAATTGTAAAATTTAAAGGAGAAAACTTTTTTTTAAAAAGAAATCATACAGAATACAAAAATCTCATTTTCCAGAATCAGTGATAATTATATAGGTAACTGCGACGTGACCCTGTGGATCCCTTCCAGCTATTCTGACAGGGTCCCCGGTCCTGGAGCTAGGTTGCTCTCCTACTCACCAATCCCAGTCATGATGAGTCTTCGGGGCGCCACCGGCCTCCCAGTCCTCTGGGAGGAATAACCA
>CM053769.1:55472870-55524338 GCA_028658325.1 Potorous gilbertii
TTCGGGGCGCCACCGGCCTCCCAGTCCTCTGGGAGGAATAACCAGACAGAACGCCGGAGGTAGCAGAAACGGTCTTTAATGTTCGGCGATCACATCCCAAGAGAGCGTCCCTCCCCGTGAACCCAACATATATAGATCCTAGCACTTCCTGAATACCACCAACCAATCATCGTTCTATTCCACACTTATAACCTAATAAAGAAAGGCATCTGTGCTAAGCCCTGCCCCTCTCTCTCTAGCTCTCCCTCCTCCCTCCCCCAACAGGTAACCTATGTGGAGTGCTTGATGTATGCCCTTAACAATATAGCCACTTAAAAGATATGGCCATATACTTGTTCTTTGGACTGGATCACTACACAATTAATTTTTGTAATGGCTTGTCTGAGTTCCCAGAGAAGGACAAGTACCATGTAACAAACTCTCTTAGGGCAAGAGGAGTGATTTTATTTTCAAAAGAATATACTCTTTCTGTTCCCCACTATATTCTGGAGACCTGTCCTTCCCCATACCAATTTTGTGTGGGGAAAGGTAGGGCTCAGGAGTATAGTGGGGAAAATCACTCAGTCTACACTAAATCAATCAATATACACTACACGAACTTGTTCAATTATGTACAATGATGTGGTTAACTCTTAATTGTAAATCATTTACTTACTGAAAAGGCAGAAGCAATAACGAATACATCACAATTGCTCAAAATGAAGCAATGCAAGAATAATCAATGCATTATAGTTAACCTGTAAGCCTGAGTCACACTCTTTCATCAATACATACAGTATCCATAGGGAGAAAGTAGGTAAATACCTATAGAGATCCAGTAGGGACACACATGAGTAAAAATAACCCATCTGATTAGGGAAATTCAAAACTCTGGACTTCAAGCCTTGGTCCCTTTGTGAATCATCTGCATCACAAGAGTCCATTTATTAGTTAATTACTCCCTTCTGGTCTATTCTCAAGATGATGAAGCAGTGGCAAGCTTTTTTAAACACACTGTTACCCTGAAAAGGATGCTGAGTCATTGCTATGATATTATAGTGACAAAGAGTTCCATTAAGCCAAAGAGCTGTAACGATCTTCAGGTTAGTTCTTTGGGGAATGCAGAGAAGCCCAGACAGCTCCTGTCTAAACTAGACGCTGGATTGTCCAACAAGCTTCTTCTAACAGCAAAGCATGGTTCACAGAAAAATTCATGTTAAGTCTCTAGGCAATGCAAACAAGTCCAGAAACTCTTCAATTAAAAGGATGGTGAGCTATCCAATTAGCTTCAGCCTGTGCTTAAAACAAAACAGCTGCAACTCTTATTTTTCTTCTCTGTTTTTCCCTCTAAAACAATGGTGGCAACAGAGAACAACCAGGTAATTTGGAGAGATTTTTACCTTTCTCAAACTGTAGATGTTATGTGTTAAAGGGCAATAGGTAGAATTCAGTTACTTTTTGAGAAACTTTAGCCCTTCTCTAGCCATTCATCAATCTCCCAAGTACAATAGCTGAAGTCTTTTAATTAATTGACTGTTAATTCAATTTTTAAATTTTATTTTCAAGACTGCATTCTCTTTCCTCTCTTCTTATCACTGGCAAAGCAAGTAGAACATAACCTATTATACCCATATACAAACAGTCAAGCAACACAAATTTCTATCGTGGCTTTGTCTCTCTCTCTCTCTCTCTCTCTCTCTCTCTCTGTCTGTCTCTCTGTGTCTCCCTGTCTTTGTCCCTTCATTCTTAGTCTATCACTATTCTATCTGGAGGCAATGCCAGTAGACTGTTCATGCTAATGACTTCTCAGCTCCTGTTGCTTTCTTAACTGTTCCTGTTAGGTTCTTCAGCATAATCAATGGCTCAAATAAGAGCCTTCTTTTGCTCAGTGACTCCTTTTCCCCTTATGATGTATTTAATTAGCTCCTAGAATCCATATAACTATTTGATAGACCATTTTATGAGTTTTAACTTCTCAAACTCTAGAAACACATGCAAATGAGCTGAGACCACAATGCCCTACAGCCATAGTCATTTCTCCATCTTCAAATATACCCTCACAGTTGTCTACTCTGTTCTCTTACATCTGTGCTTACATTCTAAAGAAAAACCTTAAAACTTTAATCTTAACAATTTTTCTTGTTCAAAAGTCCTTGTTTTTCCAAGACTGTTTCCATGTAAAAGTGACAATACCTTACATACATCGTAAGTTGTTTTAGTCACTTATTTTCTTTATACAACAGCTCACTGCCTCTCTTTATTTGGGTGGGGGAGGTATTTAGGGTTAAGTGACTTGTTATCAGACAGTTGACACAGGAGCTTTGGGGATCCAGCCTCTAGCTGGATCTGGGCAGCCAGAAGGACAGCATGATGGGGGGTTGCTTTATTCTTCTCAAAGGGGTGCTGATGATGGGAGTACCAACTCCTACAGCATCCCAAAAGTCTTGATGCGGGCCAGTCAAGATAGGCACAGCATTCCAGCTTAAGCATTCCGCCTACGTCTCAATGGGGGCCTGTCAAGGCACAAACAGTATTCCAGGTTGTGCATTTCCCACTTACTCACCAGTGCTCACTTGATTTATAAAGAAGCACACAAAGAAGGCAATTTGCCAGCAATAGCCTCACAAGTTTACATTAACTTTAGCAGTATCATGGTGACAGCTTAGAGTACACGTAGTAGGTATTTATAACTTAAGCACAAATGTTTATATTATCTTATAGGTTATAATGTAATGTGCAAGTGTGGTGAGATTGTTTACAGACTAAGGACCTGGAACTAGCAGATTGTTTATAGCCATGGAAACAAATTCACCTTCCATACATTTGCCCAGAGTCACACAGCCACTAAGTAACAAGTATCTGAGGATTTGAACTCAAGTCCTTCTGATTCCAGGACCTATGCTTTCTCTGCTGTGCTACTTAACTGCCCTTATTTGACTTTTTCAATAACCAAACTGAGAAAATATGAAAGGGCTAGGTATATCATATAATATATGATATCATATCATATCATACTATATTATACTGTTATTTTATATTTACACACACATATATGCATATACTTATGTGTATGTACATATGTGTGTATAGAGACATACATGCTAATATCTATGTCAGGGGTATGGAACTTGGAGCCACATGTGGCCCTCTAGGTTCTTAAGTGCTTTGATTGAATCCAAATTTCACAAAACAAATCCCCTCAATAAAAGGATTTGCTCTATAGAGTTTATAAACTTGGACTCAGTGAAAAGACCACATTCAAGCTCCTAGAAGTCCACATGTGCCTTCAAAGCTTCAGGTTCCCCATAGTCAATGCTAACTTATATTTAAAGCCACTTAATAAAAGGTGAATGTAGATTGTCTTGAACCTTCATAAGAATATTCATGGACTGAACAGAGAATGAAGCAGACTATTTTCTCCTTTGTTATGTTTTATTTTTCTTATGGTTTCTCCCATTCGTTTTAATTATTCTATGCAACATGACTAATGTGAAAATATGTTTAATGGGAATGCATGTGTAGAACCCATATCAGATTGCATGCTGTCTTGGGGAATGAGGGAGAGAAAATTTGGAACTTAAATAAGTGATTGTTGAAAACTGAAAACAAGCTAATAAATTTGGAAAAAAAATTAATGGATTAGACAGCAAAAAAAATACTCACGAATTATTGATTTAGATCTGAAAGAGCTCTTAGGGGTCTTATATACCCTCTCATTTGACAGTTGAGGAAAATGAGTCCCAGGGACGTTGTTACCTGGCCAAGATCATATATTCGGTAAGTAGCAGAGCAAGAAACTGGATCAAAGTTCCTTGTCTCTAAATTCAACATTCTTTCTCCTGACCATGCTGCTTCCTCTAATATCCCCTGTTTTACAGATGCCTCGTCTTATCTTTTCATTTGTTGTGTCCATGATTTCTTCATTGAGGACACTTTACTAAGGCAGAACATACATAATTCAGCTATGCCATCACAGACAACCTTGGTTGCATTAAATCACTTTGAGATGAGATTCTCCAAAGTTAATTAGGTTGTTCTTGTATCACCCATTACAGGGCCAATACTAAAAGAGTTTTTAGAGTAGTAAAGATTTACCAGTTTTTTGCATAGCCATTAAGAGATCAGAGTTGCTTTAGTGCCACAATAGGGCATCTGTATAAGAATTCAGTGCATTTCTAAAACTGATAAAATAGGGAGATCATTGTTCACTTTGTAAATTTTTTTTACTTTACAATACGATTAATCCTGGGGTTCCTTTGAATAGTAAGCTTTTTTAGTTAATTTAAAATGATTAGTTTTTTTAACCAAATAATTTAATCACAACACATAAGGACAAAGTTATTATATAAAAGAGACAACCAGTATATACTTTCTATAGGTTAATCCAATTGGAAACTGACTTTAGGTATCTTAAATAATAGGGAAGAGGCAAAAAGTGAGAGTATAATCTTATGTTTCAAATATCAGTTCACCACTGATCTTTTTTCATTAGGAATGAACAAATTATTTTTTGGCTACCTTAATGGTCCTCTTTTTACTTAAATTTATAAGCATAGATTTTTCTGTGTTCGAGATCTAAGAAGAATATGTTTACACTTAAAACAATTTTTAAAAGTGTTCTTTAAATCAGTTTTTCAAAACAAATTATCGAATACATAAAACAAATAAATGACAAAATGCAAAAAATTGGAGACCCTATCAACAATTGGGCAAAACAATATGAAAGAATTTATGAATGTTTATATAATCATTTTATTATTTACCAATTAATAAAAGACTATTGCACTGACTTTTAAAAGGCAGCACCAGCTAAAAGCAAATGAAATTTATTCTCCATTCTTACTTTCCATTTGCCAGATTTCCTTTTCCCTTAATTTCAGTATTTAAAAAATAACAACATAGTAAATCAAGAAAAATTATATACTTATAGGCTTGCATGTTATAGCCCTTTGGACTTGTGCGCACCCTCAATCGCTGTCATAGACCTCTAGCTCAATTTCTAATTCTTGGCTATAAACCTTGTCTCCTCTTTTGTGTTCTTTTTCTTATTTTTGTCATCTCTCTCCCCTATCCTGAACCTGCTTTTGGTGTCCTTTAGTTAATATTTTATGCTTTTAGTTTCCTGCTTCTTTAAATGATGAGTTCACTAGATCTTTGAAGACAGGGACTTTAATTTCGGTTGTTGTATGCCAGTACATAAGCACAATACATCCCAGGACATAGTGGATCCTCAAAAATGCTTATTGAGTTTAACTGAATTAATTCATTGGATGGAGACTATATGTCTCTTAATATTTACAAATCATAAAAGTCTTACTCTAATACTTCATTATGATATGAAGGTGAGCATGAATTCTCAAAAGTTAAGCTATTTTGGCACATACTCTAGCTGTTTCTAACAAACTAGAAGGACTTTGAGTATTACCCTGGTGACAGCCTATGTCTTATTGAGGATCTGTCCATATGAGTATGGAGGAATTCTTTGTTAGTATGTAGAGGTAATGAATTCTCAGGCCACTGCACTCCATGACTGAAAGAAAACTATAAAATAACCTTGATTTCTGTCTTGGTCCTAACAGCTTTGTACAAAAAAAAAAACCCACTATGTTAAGAATGACATTTTTAGGCCATCTACAAGTATGAATTTAACCATTGCCACTTTAAATATAAGGTTTTGTTCTAAAAAAATTAATGAGTTGACATAGTATAAGACAAGCAACAATATTTTAATATTGGCATCCTGGCTATAAATGAAACAGGAAAATATAAAGAAGTTTTAATTAAGTACTAGGGAGTCTCATGAGCTATAGGAAAGGAAAAGGGGCAGCTAGGTGGTACAGTGGATAGAGCACCAGTGCAGGAGTCAGGAGGACCTGAGTTCAAATCCCACCTCAGACACTTGACATTTACTAGTTGTGTGACCTTGGGCAAGTCACTTAACCCTAATTGTCTCATCCTTGGTCATCTCCAGTCATCCTGATGAATATCTGGTCACTGGTCACTGGATTCAGATGGCTCTGGAGGAGAAGTGAGGCTGGTGACCTGCACAGTCCTCACTCAAAAAACAAAAAGTCAAGTGCAAATCATGTCATTATTTCTCTGATGGTATGGTTTTCTTCAGCAACGAAGGACGAACACACATGAAAGATCTGGTACCTGAACAGAGTCTTGAAGGAAGCATATATATAAACTATAATTTCAGGAATGGAATACATATAAATTTTATATATTAGAATATAGAATATAATGAATATATCCATTATATATACTTATATAGAAATGGAATATATATATATAATATATTGGAATATGTTTGTGTATGTATGTTTATAGATGTAAAAATGAATATTTGGTCACTGGATTCAGATGGCTCTGGAGGAGAAGTGAGGCTGGTGACCTGCACAGCCCTCCCTCACTCAAAAAACAAAGTCAAGTGCAAGTCATGTCATCATTTCTCTGATGGCATGGTCTTCTTCGGCAACAAAGGACGAGCGCACACTGTGTACATGTATTCTTCCATCCTGTAACTAGTTCAGTTAAGAGTGAGGTTCAAGAATTGTCTACTTCCCCCCAAACCCATGACCCTTCCTTTATTCCTTCATTTTGGTATTTCTTTCAGTACATGACTGATGGAGTTTTTCAATTTCTACTTTATCATCTGATTCTAAGATAACTGGATAGTTTTATTATTTCTTGAAACATGATGTTCCTGATTTATTTATTTATTTTGCATGTGTGCCTTTTTAAAATTTTTGGTAGTTTTCAGATAGTCAAATAACTCTTAGCAGATCTCTCCTCAATCTTTTTCCTAGGTCAGTTGTTTTTTTTCCTATGTGATATTTCACATTTTCTTTAACGTTTTCCAACTTTTTACCCTTTTTTAAAAATTACTTTTTGATGTTGCACGAAGTCATTAGCTTCCATTTGGCTGCTTTTAATTTTCGAGTGATTATTTTCTTCAGTAAAGTTTTTGTATCCCTTTTCCCAAGATGATAATTCTCCTTTCCTATCTTTCTTCTGTGGCCCTTGGTTCTCTCCCCATTTGTTCAGCTCTTGCTCTCATTTGGTTTTTAAAATCACTGTTTAAGGTTTTTTGATTCTTGCTTTGATTCTTCTAGGAATTCATTTTGAACTTGTGTCTAAGCTACATTTTTCTTTGAGGCTTTGTTTGTAGATGTTTTGAGTCATTTTCTTTTGTATTTGTATTTTGAGACTCCCTGTTGCCATATAGCTCTTTATGGCTAGGTTATTTTTTCCCTTATTCTTCCTGCATCTTGATTTTGACATTATCTTAGTTCTGAGCTCTGCACACTTCTGAGTGATAGTTGGCCTGAGTTTCTTTCTTTTTATATCTTTTGGCTGAATTCACAGCTCCAGCTAGGGCACCTTTATAAGCTTTCAATGCCTCCAAGAGGATCAGGGGGAAAGTCTGTTTGCTGTCTTCTTGGTCTGAATTCTGCAAGTATCTGACCAGTTTTGGGTCTAGCAGCTTGTTTCTAAATGGGAGTTCAGTAGACTACTCATTGATTCATCTACAATTGTCCCATTGAGAGACTGTAGATTCAGATGAACTGAACTGCCAGATCCTCTTTGATCTGGGACATTGTCCTCTGCTTCTGAATTTAGAGCCATGTAGTCACCATTTGGTTCCTGAAACTTGTTCTATGCTCTCTATAGAGAGGGCTAATGTTCACCATTGCTTGTCTCCACCTTTAACCTGTGACCTGGAACTGGCTATTGGCCAACAGAGTTCCCAGATAGCACTTGTTCCCCCACCTACTGCTTACCTAGGGATCTTCTGAGATCTCCTCCCCCAGTGCTTCCTTCCTTGGTCCCCAGTCTTGGCCATTAGAACCTGGGCTATGGAATGTTTCTTTCCACTAACCAGCTTCTGGCCAGACTCCTTCCCTGATGTTTTCATACCTCTCTGTCCATCTTCGTAAGCTGCCCTGGATTGGGAAAATAACTCATGATGACTTCTTGGCTTTTCTCATCAGAATTCAGTCTCGTGAATTCTCTAGATCTTTGTAGAGGAGATATGGGTTCGGGGTGGGGGGTAGGACAAGCTAGACTTGAATGCTTCTTGCCATTCCATTATTATGGCTCTGCCTTGAGTGGTACAGTATTTTCAATAACTTCAATAATTTATGCCTGCCATAAAAACCTTTGTAAAAGAATACTAATATGCTCCTATTGATCCTACATGTCTGTGGATCACAGAACACCAGAGAAGTAAAAAAAAAAAAAAAAACTAAAAAAAAAGAAGTAAAATTGTTGCTGTCCTAAAGGATAATGGAGAGATACGAAGACAGCAAAAAGATAGCAAAAATGCTATACACACTATTATGTAAGAAAGAAGGAGTGTATAAGACATAATCCAGGAAATGTCTAATCAGAAAAAGAAGCGTGTGGGTCATGTAGTGAATGTGAGAGATAGTGCAAGTACAATACTGGTACCCACATAGAGCAAAAAAACCAAAACTTCTTCAGGTGCCCACATATGACCCCTTACTGTCCCTTAGGTTTGATGTGCTATTTTTAATGAACATCTCTTCAAGTCCACAGGTCTCAGAAATGACTCTGTGTCAGGCCATTGGAGAGAATTCATGAAATCAGAGCAAGAGACATTTAATTAAAACAGACTACAAGGTAAATAACATGGAGTTGAATCAGGTTGCAAATGTTCCCCAATTAATCCTTCTGTCTCTTGGAACACAGTGGGAGAGAAACAGACAGAGAGCTCGCAGCAGGGTGTTAGAGATGATCATTGGGAGCAATTCCTGTGTAGTCACTTCCCTTTCAGCCTTTGAACAGCTGCTAGCAAGAATTGACCTTTTAAGACCTGGATCTCGAGGACACTGTGGCTAAGTCCATACTGCCTCTGCTTCACTCTGTATCTCTTTAATCTCCCCTTTTCTTCATCATGTATCTTGGTTCTTACAGCCCATGTCTCTGTCCGCAGGAGAATCTCGATGTCTACCATTTAATTCTATCTCTCTGGTCCTCCTTCCCTATACTTATGTCTCCCATTTTCTTCACCTAAGAAGTGAAACTCTTGTAAAACTCATAGTCTCTATAGTGAAAGTGCTCCTTACCCAATCAATACACGTAGTAATGTCACTACATTGCAGACTCACTCACAGCTTTCTGGGAAATTTAGACAGCATAATTTCCCTCAATGAATGAAACTCTTTCTTGGTCCCACATTTGTTTTAGAACATGGGATCTTTCCATGGGCACAACACTTCTTACATAGAATATTAAAAAGCCTATAAGAAGGTCTCCAGTGAATTGGTTAGAGAGTCTTTGGAAGATTTATGGGAAGGCTTAGATAAGTATATCATAGGATGAGAAGGTCTGAGTGGGTTGTGGCCAATTATAGTGGAGGGAGTACCTGCTTTAGTGAGGTATTGAAATCTTAAATTGTAGAGATTGCCCTATGATTAATTCTCCATCATTAACATTATCTATTCTTCATCCCTTATGTTCTACCATGTTGATTGCTGTTAGATATCTTCCATTTATCTCCAGAAGGATGACTTTAAATTGTCTGGTTATAGAGTACAGCTTGTTCAGCCTTTCAGTACTACAGAATTTCTTCATTTTTCTTCTCTTGTTTTTGCTGGATTTGTCTGCTCAATAAAAATGGAAAGGAGGCCACAAAACCACCTAACAATTAGTTCATCCTGTCTCTGAAGCCAGTTTTCTCTCTAATGATTCTCACTATCTCTCATTATTTAGATAATTAAGTTGGAAAATAGTTTATCTATTAAGAAAGATATTTAATGTATTAGTGATTAATAGTTCATTAAGTCATAAAGGTATCTTAAAGACCCAATCATCTACGTGATCAGTATTCATCATTCAGATGTCAGTCATTAAGAAAGATTTTTAAAAAGTAAAAGAAAGAAAAAGTTGTTTTATTGACTACCTGTAGAATTGAATGGATTGGATCTTTTAGCAACATATCATGTTACTATGCCTACATTGAATGAAAATATTCATAGGCTTATAGATTTATAAGTAGAAGGAATCTCTGGGGTCAGCTAGTCCAACCTTATATTACAATTGGAGAAACTGAGGCACAGATTGATGGGACAGGATCACACTGATAAGATGTGAAAGAGGCAAAATTTGGACTCATTTCCTCTTAGTTCAGTTAGAGTGAACTTTCTCCTGAAACATACCTCTCCTCTGCCATGGGAAGGCAATATGATTATTTGACGCTTTGCTACTATTCTAACTTAGTCAAGTTGAACTAGATATTGATTTCTTTACAAAGCAACTTTTTAGGACTCTGAAATGAAAATGATGTCTTCCATTTTATTGCTCAGTATTATAGCCTTTAGGGAAACCAAGACTTTATCCCATTCTGAGGCAGCCATTTCATTCTGAAGCTTTTTGTTTTCGTTGCTTATAAATGTTTTAAAAACTTTCACCTGGGGCAAGCACAGAACTTAACTAACTGTACTCCAGCCCAAAGCTGATTTTTTCTGTTCCTTTTTTTTTTTCTAAGGGTGGAAAACCTGTGCAAAACCTTCTATTTCAGTTATGTAAGTGGGGGAAAACAAGTTTCCAGAACAGTTACTCTGAAGATGTCTAATCAGAGTGTGCCTTCTATTTCTTCTTGATGTCTACAGCAAAGGCTGTAGAGAACAGCAGGGATTCAGAGGAGAAAAGGGCCTCCTACACTGCTACTTTGGAGGTGTTGCTGAGAGAGCACTTCAGAAATACTCTGGGATTTATTTTGTGCAGGAATATGATGGTACATGGCCCAGGGTTCAGGGTCATGCTTTTTGTGTTTGATGCAATGAATTAGAGAGTGTCAGAACTGGAGGCACCTTTGAAACCTTCCGACTCAACACACTCATTTTTACAGATGGGGAGACTAAGATGATATAAACAGGTACGTGATTTTTGTACCTGACTTTCCCAGGACTTGTAGGCAGAACATCATTAATGGATGCCAAACTACAGGTATCATGGTATAGGGAAAGGACCAAAGGTTTAATTTAATTTAATTTTTTTGAGACAAAAGAGATAGGTTCAAATCTTTCCTTTTCCACTTATTACTTAAGTGAGCTTTGGTGACTTAATCTCTCTAGGATTCAATTTCTTTGCCAGTAAGATGAGAGGTTTGGATTAGATGACCACTAAGGTCTCATCTAGCTCTAGGTGTGTGATCTTACATTTTAATATCACTTTGATAACTGCTTATAATTTTTGAAGAAAACCCAATTCCTGGATACTCAAGGGAGATCCAAATTTGATTACACCATACTCTCCATATCAAAGAAATATTTTAGAAAGTACCATCATTGTCTAAGGACTCAGAAATATACCTGCCAATATTTTTTTGACACTTCTCCCTTTCGGGGGAGTGTGCAAAATTTGGGATGATGAGGAAAGGGGAGGGTATTAGTGGGATAAGATCAGCATGGAGACATGAAACTCATGCATAACTGACTTTGGGATCAACAGAAACTTATCATAGGAAGTATTTTTTTGTATGATTCAGATATTGTTATAATTTGCTGATATATCATAACCTTCCTGCGGGTGGATTTGGTATCATCTTGTATTTCATTCATTCATTCATTCATCTCTCCATCCAACCACGAACATGCCCATCCTTTCCTGTGATCACACAGCCAACTTCCTCTCTACGTCAAGCACTGAACTTCTGCTCTTGCTACCCAACCCAAATCACTTTGCATTGGGTTAACTGCTACTGTTCATTTGCTTCCCTCATTCAACTCTTAAGCTCCCTTGTTAAATTAATCCTGTCTTCATTTATTTTATGGTGTCTTCATGTTTAAATGCTGATTTTATGAACATCTGTTTCCATCATAGTTGCAAATCCATTACTTTTATGAGCTGTACACATTTTAGATAGATTTACTGTTGACCTTTGTGGGTAAATTGAATGTTGTTGCTGTCAGTCACATTTCTGTAATTGATACCATTGTTTCTACCACCCTGGTGCTTATTTCAGGAAACTATGTGTTGGAGGATCTTTTTCTTAAACATATTCGATCTGACAGGCATCACTGTGAAACTTTTGCAGCTTTCAGAAATCTAAGTATGTTACATCTTGCAGCATGAGTTAAAGGTAAACTGCCACTCAATTTTCTTCTACTTTGGAACAGTTTTAAAGTTTCATATTTTCTGAAAATGATGTCTTTTTCTCCCTAGTGCTTGTCATTTAATAATACAATTGGGGAACTGCAATCCTTACATAACTCTTTGTGACTATTGATAAATCCATCAATCAAAGAAAGAGAAATGAGTACCCAGTTTCCCACTCCCTTAAAAATGTTGTTTTTCAAAGTCAGATGGTACAGCAAAATACCACCTATGAAGTTGACCTCCTGTCTCTGGAGAGATGTTTTGGAACTCCTTTGTGTGTGAAGAACCTAGTAAAAAGTGAAGGAAATTTTGCCTCTTGGTACATGCAAGCTGACAAAAGTGGCAGAGTGTTCAAAATATCTCCCAATTTAATGAGTGTGTTGGATGAATTTCATCTTCATCCTGGAGTACATAATCATAGAAAGAGTACACTGAAGGAAGAGGGTGAAGAAGCCACATACATAGAGATGACAAGATTTCTTTCTCACCCAAGAGGAAAATCATCCCAATTCTCATTGTGGTGGTTAAAGTCCTGGCTACCAGTGCACATGCCCCATTCTGATGCAATTAGAACTTAGGAATTCTTTAAAACGATCTGCCATTTACTTGTCAAATTGTGTGAATCAGGAGTAAATAGGCAGGCTTTCTCTGATGAAGGATACAGCATCTTTGTTTTATTTTAGATGCTTTGTTAACCTTTACCTAATGATTAACATATAAGCATTGTCATTTCAAGAACCTATACTATAGAACAAGAGTGGGGAACCTGTGGCTTTTAGGCCACATATAAACCCTCTAGGTCCTTAAGTGCAGTCCTTTGACTGAATCCAAAATTCCCAGAACAAATCCCCTTAATAGAAAGATTTGAACAAATCCCTTTAATAAAAAAATTTGTTCTGTAAAACTTGGACTCAGTCAAAGGGCCACACTTGAGGATCTAGAGGACTATGTGTGACATCGAGGCCACAGGTTCTCCATCCCTTCTATAGAATGAGGCTATTAAAATCTAAAATTATCTAGCAGTAATAATGTAAAATCATAAACCATAACTTTAAATTTTCTTTTTTCTTATTGGAAAATATTTTATTTTATTATTCATAGTCCCAAATAGAATTATGGTAATATTTTCTTCATTTAAAGTTCTGGGAGGAATTGTACTTCACACAAATTATTGGCATACAAGTGTTATGTGAATTAAAATACCTATATCTTACAAGCAGGGAATAAAGAAGAAATTAATTTTACTGTTACACTTTCACTTCAAATAAGAAAACAAAATTATTGTAAATAGCTTTTAATAAAATTTTGAGTAACTTTTCAAATCACTTTATAATATGAGTATTTTTTTTTCCTAATCAGTACTAGAAATAACAAGTCTTCAATGTGGCATTTCCCTCCTCTCTCAATGATCCTGCTGCTTAAGATATGGATGTAACAGCTTTGACAAAAAAAAAATCAGGAATAGTGCCCTGTCCCTTTAAAATAATTAATAAAAATGATAATTTTTAATAAGGAGACCCTTGCTCCTTAAGGGTGAATCTTCCTTTGTCTATGAGAATTTTATCTATGAAAAAGAATCCATTTGCAAGAATCCATCTTGCCAGCAATAGTACTCCTACTAAGCAGTTCTTAGGTGCTAATACCTCAGCTCTTCCTATAAGGAAAAAACTGCCTTCTTAAAGTAGTGTGTGAGTTCATCTATGTATGTATCTATCTGTCTGTCTACCTACCCATTTATCTATTAATCAATTGATATATTCATTCATTCATTCTTTCATTTATTTATTTCAAAATGAGTCCTGTCCTGTACTATGGTACAGTAGAAAAATTACTGACTATGGACTTTAGAGTTTCTGAGTTCAAATCCTGTTTTTGCCCCTGGGGTAATTTACTTAACCTTTGGGCCTTTTTCTCCTTATCTGCAAAATGGGAGATATGGACTCCTGAGCCACTGATGATCTTGCTCTTAAACTCCTAGGCTCATCATCTCATCTGGTCCATCTCTAGGATAGCTTCCTTCTCCTTGCTAGCCATTATATCTTTTACAATAATTCCATTTAGAGATTCACAATGTACAGGGAACCTCAAAAGCCTTAGTGCGGTTTTAAGCTTTAATAGCTTAAAAACTTAAGCTATTAAAGTTAAGCAAAAACTCTGCTTTTCCTTAGAACTTTTAAAATATTTGTGGATTTATTTTCATCCTGTGACCAACTCTTCACCTCAATCCAGGAATAGTTCTATAATTCACAATAATTTTAGAGGTAAGATAAATTTAACTCTATTATACCCTTCAAATCATAGATTAGGTTAAGATCTGGAAGGGAATTTAGAGATTAATTCTTCTAAACTTTTTAATATTCCTCCTCTGTTATTTGTCCTTGCTTCCATTTTTTGTACATTTCTTTTGAAAATATAAGCTAGTTGAGAAGCTCCATGTGCATCCACATCTGTCTCTTCAGACAAATCTCATTTTTTCTTTTGATTTTAATACTGTATTTCACTGAATAATCATCAAAGATTTTATGCCTTTTTTATTTTTTTTGCAAAAAACTAGGTTGCGACCATTATGTGAAGCTTTGAAAAATTTGTGCCAGCATTATTTAGGTATCATTTATTACTAAACTGTCTTTGGTACAAGATTAGGTTGCATGGAATACTCATGAATGTTAAAATTGGGAAGATGCCAGTCTTACCCTATCACATGACTTACTCATGGCAGTTTCACCTGCCTGCTTGTGATGCAATCAGATTAGTATCTTTTGCTGTTTTTGCCTTACTCAAAATACCTCTGATTGAGTAATGTGATTAAAGCAGATCTTTCCTTCCCATTGATGGGTCTGCCCATTGTGGGAAGTTTGATTAGGGGAATTGTTTTGTAGGAGGGTCCCAGGTACCTTTTGTTTTTTCTATTGAGGCACTGGGTCAGAGGGTTAAGCCCTTTGTCTCTAAAAAGTATATAAATACTCTGGGGGTGAAGTTTTACTTTGGGGCTTAGTTTTTGTAAAAAAGTTTGAGTGCCAGAGGAGGACTCTGGGTAACTGCTTTAAGGAACAACCTCACATGCCCTTTGAAAACTCAGATGTCAGTGCTTCCCTCTCTGGTGATTATGGTCAGACAGTTGGAACTGTCTGTTGAATTCAGGCAGAGGAAGCCATGTCTGTTGATCTCTAATTTCTCTATATTTTCTTTTAAGTTCAGGGTGCTGACTCCTCTGAACTAGGTGAATGATATATGTGCTTGATTAAAGTGATTGTTAACCTCTTAAAAGTTGCCTTTCCTTTAATGAATGCAGATCGAAGAGCCTGTGGTAGCAAGCCCCCTGTGTATGTTGGGGTGCTTCCTATTACAATGCTCACTCCCCTTGAGCCTATGGGTTGAGTGATAATACTCTAAGCAAACCACAAAATATACTGACAATGCCTATGCACTGAGAATTCTAGGATCAGGGCTCACAATGCCCACATCCATATGCCACTGGTACATACATTGCTGCTCTGTTTACCTTTTAAGTGGCATGATGAAAAGAATTATGCCATACAATGATTGTGTGGTGAAAAAATATAATGTTCAAAGGGTGCAATGATTATGCAGGGACAACAATTACATGGTGAAATACGGTAGTTTCCATTTGTGTCTCCAAAATTTTATTCTTGAGTGTCTCCCATCCCTTCTGGGATGATTTTCCATGTTACATTTTAGTCTATGAGATCTTATCTACCTTTCCTCTGAACCTTTTGAAATTAAATTCACTTTTCCCAAGCCTAAGGTGCTTCTCATGCTATGCCTGGATTTTTTCCCCTTCATTCCACTGCCCTATCTTATCTATGACTAGCTTTAGAAGGATAGAATGACCTCTTCTGCCCAAAATTTCTATTATTTTCTCTCCAGCAAAATTCCTTACTGTTACTGAGAATCAAATCTAGAATAGAATTTCACCCTGCTGATTTTTCCACCTTTTGAAAAATGAAATTGTCACTAAGACAAATTAAGAACTTATTAGCTACTCAAAGAGATTTTTAGAAGATATCAGGATATTTTGAAGTTTTTTGTCACAACTATACAATGTCTCTGTGCCAGGTTCATGGTCTGTTTCCCAAACTTCTTATCTATTTCCTTTTTCTATTCAGGTCTCTTGTAATATACTCCAGAGACAAGATAGCGTTTGCTTTTCTCTCCATTGACCTTCTCTCACTTCTCTCATTATCTGCTATGGTTTCCCACTCTGGTTTTTCTATTTTCTCACCACCTACCTTCTTAATATACAATGCTACACCCATCCTTTACTAATCTCATTTTTTTTTTCTGTTTAAAGGATACATGCCCATCTAGAGCTATGGTTTTATTCCCTGTTGTGTCTTACTTTTAGAAACACCAGTTCATAAAAGTAGTGTCCAACAGAAGTAGTTTGTATTGTGGGAGTAGGGAGGGATATGTTAGTAAATGTTTAGCAATCATCAAAAGAAAAATAAATGCATGGATGATTCCCTTTTGGGTTTCATCTCCATTATTAGCACCTTCTGAAGTCTAGAACAGGGGTGGGGAATCTGTGACCTCAAGGTCACATGTGGCTCTCCTTGATAAAAGGATTGTTCTGTAAAACTTGGACTCAGTCAAAAGGCCATATCCAACATCTAGAAGACTTCTAAACCACAGGTTCCCCACCCCTGGTCTAGACAATAAACAAAACAACAAATCAAACTTTAATTTGTAGAGTTACCAATTTCCCAGGTGTAACTCAAATGGAAAGTTTAGTAATTAGTTTTCCAGAAGAGGTTTGAGATGGATCCAACCCTAGATAGGGGTAATTTTATCACAAGTTTAGAGGACTGATTCCATGACCACCTTTGGACTTAATTTCACTTAAAATCAGATTATCCTTTATCTGATCTTATGTCTTCCTTTAAACTCTAGGCATTTGTTGCCCTCTGAGAATACAAATAATGCCCATCTTTGGAAGTTCAACTTGTATATGGAAAAAGTGGTCTTCTATTGACCCCTTCCTCCAAGTTAAAACTCATTACAAGGACCCAGTCTTTTACCAAAACCAACCCTACTCACTACTCACATGGGGAACGTTCAAAGAATCGTAGAATTTAAGACTTGGAAGATCTAGGATGATCACATTAATCTCGTACAATTTATCTTCAAGGTCTCTTTGGCTTGTATGACGCTTATTTGTTCTTCCAAATTTATTGCATTTAGCTTTCCTTCTTCCACATTTTTTTCTACTTCTATATTTAAAATTTTAAATATGTCATTTCATTTTCAGAGCCTCTAATTCTCTGGAGAGATTCTCCATGCAGTTTAACTTTTCTACCCCATTATTTGTCTTTGTCAATTCTTATTTGAGAGTTCTGATTGTGAGCTAACTTCCATCCTAATATCTTCACTTAAATGAGTTACTTTTATTTTAAATCTTTCTGGAATTTCTTGCTATTGTTCCATGATATGTTCCATGATTTTTCCTTGAATTATCTCTTTCCTTGGAGGTTCTTGGTTATTTCCCTTTATAGCAGTGCATGATGTCCTGTTTTTGAATTTGTACTCATTTTTCCTTCTGTCTCTATGAATATCATTACTGGTTTATCTGCTTGAGATTTAGGATTACACTCACCTTTTCTCTTTTGGACTTCCTTGTCTTTCAGTGTTTTTTCTTGTATTCACAATTAAGTCATCCATTTCTGGCTTCTTTCCTAACTCTTTGACTCCTTCCCCTTCTACTGCTACACAGCCAATATTAAGTATCTTCAGCCTCCCCCCACTAAATAGCTTGGGACCACAGTAAACTCTGGTTGGGCAGAACAGGACTTAACTGTGTTTCTAGTCTTCTTGTTTATTTCCATAGATTTAGAGATGGAAGGCATCTTAGATGTCACCTAGTCCAACTCTAACATTTTGGAGATGAGGGTATTGAGACCTAGAGAGATTTAATGACTTTTTTATGGTCTTTCTCATTGGGCATGGAAATATCTAGGTCTTTCCCTCTAATAAGTTATGTGTTCCTGCCAATTTGCTCCCTTTTACTTATGCGACTGGGAAGAACTTGGGGCTTCTTCCACTTAAAAGGTGTGATGGGGTTCAAAAAGGGTCCCTCCCAGGTAGACTGAAGCGCAAGTCTATTGAGATTGCTTATTCTGTCTGGTCCTATGGCATGATGGTGGTTAAGTATAGGGAAGATGAGTGGGAGCTCCAAGTATTGGAGTTATTAGGTATTATTTCAATCAATCCAAAAGAATTAAGCATTTACTATATCCTAGGCTTTGTACTGAGCCCTAAAAACTTTTTACAAAGATGAAAGTGAAATAGTCCCTTCCAGCTACTACATCATTAACATCATCACCACTGTTTATTGCTGTTTTTTTTCCTCTTTTTTCTTTTCTCCTTCTCTTCCTCCTCCTTGTCCCTTCTTCTTCATCATTATCAATCATCATCATCCTCTCTTCTCCTTCTTTTTCTTTCTCCTTCTCCTTCTTTTCCTTCTCTTTCCTTTCAGTTTCTTTTTAAGTTTTCCTGTTCTTGAGTTCTTAAATGAAAGTTTTCCTATTGTTACACAATAGGTATTAGCATGGAAGAAGCAAACCCCAGTTTTAGAAGAATATAATGTGCCTCATTATTTCAGTCAGAATCCCATTGTTCTGAGTCATTCCCACACTCAATATTCACTATTGATTTGCATGTCAAATATCATTAACTGGCATAGTCTATTAGGAATTACCTGGAGATTTGTGCCTGAGCTGATTTGATTATCAAATGCCAGAGCCAAGTTTTCTTTTTCCAGTGGAAATCTTGTAAATGTTATGGGGAATTAAATTTTAAAAAAAATCTTGGAATACTATTTGTAGTTTAGCTGAGTAGAAAATTTGGGAGATTAAATTTGATTTCCCTTTTTTTTATAAGCTATGTTTCCTTTGTTGTCTTTCTGTGTCATCTCCTATGTTAATCAAATTGAGATACATTGGAAAGCACTGTTTTTCTCTTTTAAGGTTTCAAAGAATCTAAGACTTGTACACTTGTCATATCCTCCCTTTACTGATGAAGCTCTAGAAATATAACAACAATATGTTTGGATGAATTGAATGTCTTTTCTTCTAGGAGCATATGATGAATTCTAGAAATCTACACTCTGTCCCTTAATCTTAATGATTCTGGGAAGTTTTCTTGACTGATTTCCTGAAAAAATGGTGTTTAGACTTCTTTTTCTCTGCATTTTTGGAGTAACTCAATAATACCTAGGCTTACTTCCTAAACTCTGTATTCTAGTTTTTGTAATCTTTATTTGAAATTTTTAAGCCTTCCTCCAGTTGATTGTCTTTCTCTTGCTACATATCCTACCACTTTTACCAATTTGCTTTCTAGCCTGAAAATTTATTTTTCAATTGATTCCATTCCTTTATTCAAACATTTTACTACTACATGCATGTTGTTGATTTTTGTCTCCATAATATCTTCTGTCTTTATTGTTGTTAATTGTATTATATTGCATTATTCTCAGTATAAATGCCAGATCCTTCATAATTTCCCTTATTATTTGTTCTCTGATTCTATGGGTTGTGGTGGGTTCAGTGTGTGTGTGTGTGTGTGTGTTTATTTTCATTTTTGTTCTTGAGTGAAGTCAATGTCTTTTTTTTTCCTACTGGTGATTTTTCTTTAGGATTTTTCAACTTATATAGAAGGGGATTGATCAGGGGAGTTCTCTGATAAGTTTCTTATGCTTTCTGGAGTGAACTTTTCTTTGGAATCTTTGATTTTCATACTCTTCTGTTAGAGAGCTCATTGTTACCTTGTTAAAAATACAAAAGGCAATCTGTGGTGTAGTCTCAATTACTGTGGCTTTCTCAAGATGAATTTGTTGGTTTGAAGCTGCATGTTGATGACTTCTAGGGTTAAGTTTTGGTTATAAGAGTAGTCCCTTGTATTGTCAAGGCAATATTCATAGCACTGGTGGCAACTATGAATATGCCAGTGTAGTTCGCAGTCGCAAAGTATAACAGACTGTCTATATAGAAGGCAGAAGAAAAATATTTATTTAGCTACCAGAAAACCAAATCCCAGAACCAGAATGCCAAATCTATCATAGTAACAAAGAAGTCAGAACAGGTTATCACCACAGGGGGCAAAGCCTTTCCCAAGAGTTGCCTCCCTCTGCTGGGACCTTCCCACAAATAAACAAACACTCAGAAACCTAACCTGTGCCTGACTGCCTGTGTCCTGCCCAGATCTTACTAGACTGACTAACTTCCTCCCAGCTCTGCTCCACACTGTTCAGCAAGTTCCTCCCACTACATGTAACTTAGGCTTCCATTCTTCCATGCTTCCTTCTAAGCAGGTCACATGAGCCTATTAATGAATAGGAAAGATCTTCCCATTTAAATTATCATTATACCCCCAAATTGAATTAACCTGCTCAGACCCTTAGGGACACTCCCTTGTTGGAGGAGCCTGGTTTACTAGTTAGCCCAGTCAATCCTCCTAAGAATCTAAGCCAGTTCATTCATATTGGGGATAGTCCTAATTCATTGAAATCCATTCCTTTAGAAGACAGTGGGAGTTGCTCCAAATCAACTAATTAATTTTGGGGATACCTGAGAGACTTAATTAGGATTTTCCTGTGGCCTTTTAATACGGTGTCAATAGACACATGGTCATACCATTATATAATGTTTGATCATTGTATTATAATTTCTTTCTGCTTGCTCATTTCCTTGTATTTTCTTTTTTTCCTAATCTGAGGTTATTCACTTTTGAAGTTCTTAGATTACACCTTTTTTTGGTGTCTAATGACCAGCATATTACTTTACATATAGTAGACACAATAAATGTCTGTTGAATTGAATAGGACTATGTTAATTTTTTGCTTGCATTGGAGACATTTTAATTTATTCATGTATGTTAGGTTTATTGTGAAGTTGGTTCTTTTACTATCTCTGATTCATTTCTTTGCTAAAATTCCCCAGATTTATGGCAAGCAAAGAAAATATCTCTATCTTCCTACCTATCTACCTACCTCTCTCACTTATTTTTTTTTTTACTCATCTAGTCAGCATTGTATAATGGGAAATCGTTGGATTACGAATCAAAGGGTTGAATCCTAATTTTCTCCCTTAACTACTTACATTATCTTGGGAAAGTCACTTGACTTCTCTTGGCTTCAGTTTCCTTATCTGTAAAATGAGAGGATGGGCAAGATGATCTTTGAGGTTCCTTCTAACTTACATCCTCTGATCAATGCATAGGTACATATATGATTCTATATGTATACAGGAATATATAGACGTTTGCATATATATGCATATTAACATAGATACACATGTGCATATAAGGCATATCTGCATAATTTAATAGGTATATTTATTTGTAAACATATATACATATATGTATCTATATGTCAATGTATACGTATACACATGTACACATGCATATACAAATACATACATATACGAATATAAGTATACCTATAACCACACTAGCATCCCCATCTACGCTTATATCTACATCTACATCTATACTTACAACTACATCTATAATCTATATCACATTTACCTCTATACCTACACCTACATCTCTAATTTTTTAAACTCGCCATCTGTTAGCAGGGTCAACTGACCCTAGACTTATATTCTGTTATAATGACAGAAATTTGGAACCTATGACTGAGTGTATTAGACCTTGATTAAAAGAAAAGTCAAACCTTTCAGCTTACTGAAGTAAGGCATCTACTGTTCAAAGAAAAATATGAACCTTTTAGTAAAAAGTGTTTTGCAACATTGGTGTTTCAACTGTGTTAGATGAATCTCTCATTAAGAAGCAAGTAAAATGATGGTTAAAGCTTTCTCTAGTAAACTTGTCTGAAAAATTGAGGAGGAAGATGTATTCTAATACCTTATAATTTGTTTTTATTGAGTTTCCAAAGTAAGTTAGATGGAAACATATCATAAAATATGGATATATGTACTATGGTAATGAGCAAGGAGCAATTAAATTACAGAAAAAAGGCTTTTTAGAAAAGATTCTTTCATGATAATAAGATTCATTTTTCATCTCTTGATTGCATGAACTGAAAAGACTGCTGAATATCTGGCCTCTAAACTATCATGAGGCAAAATTTGTTGCTAGGTTAGTAAAGGTGTGAGTTGAAATATACAAGTCGAATGACGTACAATATCCCAAGAAGAGCTTTTTGCTCAAAAGCAAAGATCTTAAAATCATCAGTAATATGAACTCAAATAGTAAATAAGTTGTATCAAGGAAATAAAATCTAGTTTTAAAAAAAGCAGTATTTCATGTTAATTGCAATCTCCAAAAAAGAATTTCAATTAGAAAGCTTATAGATGATTAATAATCCTAAACACAATGTTTCTTTTTAAAAGGCAAAATGACCTTCCTACATAAGGGCACAGTACAGAGATGGTTCCAAAATAAATGAGGAGAATTGATGTTATAAATCCCATTAGACAATAACAGAGACCAAGTTAAACAAAGAGCAGCAACGTAGCTTCATCCAAAAGAAACAATGAAAATAGCTTTGCACATATTTTTAAAAAGTCACTACGTTTACAAAAATTTTATTTGGTATAAAATTTGCATTGACTCTGCCCACATTTCCCAGCACCCCCTACCACTATTCTCCATTTCACTGGGTTAAGCATCAACTTGCAACAAGCACATTCACAGTATCCCACATATGAAGATTTTCATGAAAAAACAAATAAAGAGCCTAAATAGGAAAGGGAGATACAGTCAACTCTCAATTACCTGGGCTAATGGAGTGTGCCTAAAAGAAAATGGCATATAATCGGCCTGGGGGTTTTTCTCACTGCCACAGCAGTATCTGACTTCCAGAGATAGAAAACTTAAATTGTGATAGAGTCAGAGATCTGGAAGGCAGTATCCAGAAAAATTCCTGGGATAGAAGTAGACCATTGCCTCTGACCTCATTGATCACAGTCATCTAAATGAGTCCTTTTCTTCCACTAGTGGGAAGGCAAACAGAACATTTTTGTTAATGAGTAATGCTTATTTTAATTCAATAAACTTTTATTAAATACCTACTAAGTTCAATGCCCTGCTTAGGCATTGCAGATTAAATAGATGAAAATGATATAGCTCCTTCCTTTAAACTGTTTATACTTAATGGTGGTTATAAGACAAAAATAACTATTAAAAATTAGAATATAATCATATGCTTCTTAGCAGCCTTTGGGGATTGACAGGGAACTGAAGACTGGAGAAGGATACCTCCTGGTGAGGATAAAATTCTCCATTGTGGATTCATCTACAATGAATGGGTTGAGATGTCTCTGAAAGGCCAGTTTCTCTCCTATTCAACATTATTCTTAGAACAAGTTAAATATCATGACAGAGTAGCATGAGAAATTAAAGGAGGATTGGCGAGATCACTTCTTGGTTCAGGGAGGTAAGGGATCTCCTGAAATAGTTCTTGAAGGAAGACAAAGTAAATGTACAAATTTACAACAGTAAATGTGCATGTACGTATTGAGGAGAACCATTCTAAGAAGTGTGATAGCAACACATATATAGGTCCTTAGAGTTTGGCTCTAATATATCTGATATCTACCTCGATGTTGCAGTCTGACAACTTCTGATCCAGTCTGCAGCTGAATCTTCTATATAAGGTCTCTCTCAAACAGAAGTTTGTCGTCTTTTTCTGTTTGGATCTATAGCAACTAGCATAGTACTTGGCACATGGTGAAGTGCTTAATAACTGCTTCTTTATTAATGTAAGAAAGGCAGTCAGAATCAGATGTAGGTTAGTCAGATAAAGAGCTTGGATCTCATTGTTAGATCACTGTGATCCAGTGAAAGTTTTTGAGAAGGGAAGCAAATTGTCAGGTTTATGCATTAGGCAGATGTTGGGTGGTGCGGGATGGGTAGGACTATGAAGGAAGGAATTAGAAATGGATAGACTGCACTCAGGAAGGCCAGTTAGGTAGACTGTTAAAATGCAATTGTAGTTTAGGCTAGAAGTTAAGAGAGGCAGAACCAAGGTGTTTATAGTTGAAGTGGAAATGTAAGAAGAAATGTGAGAAACATTGGGGAAGTAAAATGGATAGAATAAGGCAACTGGTTAGATGGAAACAGATGATGTTATGGCTTCAAGTCTGGTTGACTGGGATAGTTTTAATATAATTGACAGCTTATTATCTCTTTGGGGGAATATGATGAGTCCATTTTTGGACATATTGAACTGGAGTTATTGTTAAGACTTCAAGGTGAAGAGGATGGAGATGAGGGACTGGAATAGAGCGGAAGGCTAGGGCAATCTACTCAGGGAATGTGAAAGGAGAAAAGAGCATCAAAAGGGCCCACTTGCCTAAGAGGCACCATAATACTCACATTTCTACAGTGCTTTAAATTTTACAAAGCATTTTCTATGGGATGACCCTATGGAGTATGTAGTGTGACTGTTAGTACATTGCAAAATGCTCCCAAGTCTTCAAGGGTAGTTACAATTCTGCCTCCCAAAACAGAAATATTTGTGTCTGTTTGATATTGGAGTCATTTCCTGTAATCCCTGAGGTATCACTGTGATTGTGATAGAGACCAGAGGACTGGGAATGGGCAAATAATCATTAGTTTGTTTTTTTTTTGAAGAAAAGTGGATTGTAGAAACCATAGGCAATAAGCTTTGTGGTGATAAGCTGATCCTCTACCATTTTTAGAATGGATTATTAAATACATAGTTTTTGACTATTGGGGTAAAATCTTTTTTCCACAAGTCAACATGGGTTTAAAAAGGATGAGGCAAGTCAAACTGAAATGATTTTTTGATAAATTGGTAGAACAAGGAAATGCCACTGATAGAGCATATCTTGATTTCAGTTAAGCATTTGACAAATGATAATCTTGTGGACAAGATGGAGAACTTATGCTAGATGATAGTACAATGAGGTGTATTCATAACTTTTTGAACAATTGTACTTGAAAGAGGGTTGATCAGAGTCAACATGGAAGCAGATCTTCAGCGGCTACCACAGAGCTCTCTGTCTTTGGTCTTGTTGTGTCACTTTTATCAAAGATTGGATGAAGCCACGAAAGGCATGCTGTATTAGATTTGTGGAAGACACAAAGTTGAGAGAGGTAGCCAGCATATTGGAGGAAAGAATTTGAATTCAATATTATATTACTGGAATTATAATTGAAAGGGACATTATAGGTCATTTCACTTAATTCATTTATTTTGCAGATAAGGAAACTGAGACCCAGAAAGATGAAATCACTAACTCAAGATCATAGAGGTCATAGGCAGTAGAGCCAGGATCTGACTCCAGATGCTCAGACTTTATCTCCAAGGCTTTTCCAATTTCAAAAACAAGTCCAGTCTTTCAATCAATGGAGCTCATAGTTATCCTGCATTTGGCACTGGTCAGACCACTTGGAATTTTGTGGTCAGTTCTGAGTGGTAGAATTTAGAATACATTTTGACAAAATGGAGTTCATCAAGGGGAGTGTTACCAGAATGATGAAGGACATGGAAATGTTTCTGCCTGAGGAATGACTGAGGGAAATGTAGATATTACTTAGAAAAGAGAAATTGGGTGGGGGGGGGCAGAGCCAAGATGGGAGAGTAAAAGCAAGGACTTACTAGAGTTCTTGCCCCAAACCCAGCCAAGTACCTGTAAAAAATGACTCTAAACAAATTCTGGAGCTGCAGAACCCACAGAATGACAGAGTGAAGCAAATCTCCAGCCCAAAACAGCCTGGAAAGTCTGTAGAAAACATCTATCTGTTGAGCTGGGAACAGAGTGCAGTCAAGTATAGATCAGCACAAATAGGACCTGAACAGCTGAGGAGACTGAATCACTGTCAGCCATGGTGGTTTCCATACTTCACAACCCCAAAATGCTGAGTCCAAATTGGAAGATCAGTGGAAAAACTCATCAGACCTGTGTGAGAGAGTAGTGGTCTGGTCCCAGCTCCAGGGTGATAGACGGGGTAGAGGAGCCCAGTGTCTACAACAGCAGTAGGGGTAGTAGAAGTGGCTGTTTCTGAAGCTCTAGGCCCACAGATTGGGTTGTGGGATCGAATGACTGACAGTACATCACCACCCCCCCACCCCTACCCTCACTGGAAGAAGAGAACCACCTTGACAAAGAGCTCAAAAGTCAAGTGAATGAGCAGAAACTGGAAAAATAATCAGACTATAGAATCTTACTTTGATGACTAGAAAGACCAAAATATACAAACAGAAGGCAACAAAGTCAAAGCTCCTACATCCAAAGCCTCCAAGAAAAATATGAGTTGATCTCAGGCCATGGAAAAGCTGCCTCTTGTGGGTCAGTTAGTTGGGCCAGTGGATAGAGCATTAGACAGATATTCAGAAAGATATGATTTTATATCCTTCCTCAGATACTTACTAGCTATGTGACCCTGAAAAAAATCTCTTCACCTATCTCAAACTTATTTTCATCATCTACAAAATGGATATGATAATATCACCTACCTCATACAGTTACTGTGAGGATCAAATGAGGTATACCTAAAGTACTTTGCAAACCTTATAATGCCGTATAAATTCTATCATCATCATCAACATCACCACCACCACCACCACCATCATCATTACCATCATCATCTACTTTCCCTCCACTCATAAGGAACTTGTATTGCCTAGGAGTTGAACCTTGACCTCCTCCTGGTGGATGAAAATTCTACCATCAAAGTGCAAATCTAAATAGTGCTTATACCAACAATCTATTAAGGTCAGCTCTTAGAAGCTAACCAGACTAGGTTCAAATTGATGGTCATAAAGATTTTTCTTTTATCTCATATTAGTGCTCATGACAACTATGCTGTGACCATTGAAAAGGCTAGAAAAATAAATACTTTACTACAACCTTGAAAAGCCCTGTTGCTGATTACCATCAGAATTCAAAATTCCATTAAATATTAATGACACACACTCCTTTTTTGCAGTTATTAAAGAAAAGGAAAAATAATGCGTTTAATTTGAGGATAGAAAAAAAGCACTTACTCACAGGTATTAAACATTCTCATAGGATGATATTGCTTTTAGTTCTAACAAAAAGAAACCTACCTCATAAAATAAAGTAGGAGATAACATCTATCTTGGTTAATAATATATGAATAATAAAACTTGGCAGCAGTGACAGGCTTATGTTACCTAGACCACAGGTGCCTTTAAAAAGCTGGATATTTGTCATCAGTTTAGAAGGGCACCATCTCCATCCTAATGACTTACCAATTACTTTTAAACCAAGGGGGTCTAAATGATTTAGAGAATTCGTGCATACGTGATAGGACCGAACAATCAATAATCCACCTTGCCTTGATTAGAATCTGACTGGTGCTCATTAAAATTTAAAGTTGAAAGTTCAAGAGAGTGTTTGGAAAGATCAAACTGTCTCTATGGTCTGAAACATCCTCCAACCAAAGTGCATAAGGTGAATGAAGGAAATCCATCAGGAAATGTAATGAATGAGTGATCAGAAGGAGAATAGGTAAAATTTGCCACAGCAGTAGGTACAAAGAGATTGAGAAAGAGAATCAGAATATGATTCTTCCTGTGAGAAAGAGCAGGGATATATATGTGTGTGTATATATATATATATATATATAAATATATATATATATATATATATATATATACACACACATATATATGTATATACATATATATACATATATATGTATATATATGTATATACATATATCTACAAGGAGAGAAAGAGAGAGAGAGAGAGAGAGAGAGAGAGAGAGAGAGAGAATTCCAAGCATTTTGAGCTAGAGGAGACTGGCTGGTACCTAAGTCAGTGTGAGAAAGTGAATAATGGGAATATTATAATTTGTATTTATAGGGTGCCATCCTCTGAAAAGTTCATGGTACTTTAGAGATAATATGTAATTAAGCTTTATGGTATTTCCTATGAGTGAGGGATCAAGTACATGGTGAAGTGAAAAGAGTATTTGAATTTTGGAGTCAGAGAGTTCTTTTTTTTCAGATCATTCTGGTCAATGGTCTTCACTTTTTTGGGCCTCTATTTCTTCCTTTGTAAAGCAAATGGTTTGAACTAAGATGATCTTTAAAGTCCCTTCCAGGTCTAAATCCTATACTCTCCTATGACGGTCAAATGTGTTGTCTGTGAATAGAGGTATAGCCTGTTCCCCTTGATCCCACCTAGCCCAGAGTGGAGATAATAACTAAATAGCAATTATTTCTTTTTTGCCCAGGAACGCTGAAGGTCTTCCCCTCTCAGTTTGATTTTTTTTTTTTTTGATTAAAGGAGCCATCCCTTGAGTAACTTAAAGAAGCCTATTCATTGAATGGATGTATCTCACTCAAAGTAAGATTGTGGAAGACCTTAGCCTGAAAGGACCAGGTTCTCCCATTGCCATGGGCCATTTCCAGTTGTCCTGATGACTATCAGGCCACTGGACCCAGATGGCTCAGGAGAAGAAGGTGAGGTTGGTGACCTTGCACAGCCCTCTCTCACTCAAATCAAGGGCAGCTGCAAGTCATGTCATCATCTTGATGTCATGGTCCTCTTCAAGAATGAAGGACAAATACAACAACCTGGGAGATGAGCTGGAAATTGGTCAAGGGGAGCAGGGAAAGCTAGAGGCAGGAAGCTTCTAAAAAGGGAGAGGACATAAGCTTCTGGAGATGACAGCAGTGGGGATGTAGGAGAATGAGGTCCAGGTCAGGAGAATGAATTAGTACTAGCTAGGGTACTACTGGTACTAATTTTATGCAGTCTAATAATTAGGTACTAACTAGACAGCTAAGTGGCATAGAATGAAGTCAGGAAGACATGCGTTCAAATTTCCCCTCAGACACTTATTAAATGTATGACTGTAAGGGACTTGGCAAGTCCCTTAATTGCTGTTTGCCTCAATTTTTCATCTGTAAAATGGGGTTAATAATAGCACCTATCTTCCAGTGCTGTTATGAGGACTGAATGAAATAATCATTGTAAAGTATTTAGCACAGTGCTTGACATATAGTAAGTGCTATACAAATGTTGTTACTTTTAGTATTATTGTTCCCAGGATCAATAGAGCTCAAGGAGAAAGCAAACAAGCACTGTCTACGAAACAGGCAGAAAGAAAGGGATTTAGTTCAGCATGAAGTTCAACACATTTGTGACATTTGGTTTAATTCCATAAATCTAGTGTATGTCTGCTTTCATGCATCTTTCCAACTGATTCTATCTTAAGGGAAATAAGGAGCTAGGCAAGCCACCTAATTCTATTTGCCTCAGTTTCCTCATCTGTAAAATGAGCTGGAAAAGGAAATGACAAACCATCGTAGCATCTGCCAAGAAAACCCCAAATGGGGTCACAAAGAGTTGGACACAACTGAAATAACTGAACAAGAGCATTACCTAATTCCACTGCTACTACTAATAACAACTAGCATTTGTATAATCTTGAAGTTTTTATCTAATCGGAGCCTCACAATACCATTTGTGATTATCCGTTAAGTACTACACTTCACCAACACCACATACATGCACACACACACAGATACACACACGCAGTTCTCATGTTTACTAGATTTTGTGCTGTGGAAGAATTGATTACAGGTTGGATCATACTTTGATACTTATTTCCCTTAAGATAGAATCAGTTGGAAAGATACTCACCACCACTGGTACTTTGGGAAGAAACAGCTGATTAATCCTAAGAGGTAGTAGACAGAACAAAGGGCTAGGTGAATGTCCAGGAAGGGAAATGAGTTGCCTGTCTTTCATTTTAGTGTTTTCTTCCATTTGACTGTATTGTCTTTTGTAGATAAGCATTCTTGTACACTAAAAAAAAAAAGAAATCCTAATATATTTACAGGATAAATAATTTAGGAATATTATATGAAATCTTAAAAAATATTATAAATATGAATGAGAATTCTACTTCCATTGCCTGAAACTTAAATAGAAAAGATTTTGATGGGTCTACATCTGTATGATATGAAAATGATGAATATATTAAACATCATCAGTTGAATCTCTGGGGATGTACAATAGTCAGAGCACACCAGAGCCCAACTAAAAAGAAGATATCTATGCCTTTCTTTGAAAAGACGAGCTGATGGGGAAGTATCTGTTGAATTCAAACAAAGTATATCAATATGTTTAAAATAACAAAAAATGAACAGAATGTAGTGGGGGAGGCCTTAAAGGGGAATTTAGTATAATGCAATGAAAAGGACCTGGTTTCAAGATACTTACCAGTAGTGAATTGGAGCAAATCACATGAATGAATGAAAGAATAAATTAAAAAAAAATTTAGGATATTGAAGGCTAGTTATATGCCAAACATTGTATTAAGCACTGGGGATTTAATTATATAAGCAAAGATAGCTCCTTCTTTCAAAGGGCTTATATTCTAATTGGAGGAGATCAGAGGGAGAAAACACAAAACCATGTTCTGAAAGATAAGCAGTGGTGAATTGGGCTAAAGGGAAGTGGACTGATACCCTCTCTCTAGGAATGATGGCCGAGTTGGTTAGTTGATTTGCTCATGGTTCCTGAACTGGTGGTAAAATGTGGTAGGAAAGGGTAGCATTCAAGAGCAAGGAGGTTGGTTGTTCATTGCTCAGAGAGTAGGGCATGAAGTGAAGCATGTCTTGGGCTTTCCTGAAATACTCTTTTGGGAGAGACCATCACCAGTCAGGACTATTGGCCTCCTTTTCATTTTTAAAATACAGAGTCTAGATTTATTTATCTCTAAGGGTTTTCCATATCTAAAATGATGAGTATCAAAGTATGATCCAACCTGTAATCAATTCTTCCACAGCACAAAATCTAGTAAACATGTGAATTGTGTGTGTATATCTCTGTGTGTGTGCATGTATGTGGTGTTGGTGAAGTGTAGTACTTAACGGATAATCACAAATGGTATTGTGAGGCTCCGATTAGATAAAAACTTCAAGATTATACAAATGCTAGTTGTTATTAGTAGTAGCAGTGGAATTAGATAGTGCTCTTGTTCAGTTATTTCAGTTGTGTCCAACTCTTTGTGACCCCATTTGGGGTTTTCTTGGCAGATGCTACGATGGTTTGTCACTTCCTTTTCCAGCTCATTTTACAGATGAGGAAACTGAGGCAAATAGAGTTAGGTGGCTTGCCTAGGATCAGAGAGCTAGTAAATGTCTACAGCTGGATTTGAACTCAGGTCTTCCTGACTCCTGTCTTGGTTCTCTATCTACCTGACTGCTGTAGTAAAAGGGGTAGTAGCAGTAATAGTAGTAGCCTATAGTCACCAAGCCTTCAGTCAGATGATGACTTCATTCCCTTGGCCTTCTACTGTATTATTACTGAGTTCAGGTAATGTTTAGAGAGCAATGCTGGGTTGTGCTTGGAAATATTTGACCACCGGACTCTCCTAGGAAAAAGAAATGTGTATGTATGTAGACACACACACACATATATAAACACACAAACCACACATGCTTTTAAGTTGTAACTACATTTTATTAACATTTTAAGTCCAGAAAATCAACAGAACAATAAATTAAACTCTAAGCTATAGCCATTGAAGATTTCTGAGTAGTAAATGCTCACGCTGATAATTTAAAAATAGTTCTCAGAGCTTCAGAACTGGTTCTACCATACCCCTGATATTCACTCATTAATCCTTTAACCAATATTTATTGATTGCTCTCTATGCACAATCGGCATGGAAAGAAAGGCAAAGGCAGGTCCTGTCCTCTGACTGGCATTTTCTAGTTATCAGAAATTGCAAAACAGTAATATTTTCATTTAGGGTCTTATGAGGGGAGAGGTGAGTTGGGGCAGAGAAGAAAGGGGAATTCTAGAGGACTTCGAATCTTGACAAAGTATGTTTAATGGATAAATTTTAAAAATATTTGGTCAGCAGTCACATAGGGAGGGCTTACAAAAGTAGAGATGTTGAAAGAAAAGTTGAATTCACTTTTAAAAAATCTTCTCCCCTAACTATATTCTGAAACCGCATATATCAGTAAGGGTAGGAATAATTGTGTGTACTGAAGAGATCAGTTGCAATCCGGATAAGAAAGCTGAACTTTCTCCAAAAAAATACAAAAAAATCAGTTAAGAGCAGCCCTAATTTACCAAACAAGCAAGTCTTTAACTCATTCCTCAAAGGGCCAGTCTTGCTTGGACTGACAGATTGTTTTGAGTTAAGCTGAGTCATCCAGTTTAGTCTAACTCTCTCATTTTACACTAAGGAAATGGAGTTCCAGGAAACTGAAGTGATTTGCCCAAGGTCACACATATATTATTAGTATATATGAGTATATAGATATATATGCATATGTATATAAATATATATGCATACGTATGTATATATAAATATATACGTATATAATACATATACAAGTATATATATTTGTGTGTATATATGTGTGTAGATAGATAGATAGATAGATAGATGGATAGGTAATATGTTCTTTTACTTTGACAATGTCTTTCCAGAGACATTGCTTTTTCTACTGTCCATCAGACCACCTTAATCGCTGGCACTTAGACGACTCATGTTCTTTTGAACTTGTAGTTTTTCTCTCTCCAGTTTTTCAAACAAGCATTGAATGCCAGGGTACTCTTTAGATGAACTCGACGATCTCAATGTATAGTTGAGATGGCTGTAGGATAACCCAGAGCCCAAGTGAAAGGAAGTCTGAAAACTTCTAACGAGCACAACCCGGCACCACCATCAGCCTCAAGAAAACAGCCCAACTCAACCCAACCCAAACATTTTCTTACTTAAGTTCATGCTGCTGACTTCCTTTCCTGGCAGTTACAAAGAGCTAAAACACTAGAATTGGCTCAAAATCAGACCACCTCAGCAGTGTGCAGAGTTAGAACTGGATGGCTTTTCCTTTACATTTGATTTGTTGGAAACCAAATCCAAGGTGATTTTATAGTCTCTTAGAACTCAGAAGACCTTTTCATTTTGTTCCTTTTTTTAGTCCATGAAGCTTCTTACTAAAATCATAAAACATTGGGAGAAGGGATTTCGCCATCTTGAACATTTCTAACCTCCTGCCATTGCTTTTTGGTTTTTAGTTATAAAGTGTTTTTTTTGCGGGAAAGTTAGACCCCCTTCAGCTCAGAATATAAACTTTTAAAGATGTATGACAACATAGTTACTAGATTATTATGTACAGTAGACATGCAAAGTCAAAAAAGAAGGGTCCAAATTTTAACTGTTGTTTTTACTGTCTGTGAGTCCATGGGCAAGTTACATAACATCTCTGAGACTCAGTTCCCTCATCTGTAAAATAGGGAGCTACTGATCTAGAACCTACATTATAAGGTTTATGTAAGACTCAAAGAAGATACTATATACAAAATACTTTGAAAACTTTGAAGAACTGTAGAAAATATTCAATTATTTTAATTTAGGGAACAGTTTTGTTTAGGGATTAGATTTTGATCTATTGCATCATAACCAACATATTGGAATACTCATCCTTGGACATCTGTCAAACTGGAATTGACAATCATTTTCAATTGGATCTAACTATTACGCTCTTCTACTTTGTTATTTGCCTGGGACTGTCATACAGTTTCCAGTCTACTTTTCAGATTTCTACCAAATTAGCTTCAGTACACATTATTAATTATGGTGGAGGCAGGGGGACTGGGGTGGTCAATATCCTAAATTTCACATTTAGTGATAAATCCATTTTCAGTTAACTCCTGAAAGTGCTTTGATATTTCAGAAAACCTGAAGTCAGTGCTGCACTGGAGAAAGTACTGGCTTCAAGATCAGAATACATGAGTTTGAAGCTAGACTCTGTTACTTATTTGTATGACCTTGAACCAGTCACTTCTATTCTCCAGAATTTTTTTTCTCAAGAGAAAATTATTTCTAAGAGGCTTTCCCCTATAAATCTTTTGATTGTACCCCTAAAATGTTAATTTGTTTTTACTAACGAAATAACTCTACCTCACCTTTGACAATTCTTAGGTGGCTCCTTCTTAATCCTTTGGCTTTGTTCTCATATTTCTTTTCTCATGGAATCCCTTATTTCTTTTTTTGCTCCATTCTCTTTTCTTTCCTGAAGTCCGCTCCTTGCATACGATTTTGGCATCCCCTTCTTTATAAATATTTGTTAAATTGAATTGAATTTAGTCATCACACAATGCTTGAAACTGAATTGTCAAGAAGTTGAAATAGTAATAATTCACATCTATATAATGCTTTAAGGTCAATAAAGTGCATTGATCACAACATTGCCTTAAAAAAATTGGTCATAATTCTCACTACACCAGTTTTACTCAATCTGAGAACCCATGGTTTTTCCACACAAATGATTTTCACTGCACCTCTCTCTCTCAGCAATTTAATATTTGTACACTGAAACATTCTTTATTAGTACAGTTGTCTCAATATCTATTGTTCGTTCTTACATTTTAAATTCCTTCCCCCAGCGAGGGCCGTAGTGTTTATCGAAATTGAGTTTAATCTTATTGGTAAAGAGGACCAAACACAGAAGTTTATTTAATAAATACTATCTTTACTCATTTACCTACTTACATGCCTACCTCCTCAACTATCTATCTATCTATCCATCCATCTGTCTGTCTGTTGTCCCTCTGTCTGTCTATCTATCCCTCTCTCTCTCTCTCTCTCTGTCTCTTTGTCTCTGTCTCTCTCTCTGTCTCTTTGTCTCTGTCTCTCTCTCTCTCTCGGATAATATCTTCCATGATAATACTAGTGAATCCATTAGATCAGGGATTCTTAATGTCTTTTTGTGTCATGGACACCTTAGATTCTGTAAGGAAATCTATGGACCTCTTCCCAGAATGCATAAAATTAAATACATAAACTTACAAAGGAAACTAATGATATGAAAATACAGTTATCAAAATATTTTTTAAAAAGCTCATGGAC
Organism: Potorous gilbertii; assembly: GCA_028658325.1. Classification (NCBI taxonomy): domain Eukaryota; kingdom Metazoa; phylum Chordata; class Mammalia; order Diprotodontia; family Potoroidae; genus Potorous; species Potorous gilbertii. Next base: position 55,507,839 of record CM053769.1, read on the forward strand.
CACCAGGTTAAGAATACATGCTTTAGATGAACCTAAATCTCTTTTAGATTGAAGTTTCTTCTTGATTTCATCTTCCTTCACATTGCTGCTGGTCCTTCACACAGTACTTCACATACTAAGATGGTAGAGTTCAAATATGGTGATAACACTGTTTTAAAAAATGAGATTTTACTGTTGTCTTCTCTTTCTTATATCGTTATACTTATCCCTAGCATCCTTCTCCCACCCCTTCCAGAAAGTCATTTCATATGACAAAGCATATATACATATATGTATTTTTTTACGAATTAAGTCATCATTTATTACAAGACAACTGTACAGACACTTGTCTACTTGACAGAAGGACGCTGCAGAGCTACCAGGAAGAGAATAGGCATCTTGGGAAAATACCAGAGCACAGGCTAGGCACCAGACACCTCTACTCTAGCGAATGTTCAGGAATGTTTCAGCTTCATGGGACATGAGGAAAAATAACTAAGGCCCTGCCATAGCCTTTAACCATTTTGGGTTCATTTCTAAGCTGAACAGCATATGGGAAAGAGAAGAAAAGTGATGGAGGGAAGATGTCTTCCACTGCTTTCCTTGGGATGATGTTAGGATTGTTGCCTTTCCTCTTTTTCCCATTTTTGTCTGCTTAAAGTAAAACCCCTGGTTTTCTATTTCCATCCTGAAATTTGTTTCATTACAGGCACAACTCTTCTTTTCTTACAGTCAATCACAAAGAAAATATGAAGGAGATATAACAAGGCAGCAAAGGCAGCATTCTAACAACAGGTCATTTAAGTAAAAAAAAATCCCTTCTTTATGGTAACGGTTCCCTGGCACACGGAACTTCTCTCCTCACTACCACAACACAGATTCTATAGCAGTAAAGAGAACATCACAAGGGCAGCCATGTCATGACCTTAATCCCAAGGTCTGCAAGACCTTGTCAGATGGATGTAGGGAGATGAGAGTTCACATACTTCCCTAGAGAATTCATCCATGGTCTACCTTGAATGATCAAACACTTTTTCACAATGGTCCAAAAAGTATTTTTTGTGTGATCAGGGATGACACAACCATAAAAATTTTTTCCATATTTTCAAGTGATTCTTCTGTGTATTCTTCACCAACCTGAAAAGAAGTTTTATATGTGTGCTGTGGTTAAATTAATGGTCCCAACTCTTCATTAACTTAAATACATATTAAAGGAAAGCTGCACAGTACTAATACAAAAGTTTATGTATATATACAATATATGTAATTTGGTCTTACATTAAGGCTGTTACATGTTGATAATTTTGTAAACTGCATACAAAGAAAGTTACCATAAAAACATACAAAATGGTGGCCTTGGGAAACATTGTACAAAGCATGTTTATTTGAAGAGGAAAAAATATTAGTACCACTGATCGATACATTAAAAAGTCTGTGAACAACATACAACACCTATGGCTCCACCTTACTTTCATGAAGGGTGAGTCTTCTCGTATCTCTTCATTAGTGTCATACTTGATCTTTATAATTTTGTCACATTTGCTTTTTTGGGGTGGGGTGCATAATTGTTCTTTCCATTTACATTGCTGTAGCTACAATGTAGGGGCAGCTAGATAGAGTAATGTATGGAGCACAGAGCCTGGAGTCAGGGAAACTTCAAGAGTTCAAATCTGGCCTTGGACATTTCCTAGCTGTGTGACCATAAGTAAGTCACTTAATCCTATTTATCTTAGGAACTAGAGAAAAAAAATGGTTCACCACTCCAGGATCTTTGCCAAGAAAACCCCAAATGGGGTCCTGAAGAGTTGGATACAGCTGTTAATGACCTAACTACAAGAAAGTTACTGTGTATATTTCTTCTTTGGCTCTGTTTACTTCACTCTACATCAGTTCATCTAGATCTTTCCATGTTTCTCTATATTCATTATATACATCATATCTTATTTTTAGTTTTAAACATTCACTTTTATAAGATTTTGAGTTCTAAAATGTTCCCCTCCCTCACCTCCCCCCACAAAGATGGGATGCAATCTGATATAGGTTACACATGTACATTCATATTAAGACATATTTCCACATTGTGTGTGTGGGTTCATCCTTTGTTGCTGAAGAAGACCATGCCATTAGAGAAATAATGACATGACTTGCATTTGACTGTTTTGAGTGAGGAAGGGCTGTGAGGTCACCAGTCTCATTTCTCCTCCAGAGCCATCTGAATCCAGATATTCATCAGGATGACTGGAGATGACCCAGGATGAGGCAATTAGCGTTGACTTTAGTCATATTGTGAAAGAAACATCAGAAGAAAAGGAAAAAATCTAGAGAAAGAAAAAACAAACAAAAGAGAAAATAGTATGTTTCAATCTGCATTCAGATTCTTTCTCTGGATGTGGATAGCATTTTTCCATCATGAGTCTTTTGGAATTGTCTTAGATCTCAACTGGATTCTCAACTAACTATAAGAACTTGATTTCCTTGGTATTCAACATGTAACAGACATTTATTTGCTGTCTACTGTGTATAAAGCACTATGCAGGAGAGATGCAAAATTTAAATAACATGGTTCCTGCCCTCAGGGAGCTTGCCTACAGTCTATTACCTGAGAGTCATTAGTACCTCCAGCACCCTGTACCACCTGCTGACTACCAGGTTGCTCCCTTCACCATCAACTGGTCAAGGGAGCTGTAACTAACGGAGGAGAAAAAGATGTGTTAAATTGCTTTGGGGAGAAGGAGGAAATGGGTGCACTGGAATGCTGAAAGGAAGGTATTATGTCAAACACTATAATAATCTGAGTTTCATTAAAAAAAAAAAAACCCCAGAAGAAGGATCTCCAGACACATATATGTATATGTGCGTATATATGTATATATGTGTATATGTGCATACATGTATATTATACTATATATTGTGTATATATACACACATATATGTATACACAATCTTATCTACATAATGAAGATTTATAATAGATTGTTTGTAACTTGTTCCAACCACTCCCAACCACTATTGGCTCACCATTCTTAATACCTTCTGCCTACCATTTTTAGACAGTTGCTAACCAATACCTCTGCAGCTAAAAGTTGTGAAGGACATAAAGAGTGACTTAAGTTCATCACCATTTATTTACTCCCTTTCTTTTCCACTCCCAGAGAAGAGGAAAATCTTTGAGTGCTAGGACACTTTTCTTTGCCTAATCCGGTGTGTGGTATACAGTAGGCGCTTAATAAGTTCTTACTGCTTGATTTATTGAAATGAGATAACATATGTAAACCTTAAAGTGCTACATATGATGCTAGCTAACGTGGGTGGTGATTTTGCTGTCATCGGGACACGGGTGATTTGAACGAGTCACTGATCAGAGTGAGAAGTACATGAATTTTCTGCAAACCCTGTCTCCTTGGGCCATTCATGCTTACACATGAGAACTCTACCTAGAGTAATTATGTTTTTCTATGTCTATATTGCCTACAAGCTTATAGCTGTTTTCCCATGACAACCCACCCCCTTATCCCAAACCCAGCTGTTAATTGCAGAGGTTGTTAATTTTCTTGGTCTACTCCTTAGACTCAAAGGACTAGGCGTGTTCTGGAACTCCTAGCTGGACTAGTAATAGATTTTTAAAAATGTTACTGTTATTTTTATGTTTCAACAAGGCTTCTCCTCCTTCCCTCCCTTCCCCCCTTTCCTTCTTAGTGTCTTGTTCTCTCTCTCTCTCATCCTCCCTCTCCTCATCCAACCCTCCCATGTCCCTTTAAATGGAAACACAGGCCCGCCATTTAATAAAACCCCAGGAATGATCCTGCCTTAAAGGACAAGGGCTAATCACTCCCTGTTTAACATTCCAGTCACATGACAGCAGTAAAAGAGAATAAATCAGTTAAACAGTGAGATGCCTCACCCAACTAATTTTTATGTAAAAAAGAGGGGGAGGTGTGATTGCCTTTTTTTTTTAACCATTGTGATTTTTTTAGAGCTGTTAAGGCCCAAACATCCTTGTCTATCAGTTTATGAATTATTAATAAAAAAAGAGAGAAAAGAGGCTTTCTTGCTCTAAATATCATCTGCTAAAGCCACCACCGACTGAAGTGGCTCACACTGATTCCTGATTTACATAGTCCCAGTTGGAAGTTAATGAAGACCGCTGAGCTACCTTTCAACATGAAGATAAACCTTCATGTATTTAAAAGCAGGGGATATGGGCTTGTTGCCGGCAAATTATTCATCTCGGATCTGAAGTTTCTGACACCGCCTGCGTCAGATAAACTGTCACCCAAATTGCAAACTAATTAGTGATTCAAACATTTCCGAACTGATTGATGACAGAATAATTTACGCTTGTTTCTCAGTTTCCAGCTGGCACAGGCTACTGACTGGAGCCCTAATTAACGCGAGTACATCAGTCATGTTCTGCCAAGGCAGCACATACAATTAAAAGGCAGCTTAAATGGAATATCACATTAAAAAGGCTGGGAAATGCAAATGTGAGGAAACAGCGCTTTAGGAAGAAATGACAACAAAAACCCACAAACCAAAACAGAATGGAAGCCGGCTTGCTTTTTTTTTTTTTAATGGAGGAGTAAATTGTACTCTATGTAGAGTATTTAACAACTCTCCCAGCTCTTATCCCTGGCCCCCCTCTCTCCTCTTGAATCACTAATGGGTATCAGTATGGGTATTCTAAATATTTGCACATTTAGGAAGTTTTATGGTGATAGAGGTTTATTATTTTTCTGGTGCCAGCTGTTTGGTTCTTGGAATTAGGGTCAGAGAAACCAGGGGAGAGACCTACCTGTTCTATAGGAATTTCACAGCTGCTAAGACCAAGGGATGCCTCATGGAGATCTTAGGGTGAGGCATCACATAGATCAAAGATTGAGAGCGGAAGGGTTGGTAGAGGTCTACCTCCTCAAGAGGAGGTAGTAATTATAGAATTATAGCTAGTATTTACATAGTTCTTTACATGTAATATTTCCTTTGGACTTCAGCCATTCAGCAAAATAGGTGCTCTCACTGTCCCCATTGTATGACAGAGTACCTTGTTCTTTTGGGTTTGAACTAAATGACCTTGAGGCTCCCTCCTACGTATGAAACTGAGGTGGAGAGAAGCTCTGGGATGTGCTTCACCCCAACCACTTTTCAAGAGCCTCTTCTGAAATTTTCAGCATATGTAGTTACACCTATACAAACCAGGGTTTGATACATTTGTTTCTTTAAATGTTTAGATTTCAGAAAGTGATGGAGAAAATGTTAATAATGTAGATTCAATTTAAAAGGGTGTTATTCATACATATATTATATATATACATACATACACACTTATATTTGAAGAGCTAGTTGTTAAATATTTGCTAGTCCATTCATGAGTCCTTACTTTACCAGTGTAAGAAGCGATGGTGGCAAGATTTGATCCACGTCATCTGGTGATAAATCCAACCTTTTCCCACAGTGCCAGTATTCTTGGGAGGCTGTTGGTATAGATTGAAGTGCTAGACTTGGAGTCAGAAAAACCTGGGTTTAATCCTCTCTCAGACAGAAATATATGCCCCCAGCTACAATTCAGAATCTCACTTTCTTCATCTGTAAAATGGGAATATTTACCTTACTTTACAGGGGTATCATGAGGATCAACTAAGATAACCTGTCAAGTATTTTGCAAACTAAATAATATGGGCTGTTATTCTTGGCATCATTGAAATCCTGTCTTATTGACCAAAGCAAAATACAAGCTCTTATGTGAAATTTGCCTTGACCCAATGCAAACTCTGTCCTTTCATTTGTTGGTTATATACTTACTGCCTTATATTTCTTCCCTCTCCAATGAAATGGTATGCTCCTTGAAGACAGGAAGCATCTTTACTTTGTGTCTCTCTCAACAGGGCTGTGTATGTAATAAGAACATCTCACACTTGGTAAAATTCTATAGGGTCTCATCATTGATAAAATTATTTATTTCATTTGAACTTTGTAATCAAAGCAATGTTGTGTGGAAAGCATGCTGGATTGGGAGCCAGAGGGTCAGAGTTCTAATCCTAGTTCTGATCTTTATTTTCTTATTTATAAAATGAGAGGGTTGGATCAAGGGATATCTAAACTCCCTTTCAGATCTAAGTCTATGACCGTGCACAATAGGCCCAACAGATACTATACTAATTTCTCAGATTAAAAGCTCTACAGCCCTCACCTGCCCAGGGTCATACAAATAGCAAATTCTAGGGGCAGGATTATTGCCCAGGTGTTCTGACATCTGGTCCAGGACTCTTTTCATGCATGTTATTTTTTCCAACTATTAGATTTTCAATGAAAAAAAATCCATGATTGATAAATATCCTTTCCCCCCAATTCCTGCCCCCTAATCACAGAAATGTGTGATATTGTTCCAGCCCACAATGGGTGGTGATAACATATCTATCAGCCCTTGGGGAAAGTAGTCAGGAAAAGGAATGGGGAGCATGGTCTCTCAAAGAGGCATTCCTTGTCAGTGTATTAGTATATTAATTATTATATTAGTAGATTTTAAGTATATTATGCCAGGATCTGGACACAGATATCAATATCCAACACAGGATTTCTTAACCTGGGTGTTTGTGAATTAAATATAAATACATATACATACACATATAAAATTAAATTATATATTAAATATATGTTAATAAAATATATGCATATTTCATTATAATTGGTTTCCTTTTAGACCTATGTTTTATTTTATACATTTTCAAATATTATTTAGTACTGAGATAATATTTAATAATTTCTCAGCTAAAAATTCTAAGGTGCAGATAGATAAATCATCAACTTGGCCAAAGTCATAGTTAGCAAATTGGGGAGGCAGCGCTATTGTCCACACATTGTGACATCTAGCCCAATACCCTTTTTTCTCGCATCACACTGCACAATAGTGAAATATAATTTTGATTTATACATTTTGATTTATTTATTTTTAGTTTTCAACTTTCACTTTTATAAGATTTTGAGTTCGAAATCCCCCCTCTCCTTCCACTCCCTATTCTCCAAGACAGCATGCAATTTGATATGAGCTATACATGTACAATCATTTGCTTTCTACGTTTCAAAACTACGATTCCAAGAAGAGTTTCACCATCAGTTTTGCCAGACTGCCAAAGGGGTAGAGAATCCTTGATCTAAGAGGAGCCTATGATGATCTATAGTTCAGTCATGACCTGGCCTCAGGCTCCGTGGAGACTGAGCACCTGCTAAGAATCTCTGTATGAATCAGCTCCTTTGGTTAAGGATGTACCTAGTAGGAACATGACAGTTTTGGTAGCATAATGGAAGCAGCCAGCTCAGTAACCTTTGAGGAGCTGACTCAAGTGTACAGAGACTGGGAGCAGCTGCAGGAGCTACAGGGGGTGATGGCTCAGCTGGTGGCACAGCAGGAGTGCCCGATACAGCCTGTAATAGCACTTTCCTGATGCTTTCAGATGTGGTGGCTGAGTCTGCGGTTGTCTCCCTGCCTGTGCTCCAGGAGTAGTGAGTGGGAACTGATATTGGCTTCTCCCCTCACGCCCCACCCGTGGGAATGGACACTTAGAACTCAATTACTTATGTTAGCAACTGAAGAGGCCTGGCAGTTGCCTCTGTTAGGTTGGCAGAGAGGAAAGGACACAAGCTTTGGCTTGAGGAGACACCTGGATTTGAATCCCACTTGTGGTGCTTTCTAGACATGGGACCCTGGTAAAGTCACTCATCCCTTCTGAGTCACATTTTTCTCAACTGGAAAATGGGCATGCAACACATCTATGTATTATGTATGTGTGTGCATCTATATATACCCACATAATATGCATATACGTATGTGTGCACACACATATGTACACACATATACACATGTTTATATGTGTACACACATATACATACATGTGTACATATTGTATGCATATATACACATATGAATGTGATAACATATCATATATAATTATATTTACAGAGTCAACCTCACACAGTTGATGTAAGGATCAAGAGAAGACATATATAATGCAAACCTTGGTGTACTATATAAATGCCAAATACAACTGTTCTTGGAAAATTGGGAAGGAGTTGCCTTAGATTGGATTGTTCCTTTGATGGAGGAAGGGAATCTCGTCCTGGAGAGCAATCAACTATTTAAACTGAATTTCTAATGCTTTCGAGGTGCTTTCCCTGCAGCCAGCTGGGAACCAGAGGATTGTATTTACGTTCAAGGAAGTGTTTACCGGAGACAAGGTCAAGGGCAGATAAGATGGTTCTAATTTCTAATTGATGTCGGGGCCTCAGAAATTGCGTTGCTCATAGGCTGTCAATAACATGGGGGGATATTACTTCAGTGGAGGAGATTCTCCAACAGATGGGGGGTAAACCATTGAGAACATGGCAAAAAAAACCCAAACCCCACAACAAAAAATCCTCAAACTCTTCCTGTTAATCTAGCACATGGGGGATAGTTATAGAAGAAGCTAACATGGCTGCCACAGTTGCCCAACAATCTCCTTCAGCACTAGAACTTGGGCCAATATGTAGTGCACTTAGATAGACCTTAACTCCCCATAGGAATCCAGATTGGCTATAATTGATTAACTCTAGTATGACCCAGGGTGAGTACTTTTGGTCTTTAGTAAGGAGAGGGCTGTTTAGAATGAATGAGTGATAAAGCATTTATTAGGTGCTTACTACATGCCAATCACCATGCTATCTGCTGGGAATACAATTACATAAGTGAGAAAACCTCTGCCTCAAGGAGCTTATATTCCGATAGAGGGGAGCAGCCTATCTAGGGGACCAGTGGCTTAGAAGGGGTATTTTGTTTTGGGAAATCATTGTTGTTGTGAGATTCTTCATGATCCCATTTCTTGGCAAAGATAGTGGAATGGTTTGTCATTTCCTTTTCCATCTCATTTCCCAGATGAGGAAATGGAGACAAAGTGAAGTGACTTGCCCAGCATCACACAGTTAGTGTTTGAGGCCAGATTTGAACTCAAGAAGATGGTAAATGGAATCACGGGGAGTTCATTGATGCATTCTTTCCAGTAGCCACAGAATAAACTCACCAATTAGGACAGCTCCCAGGGTGGGAGTTCCAGAACTAAGTGGGTTAAGTTTCCCAGGCTGTGAGCTCTGGAGGTTCAATCCAGTCAGTCAATGGACATTCATTAAGTACCTACAACATACCGGGCACTGTATAAGCCCTGAAGATAAAAAGAGAGCTAAAGGTCAGCCCTTGTTTTCAAGAAGCTCATAGTCTAATGGGGAGACAACATACAAGCAACAATGTACAAATAAGGTGTATATAAGATAAAATGGAAATAATCAACAGAAGGAAGGCATTAGAATTGAAGAGGACCAGGAAAGATGTTCTGTAGAAGATGGGATTCTAGCTGGGACTTGAAGGAAGACAGGAGGTACAGATGAGGAGGGAAAACATTCCAATAGTGGAGGACAGCTGCTGAAGATGCCCAGAATTTTGTTTGAGGAACCACAAGGAAGCTACATGGGAAAGTACATGTGGGTGTGAGGTTCAGTATATGGTGTAAGGAGATTAGAAAGGTTGGGAGGAGATGCCAAATTATGAAATTGTCCTGAGGGTACATGGTATCCAAAAGACTTTCATTACTGGGGTGAGGAACTCTTTACCTTCCAACTTAGTTCTTGCCATGGTTTGAGAAGTCAAATGATGAGAATCAGCTTTAGTTACAGGCAAAGCAATCCCATGGGCCTGATTTTGAGTGTTTGAGGCACACTGGAGCATCTCTCAGAGTGATCCTTGGCTCTGTCAAGTGAGCAAAAAGAAGGTATGGTAAGGTTAAATTTTGATCTTAAATGAATAATTTGAAGCACCTGAGAGTGGAATGGAGCAACCACTTATTATACCCCTGCTTTGTGCCAGATACTGTGCTAAGCACTTTATAAATATTGTCTGTTTAATAATAACCTTGGATGGTAAATGCTACAATGATCCTCATTTTACAGTTGAAGAAACTGAGGCAGTCAGAGGTTAAGTGACTTTCCTAGGATCACACAGAAAGTTGGTATCCTAGGCCAGATTTGAACTCAGGTCTTCCTGACTACAAACCTAGCACTCTGTACATTATGGTACCTCCAGAAGGGATAGTGATGTTTCTTTCTCTTTTAAATAAAAAGTCTGGTAGATTATAGGTGTGGGATGTTGAACACACATGCAGAAGATCAATGACCTAGAGCTGAGAGAGACCTCAAAATCTATACCAACCTTTTCATTTTATAGATATGGAAATTGAGACCCAGGGAGATCAAAGGACTTGCCCTCAGTCATTCAGGTTAGTAAGTATGAGAGCCAGGATTTGAACACAGACCCTCTGACTCTAGTACTAGGTTCTTTCTATTATACCACGGTGCCTTATTGTATCAGATGATTTTGCTCGATTATTTTTATTTTTGCCGCAAGATAGGATTCAGGTAGTCATGTGGGGTTGGGAGTATATTTGGAAATTACTGAGATATAAAAAGAGAGGGCATCTATAAGACTTATTTGAAAAGAAAGTATGTATACCACTAAAACACATAAATACAAGATCCTTTGTGAATATTCATTTATTCAGAATTATGCAATATTCAGTTAAATACAAGATTATTTTTCCTCCTTATCCCTTGTGAAAATAAACTGTTAGATCTGAGCTTGTTTGTGAACCCCCTCACCCATAAGCTCAAATGTGTATCTGGAAATCTCAACTAGCACCTCTAAGTGGACATTTAATGGATGCTGGTACAATGATTTTTCTAGTAATAAGAACAATGAACAGGTCCTTTAGGAAACTCTTCCCAGAGATATAACACAAGTGGGTGAAGATATCATATTTTATTTTGTTGTCCAAACAAGAAACATGAAGTATTTGTAATTCTTTTTCTCCTGCTGCTCCTGAGAGGTGGACTGATTTGGATCCTGGCCCCCAGATACAGCTCTTTCAGTTAACTGATCTATACACATGTTGAGATTTCAAATTTCTCATGGAGATTCACATTTACAATATAAACGTAGCAAGTCTTCCACCATTTCGATTTATCACCTGTCGTCTATGCACCACAGTGGCACAGCAAAACCAGCCAGGATCTTGAATAGACTGCAGAGAAACACTCCTACTTTAGGGTAGATGAGTAAGTCAAGAAGGAAGTAGCAAATCTACTCTGTTCTGAACTGTGTCTCTATCTTCACTTGGAGAGAGCTATTCCAGGATTTCCCAAAATAAAGGGTCTCATGCCTTTCCAGTCATAACGGAAGAGAAATAAAAACCATATGAATCCGTGACAAAATGACCCCTCTCTTACTGGCTGTGGAACTGTGGAAAGTTTAAAGCAGTTTTTATTCTGTAAAAGTTGTAAAGATAGAAGTTTTGGTAAAAAACCAGTCCCTTGTTAGAACTAGGCAGGGGTCTGAGGGATGAATCAGTCAAGAGAGACCTGAGGTGGGAACATGAGTAAGGGGAAGAGTGGTTCTGATGACCTGAGATGGGAAAGGAATGATGATTTCTTTGAACTTACCATCTCTATCATTCCAACTCTGCAAATGATCTGAGAACCAGAGGCGCCCTTCAGATCAGGTCCAGGAACTTAGTGGGAAGTCCCTGATAACAGTTGGTAGAAGCTTTAACATAGAGAAAGCAATTTGAGTCTGGCATTTTGGGGCAAGTGACCACGAGGAAGGCTGGTTCCAGAGAAGCCTAAGGTCTGCCATTGAGACTATAGAACCACTAGAAAAGCTAAGCGTATATGATAACTAGAACATTACACAGAAGAACTATGTGATGAAATGGATAGACTACTGGGCCTGAAGCCAGAAGGACTCATCTTCCTGAGTTCAGGTCTGGGTCTCTGACAGTAACTAGCTGGACAAATCGCTTGACATGTTTGCCTCAGCTACCTCATCTGCAAAAGGAGCTGCAGAAGGAAATGGCGAATCACTCCCCTGTCTTTGCCAAGAAAACCCCAGATGGGGTCGAGAAGAGTCGCTGAAAGCAACTGAACAAAAGGAACATTAAGTGAAAGCACTAAGCTGTAATTTAAGGGTAAAACGAGCCTCAACAACCAATCAATGAATTTCAGAGCTACAATTAGTTTCCCCTCTGCCTCCTAGTCCCAGGCTGTGCCCCATGCTTATTGGAAAATAGGAGAGGGGACATGATTCCTTCCCTGAATTGGGGAGTAGTTTTTTTTCCTATTCCCAAACTCAGTACTGACTGATGCAAAGGCTAGCTTCATTAGCAGCTAGGAGGGAGGGAGGGAGACGTCGGTTCCTCTAGAATTTCATAACCACCATCACTCTCCTGGACAGTGTATGGGGATAGGATAAGGTGAACTTGGACCCTAATCACAGTGGGGAATGGGAGAGGACTTCCAGCCCTCTTTTTGCACCCTTTTCCCCATAGTAAACTTAGCTCTGGCTCTTCCCTGAGCCTAGCCTCTTCTGTCCTCAATTTTCTTCCCTCTCTGGACCCTTTCTCTGTTGTGGTATATTAGGATTTTCCCAGGGGACCTGAATTTAAATCTAGGCTTTATCAATTTTCTCATCTATAAAATGAATGGGGGGGGGAATAGATGACCATTGAGGCCCTGTCTGGTGTTAAAACTGTGATCTTCCATTTTTCAGTGCTCCCTAACATTTTTCTGAAGACCCCATAGTGACATTGTTTGGCACACTTTTTAAAGCTTACAACTCCTCTGTCATCTAGGGACCTCTGGTCTTAGCCCCCTCCTACCAATAAGTTCAGTACTTGGCTCTCAGCTTTTTCCCTCATTCCACTTGCCCTGCTGTTATTCAAATATCTTGGTCTCCTAGGTCCTCAATAACTTAATTCCCATGATCTCTCTTTTCAGTCTACTTCAACTATACAGAAAACACTATAGGGGTCACATCTTAGACATCCCACTCCTCCAAATGAATTGCTAAATGAAATGCTAAAATTCCTAATTATGACTGTGGGGAATAAAATCACTTCTTAGAAAAAAATGGAGGACAGAAATAAACAAATCAAAGGATAAGATAGGACTTGCCAGTTTTTGGAGCCATCTAAACCTCCAATGACACTGAAGAAGACAAGTGCAAGGTTGATGCCTGCTAGTTTCAGGTTTGTGGGAAGAATCTTTAGGGTAGGAAAGAAAAGTGTCTTCCTCAAGCAGGGGCCCCAGACCTGGATATAAGCCTAGAAAGCAGGTTCTAAAAGGCACGGAGAATCCTCGGAGCCAAGCCAATCCAAATCTACCTTGGCTGGAAGCCCAAGAACTTGATCTAGCATCCAACCCAGACAGGATCAGGGTCAGACTGACTCCAAGAAAAAAGATGGGAGTAAATAGGGGGAACTAAGAAAGATCAAGGCCCAGCTACACTTTAATTTTTCATTGAAGAATAAGAGAATGTCCTACAAATTTTTAAGATTTCTTGGAGCTTTCCCCTTTTGTTTGTTATTTTAAACTTCTTTGTGTTTCCTTGTAGTTATTAATAGCAAAAACCCTTAGAACACTTAAAGGGAATTTGTGTGCTCATTCCCAAAAGAGCAGGATATAGGAAGAGCCAGAAAATGTGGTTTCCCTTCTGTGGGAGATCTGGGGGAGAGGAGCCCAGGGCAGAAGAAAGACTGACAGTGGTATAATGGAGAAAAGACAGAAATGGGGACATGAGGAGTTGACCCTTATCCAATATATACCTAGCTATCTGCATATTGATTCCCCCATTAGAATTGAAGCTCTTTGAAGACAGGGACCAGTTTTTTTGTTTGTTTGTTTTTGCCTTTTCTTTTTTTATCCCTAGAGCAGTGTCTGTCACATAATTAGTACTTAATAAATTCTACTTGACTGACTGGCTCACTTAGAACTAGAAAGTATCTCTGGTATTTAACATTAGCAAGGGCTTCAAATCCTTCTTCCACCTTGATTGTATTAATAGGAAAATCCACTTTAATGGGGAAAAAAATCCTTTTGAAAACATCTAGTTGACAATATTTGGGGATAAAATGTCAGTCATATTGTAAGCTATACATGAGTTAAACTTTTAAGGTAATAGAACAATCTTCTCCCAGTTGTGCTCTAACTGCAAAAACTGCTTCCTTATCTGGATTTCATTAGCTAATAGACTAAACTAACTGCTAATGGCATAATAGGCCTAGTTTGTTCTTTGCCAGTGAGAAGTTGCTCAAGAAGCAGGAGGATGGTTAGTGCAATGGTTGCTATTATCAGTGTTGGTTCTGGCTTAGCCGGCAGCATTTGACATCTATCATTTCATCGTTGCTGACTTGGCCCAGAAGGGTCAAAAGCTCAGGGAAAGGCATGGGTGTGGTTCAGAAGGCTCATCTGCTTAGCTAATAGAGTGAGAAATAGAGAGATTTAATACTTAGTCTAAGGTTCCAAGGTTGTATTCAAGAAACCTGTGTCCAAGAAACAAAATCCACACACCAGGAAAAACACTCCACTTCTAGCAAACAATCATATCGAAGTGGATTGGACAGATTTCAGGGTAAATTTAAGTATTCATAATGATAAATAGATGCCAGGTCCTCTGAACCAGGTTACAACTGCCTCAGAATGGCAACTAGGATAGAATATGGCAGAGTTCTCTGGAAGCAGTTTGAACAGCTACTCTTTTCTTTGTCTTGAGTGGTTTAATTCTTACTGTTCGTTCCTACCCTCTCTGACCAACCAGCCACTTAGATTTAAAGGACCTCATTGGTTCCAATAGGCACTTGCCTTGGAAATTTTGAGGTCATGCTTTAAACTGATATTAGATTGCATTAGAAGAGCAATAGTGTTGAGAGAGGAGATGAGGTATAGTATAAAGTACATAGTATATAGTATAATATATATATATATATATATATATATATATATATATATATATATATATATATATATATATAGTATTATATACAGAGTATATATAGCATATCGTATAAAGTGTTTGACCTGGAGTCATAGGATTCTGATCACTTACTACCCATGTGACCTTGGGGAAGGTCATATTGAATTTCTCTAGACCTCAGTGCCCTTATGTATAAAATAAGGGCAATAGACTATGTGATCTCCAGGGTTCCTTCTAGCTTCAAATTCCAATATTCCATGAGGGAACAGCTCCATAACCGGCTAACCTTGCACCCATAGCAAAAATATCAAATGATACTTTCTCAATTCTAATGGCAAAGTATGCTTGGGATAGTAGATATACATTGTATATATGTTTCTGCTCCTTTATCCTTCTGTGCACTGGGCAACATTTCACTTGCCTCACTGTTATGACTTTGCTAGGGTGGTGATAATCTAATGTTTTGCCTGTAACTGAAGTGTTATGTTCTGTCTTGGGCACCATATTTTTAAGGACTGATAAGCTGAAGAGCATCAAGAGGTGAGTGAACAGGGTGGTAAAGGACCTTGAATTCATATGAGACTTGGTTGAAGGAACTAGAAATGTTCAGCCTAGAGCAGAGAAAGCTGAGGGGGAAATGATTTCATTCAGCCATTTTCAGCTGTGCCTGACTCTTTGTGTCCCCATTTGGAGTTTTCTTTGCAAAGATACTGGAGGGGTTTGTCATTTCCTTCTCCAGCTGATTTTACAGATGAGGAAACTGAGGCAAAGAGGGTTAAGTGATTTGCCCAGGGTCACACAGCTAGTAGGTGTCTGAGTCAAGATTTGAACTTAGGAAGATGAGTCTTCTTGATTCTAAATGCAATACTCTATCAACTTTGCCACCCGTCTGCTTCCAACAGGGACTCGATAGCTGCTTTCAAATATTCAAAAGATTGTCACATGGAAGGTAGATTAGATTAAATATGTTCTGCATGGCCCCAGAGAGACACACTAGGTGTGATGGGACAGATTTGAAGAGAGGCACAGGTCAGTTTTGTATAAGGAAAAGCTCACATACAATTAGGGCTATCCAAAAATGAAGTGAGACAAAGTGGGTCCTCGTTAACAATGGAGGAACAGCTAAAAAAAGCTGTGCAATGTGAATATAATGGAATATAAAGAGGAAGATGTGATGATGATAGCTAACATTTAAATAGTGCCTACTATGTGCAAGGTGTCAGGCTAAGTGCTTTTGATCCTCCCAACATTGAAATAGTGTTTTAAAGTTTGCAAAGCACTTTTTAAATATTATTCCATTTTATCCTCACAACAACTCTACAGTAGGTGCTATTATCATCCCTATTTTACAGATTAGGAAACTGAGGCTTAATGAGGGTAAGTGACCTGCCTAAGGTCACTAAGCTCTTAAGAGTCCCAGGCTAAATCTGAAGTCAGGTCATCAGGTCCAGTACTCTATTTATGGTGCCACCTAGCTGCCTGAATACTATTATTCCACATGAAATGACAAGTGCAGAATTCAGACAAATGTGGGAAGACCTGTATGACCTGATGCAGAAAGAAAAAAAGCAGAACCAGGAGAACAATACACACACACACACATAATGACTATCAAAGTGAAAAAGAAAATGACATTAAGAGCCATCAGTAATCAGGTTAAATGCAATGTATAATCTTTGTTTCAGAGACCTGATGAGGAAACA
>CM053769.1:55524838-55542338 GCA_028658325.1 Potorous gilbertii
TAATACTTGTTTACATACAATATGGTTACATGACACAATATTGCATCATCAAAATTTCAATGCAGGAAAAACATCAAATTTACACTAAATTATTAAATTTAAGTTACATCATTAAAAATTATATATTTTTTGAAATAATGCAAAGTTTTAAAATGTTAAGAGTTAAGGAAAGTAGATTTTGAGGGAGGTGCTCAGTGATTTCTTTTTTTTAAAGGGGACAGTTGGCCAAATAAGTTTGGAAACCTCTGTTTTAGATGAACTTCATTGTTGCGATAAGTGATTCCGGTCATATAAATTATAAACCACCCACCTATTCTGACTCTCCCATAATTACTCCACATAAGTTTTATTCAACAGATGTCTTCCTCTGAGTCTTTTAACATCCTAAATGATGCCAGTGCAAGATCAGGGCTATCTATTTGTTATCCCTCAGTTTATTATATATGATATAGTGCTTGATTAAATCAATTCAATATTATCCACAAACAGGAATATGTGGAAGGCTTTACCATCTGTAGGGATAGCTACATAAAACATCCTCCAGCACAATGGTGATCCTTACCTTCCAGGTTTATGCCTTGTTTGATGACGAAAAGAAGAAAAAGTCAGATAATCCCTGAACAAAGTTAAATCTGTGATGGAAATTATCAAAGGAGTCTGACATGATATCCACATAGGCAAAGCGATATCTTATCAAAGATCAATATTTAGGGAATATTTGGATCTATGAAAACAAACCCTGTATAATCTATATGTAATAAACAAACTGGAAACATCTTCTATGCCTTTCCATAGGTCGCATGACTGTGAAGATGTAATCTGCTGTGACTTTCCTTTATCCATGTCTTTTATTTTTTTGGCATAAAGAGTTACTTTCAATAAGCAAGAATGGAGAAGTTGTACTGCCTCTATCCACAGTGTCTTCCCATTCTCATCCTTTAATCTAATTTGGGGTTGATTTTTCTCTTTTACTCTAGCCGTTGACTTGACTACACATAAACCACTTATTCAGAGTTTAGTTCTTCATTGATAACCAGGTGTTTTCTGTCTGTAAATAGAGTCATCTTAATGTACCATGATGATGTTCACAATAATCATCATGTCCAGGATTCTCCAAATCATTGGAAGAATTTCATTGAGATGAGACTTCTGAGCAATCATGTGATTTTGATGTCTTTCATTTCTTGATTCCTAATATTTTCCAACCTGTTTTTGTCATCTTTTCCTTTCATTGAAGGCAATGAGCAACTAGAGTCTTTTTTTTTAATTCAACTCTCCTTGTAATTTCATTGGTTTGGGGAATTGCTGATGTGAAAATCACCTCCATCAATAGAAATTGACAAATTGCCTAACATGTTCTAGGAGAGCTGCCTGAAGCCCAAAGAGTGAAGAGACTTGCCCATAGTCATGTAGTTAGCAGGTGTCAAAGACTGAAACTAAAAATAGTCTTGCTGACTCTAAGTCTGGCTCTCTATTATCCATGTCAGGATGCCTCTCTTTGACGATGATATTGATAATGGTGATGACAGTATGAGCAAAATAATAACTGATTTTCAAAGCTCTTAACAAAAATTTCATTTGACATGAACAACTTTTAAGGTGATGTGGTTTAAAGTATCTTACCAAGCTCTTCATAGAATAGTAGAGTGAGAAAAGTGATGAGTTTGGGTTCAGCAACTCAGAAGCTAAAATCACCTTTGTAATAGTCCTTACTTGAGCTCATGATGAACACTACAAGAAAAAATGTCCAAATGTCGCAAGAATCAATGTTTCTTATTCAGTTTGCAGACATTACAAAATTAATTCACCAGCTTTTTTATTTACCTATCCAAAGAGAATCTATGTTTCATCCTTCCATTTATTTATAATTTCCTTGTACCCTATGATTTCATTTATACTAAAAATGTCAGTATTGATATGTCAATTCCCCCACCAGTGTATCAACTCATTGACTGTAGGATATTAGAATATCAGCAGTCAAAATCAATTTTTAACAATGATATGAAAATTGTGTAACTCTTTATACTCTCTGTTACCATTCCTGTCACTCTGCTAGTATCACTACAGAAGTAGAAAGGGAGAACTTCATAGAGGATCATTTTGTACTTTCCTTTGTTTCATGTATTGCCATAAACGAAGAACTCACCACCTAATGGTTAACATTTCGGTGATGAGCACTTTTGCACTTAGTTAAGTTGGCCTTCAGACAGCAGACACAGCTTACCAATGGGAGTATAATTAAATTGGAGTTACTCCAGCATAGTAAAACTTACTGGACCTCAGACTTTAATAGAACAGTCTTTCTGAACCCAGGTTCACCTCTATGCCAAGATGAGGCATTGGAGTAATAATGGAAATTTCATTAAAAACACATTCATATTCATGTGATCCTGTGATCCTCTATTTTCTACTTTTATATCTAATCTTCCCTTGCCCTCGTGCCTTTGATGCTTTTTTTTCCATTTTAATACCTTACCTGGAATGCTTCCTCAATGCTTATTACCACGCCATATTCCTCTTCTTTAAACTGTGATTAGATCTCACCTGTTCCAGCAGAGGCTCAATAAATATCTTTTGTTTGACTGAATGACCAACTTAATCATACTTTGTCATTATCAAATGCCTCTGGTTGATCTAGGTTCAACAAGTAATATAACACCTTTCTTTCTTTTCCCATATTTATCTTTTGTTTCTGTCTTCATTTTTTAAAACAAGTTGAGGCTTGTGATTTTAAATTTCCTTCCACCTGTAGCATTCTGTGATTCATTCTGTCCATTTCTACTGCAAATTCTAGAAATCAAATTCCTGAAGAAATCATAACATCTGAATGCATTAGCATCATGGAGAACCAATCCTTAATGCCTTTCTCCTCTCCTTGTTTTTTAAAAAGAAGTTGTTCACTAGTTTTTGTGGCATGGACATCTTTTATTTCCCCAAACTGTATTACCTACTTCTGTCAAGGGCTTCCATAAATGGGTAGTAAATTCTTTATAAAACTCAGTGATGAGTCTGAGCAGAATTCCCTTTTTTTTCAAGAGCTTTATTTGATTTTCTACCTCCTAGGCAGATTTTGCCTATAAAACTTCACCCCTTTCCTTCTAATGACAGATTCTTTAGAGGGAATTCACCTTTTCCTCCATTTGATTTTTCTCAGGATATATCTGAGAAATATTATTTCTTTCATTTATTTTGGTCTTATATTGACTTATTCCAAGGCCATTGCAACTTTCTTAGTCATTGCCCCTGTACTTTAATATTCTTTACCGGTAAAACTTTATTTTATGTCAATCCTTCCTTCTTACATAAAAATAGTTCAGGATATTTTTTTCCTTTTCTTCTTTAACCCATTACTTATGTAATCACCATGATTCCTGCTACTTCTATACAATTCAACATTTATTAAGCATTTATCTTATGCAAATCCCTACACTAAGTGCTGGGAACATAAAGATAAAAAGGACAGAGTTCAGTTTCTGTCCTCGAGGGCATTATATTCTACTGGGGCAAGAGAAGGATATCACATGTATAGACACAAGTATGAATCCTGCAACCATCTGACCACATTTGTATTCCACATTATGTATCTGGCCAGTATCTTCTTTAATTGATTTAACACATTCAAACATTTCATCATTTAATATATAAAAATATGGAATGAGTTAATTACCCCCAACTGCAGAAGTTCTCATTTTCTCTCTCCATGTTTGTCACTTATGGGACCTTCTTGCAAGGCCTTCTTGAGACATTATCTCTCTCTTTTCTCTATATCTGGAAGATTCTATAGTTATCAAGCTTCCACAAATTGAAAAGATAATTAAACATATATACACTCATTTATATAGGAGCCTTTGCACAACTTTTCCAAATATGGAACAAGTAAGATATAAGATCATAGTATCTAGAGGGGATGAACATTAAGTCAAGAGTCTTGGATTGAATTTCTGCCATTGACACATATTAACCTGGACAATTTTGCCTCAGTATCCCCAAATAACAGTCCACATATAAATCCCAAAGGAATTGCCAATTAACAGTGGTGAGTCTCTAAACTTGCAGTCCCCACCTACACTGATGAATTACAGGTTGGAATAAGGATATATACGTATATATATATACGTATATATATACGTATATATATATACGTATATATATACATATATACGTATATATATATATACTTTCTTCTAAAATTGTCTATGAACAAAAAGTACTATCATTGCATTTTATTTTTCTAGTGACATTCATTCTATTAGCTGAAGATCTAGTCCTATGATAAGTATGTCAGCCTCGAGGAAAACTGGAATGGCGTTATAGTTCAATATGGTATATCAGTGAAATCAAGGAAGAACTCTATGAACTGATACACAGTGAAGTGATCAAACTTAGAACAATTTATTAAATGACTACAATGATACAAAGAAGTACAACATTGAAAGAACTTTTGATCAGATCAGCGTAATGACAAACCACCAGTTCAGAGCAGTGAAGTTTAAACATAATATTCACTTCCTCCAGAGTTGAAGGATTTAGGATACAAGATGAGACACACACATTTAGATGAGACCAATAAAGGCATTTGTTTTGCTGAATTATGTGTATTTGTTATGAGAGTTTTATTTTTCAGTATCTTTAACGGAATGAGATCCCTATGGGTCACAAGCACCAACCAGCCAGGAGTACACAATCTCAGAGGTGGAGACAGAGGCAACTGTGGGGATGGGAACAACAGAGGATTATTCTCAGAAGTTCTTCACATTCCTTGAGCTATACATGGATACAGAAAAGAGAAGAAATATACAAGAGTGCACACAAATTTTCTGAACCCACAAAAGGATCCCTAAGGCGAAAGACTTCTTTCAGTCGTGCAGTGTTTCTGCATGGTCATTTAAACCAGAATCTCTCCTAAGTCACACTTCTATTCCAGTTTAAAGGAATAATAAAAATGAGGATGGAAAGGATATCTGTTATTTTTAGAATGCTTTGAGGTTTACAAAGCAATTTATCTGTGTTGTCTCACAACAGTCCTACAAGCTAGGTGCCATAGGCCTTATCCTCATTTTGTGGATAAGAAAACCAAGGCTCAAAAAGATTAAGAGATTTGCCCATTGTCACACAACTAAGAGGTATTTGAGATACATTTGAATCCAAATCAGTTAGTTAGTTGTTCATTTTTTCCTTCTCTCTTTCCTGTTTTCCCTAAGATTAATGATCATGTTCAAAATTAAGGTATTGGTTGATCAAAATGTACCAACAGATCTTTTTTTTTTGGTAAAATTATCTTGGGCCACAAGGCACTCCTTTATGATCCATAAATATTATCCCTTCTTCCCTGAGGTTGGCAGCCTTTAAAGCACATGGCAATTTGGACCCACTGGCACAGGCTACTAGGAAGGATGGGATAAAATAATACTACTCATCTTCAGAAGTGGCTGGCCATCAATGCTCCTCTTCCTGTCCATGGGTCAATTAACTTGATGATACCAAGTAATAGACAAATCTAAATAGAAGTGAGAGAGATCAGAGCTGATATAATGGTTCACATCTGATACCACTAGACACTAGAAGCCTAAAGAATTGATTTTTTAAAAACATTTTTAACATTTACTATGAGTAGACTCCCTCTTCTGCATCTTGCCTAGGACAAAAGACTCCTTGCTCTTTCACCTGAGGTAATTTGTAGGTTGTGAAGATAACTTGGTGGCATTTTCACTTTCACTATCTTTACCCAAAGCTGAGATTGTACAAGGGAGAGAACAAACATTCAAAACTAGAATGCACCTCAGACCTTGTAAAATTCAGTCACCTTTGTTTTCAAGGAACTCTTCCTTCCAGAAGTAATATTTTTGTTTATTTCATCCTGCTCTATGTAGACAAGGAAAATTCTTTTTAGGCTAAGGAAAGTAGATGGTGTTATGCATTACCAGACAAGAGATACAGTGAATTATAACAAGCAACACTACAACTCAGAAGCATGAAGATGAGCCTTGACTCTCAAAACATCAACAAATCCTGCAAGAGCATCTGTTCCAATATGGCAATGGGAAATATTGAATGCAGAACCATAAAATGGCAGAAATGTTAAAATTAAAAAAAAAACTTTAAGGTTGATGTTCAGGATTGTCATTTAATATAGCTAATGAAACGACTGAATGATCACATACGCAAACACTAGTAAATCCTATGCCATGTTGTACAGACAAAGTCTGCAGAACTCAGTGTTCAGAGAATGTTAATGAAAGGGGTTACATGCAATTTTTCCTTATTCCAAAGACAGAGAATGGCTCATTAAACAGGGAGGAGAGGGGTGCAGGAAAGTTCTCACCAGTGGATGTAAAGGGAGCTCTCATTTCTGTTTCTTGGTAAATTGACCAGGGAAGAGGTTCCCTCCCACTCCCACCCCACATACAAAGAAATTGGAGAATTAATGAAGGTCTCTGTCAGGGTTCATGACCACAAGCAGGGAGACACTAGTTGAACCAGCTACATGAATCTGATTACAAACTGAGAGAAATGAGTTATTGCCTAAGGCAAAGCAAGCTAAGTCAGAAAGTGCCAAGGACACTGGAACCAGCCAGGTGAGTGACAAGTAACAGACAGCAGACCCCAAAAAGAATTGGTTTTGTTTGTTTGTTTTTGTTTTTTAATCAGTGATGTTAAAGTTATCTATCATATCACCAGCACTACTCTCCACCCTGATATTCTGGTTAAGAAAGAAACTATAATTATTCTTTGTCCTATTCAAAACTTATGTCTTTTGCAGGAATTCATTTTCCAAACTACCTTCAAAGAAAAGGGACTGATATTGTCCTTGTTCAAAGATATAACAGTTTGTTATCTGCTGCTTTTTTTATTCATTTCTTTCTCAACTAAATATTTTCCAATTCCTTTACTAGTCTATTAGCTGGTGAGCAAATGAATACCTAAATCTGAATAAACAGCAGAAATTTTCGGTTGTTTTTCTTTAAACTACATTGAGTTAGCTAACCAGGATGCATAATTACCACTTTTAAATCCCTACAAAACTATGGGATAAAAACTTAGAGCCGGAGGAACCTGTGGGCTACAGTAAGAAATTATAAACTCCATCCTCCCCTTTGTATCTGGGAGGGCAGGAGCTCACCACAGTACATCTTCAAAGTAAATGATTGATCACTCACCTACCTAGCCCACATTTACAAAAATCCATACATAACTGTATATTTTAAGGAGGAGACAGAAGAGGGAACTGAGAAAGGAGAAGTCAGGATGAGTAATGAGAAAGAAAAACTTGCCATTATACTTAGAATAGCATTTGAAAGATTGTTTCTAGTCTAGAATGTGTGCAATTGCAGGAAAATGTGACTTTTGGAGTAAGATCTTTCCAGTAAAGTCATTTTCTTAAATAACTTTCACCACCTCCTTATTTCAATACATTTATTAAGCATTAGGTTTAGTCGTATAATTCTAGCATGGTGAGTTATATCTCCAAGAATACAGAATTAGAAACACTAAAGGGAGCAAGAAGTTCTACCAGGATTATTATTGGAGGATTCAGTGTTCCACACAATTTTCCTAGGAAAGCAATGATCCCTCAATGTACTCTATAAAACTTGCTAATTTTACCGGTCCATTCCTAGTCTAAATTTGTTCAAAGAAGAAAAGATTGAAATTCCAAGGAGGTATTTCTAGAGTTTTAATCACATACTTTCTTTTACAAATGTGGTATGTGATCTGGGCATACCATTTCTACTCACACTCACTCTAGCAGGTTGGGTCCCTAGAAATTAGCTGTTGAATCTCCCCTCAGAGTTCTGAAGGACTTGGGGATCAGGAGGAGGTAGGACAGTAAAGTTATCTAAGCCTACAACTCATGAGTTCCCACTGGTGTACCTCCTGTTCATGATTATTTGCTGTTACAAATTAGTCAGACATACTTAATTAACTATTAGAACAGGGGTATCTACTAAAGTGTTGTAGTGAGTACAGTTGTATAACACATTCCCAGTTGCCACCACCACCACAACCCCCAAAAAAGGTTATGACAGATTCTCCAATCAGTACATACAAAGTCTAGGGGAAAGTGGGCTCAAGCTTAGAGAATACATGTATCAAAAGATCCCTTCACAGCTTCTGGGGGCTTTCTTTTGTTCCTTTCTTGAGCATACTCACAAAGTTCTCCATAGGCCTGGTATAGACTTTCTGCTGGGAAATTTAGAAATTTTAAAAATTTTTAGAAATTTGAAACTGCATTTCTTCTGGGTGTCTAGTTTTCATATGTCTATCGCTCCCAATGCAGAAAGTAAATTGACTAAGAATAATCTGTATAATAGCATTTATATAGCATTTTAAGTTTTGCAAAGTGCTTTATAAATAGTATCCCATTTGATTCTCACAACAATCCTGGGAATATGTGCTATTATTATTCACAACAACAATAGCTAGCATTTATATAGCACTTAATTATGTGTCAGACACTGTGCTAAGTACTTCACAATCATTGTCTCGTTGGATTCTTACAACAACCCTGGCAGGTAGCTGCTTCTTTTATCCTCATTTTAAAGAGGAAACAAATAGAATTTAACTGATTTACCCAGCTTCATACAGCTAGTAAGTATTCAATGCTAGATTTAAACTCAAGTTTTCCAAGTCCGGTACTCAGCCACTGTATTACCTATCTGCCTCCTATTCCTAGGACATTTCTAAAACTAAGAAATCAATGGAAAGTCCAAAATTCCCTAACACTCCAAAGTTCACTAGGTCATGCTCTGATCTAATGAGTACACAAGGAGGAAGTCTAGCTTATCTCCTCCCCTCTAAGCAATTCTTCCTCAAGGGTTTGACTAGAGGCTTGCATGACTAAACTGCCAGATCCCCAGGTTCTAAATTTGCTTGCTATTTTATGCAAAACCCACAGGACATGACCAATCTTCTCAAGCAGTCCAAACACACTTACGTTCATTTCACTTCATCTGATGATTTTCAAGGACTTCTAAAATGATTGCTAATGTTTGCACTAAACTAAAGCCTATGATTGATTGGTAGAATTGTCTAGATTTTGTTCACAACTAATTCAAACCTTTTATAGATTTGTTATTCTCATATGACAAAGATAATAGGGTAGAGCATCTTACCATTTTAAGTTACTTCAAAGGCAATTAAATAACAATAACACACTCGTCCTTTTATAAAAATATGATATGTACACTAGTGTAATTATGAGATGGTTACAAATCAATAAAAAGATATAAGCTGCTTTGGAAGAGGGTTAACTATCAAATTAAAAGTATTTAAAAATGGTAAGCGTTTTGAGCAATATCTATTCTATATGAGAATATGACAGGAGGGCAATCATTTAATCAATCAATATTATTATTAAGCACCTGTCAAGGCACTATGAACGCAAAAACAAAAATAAAACAGGCCCATTCTATAGTAAAACTCTGACTGTTCAGATATATGCTTCCAGGAACTAACCTCAATTCCTCCTTTGTAAAATGGGCTAGAGAAGGAAAAGACAAACCACTCCAGCATCCTTGCCAAGAAAACTCCAAATGGGGTCATGAAGTCAGACATGACTGAAACAACACAACCTCCTCCCAAAAAGGGATTCTATTGATGAATCTGTCACTAAGTAATGTGTCTGGTGACAACTTAATCTTTGTAACTCAGATTCATCACCTACAAAATGAGTTTAGGATACAAGATTAGTGGACCTTGGAGTAACTTGAGACTTGACTCCTCTAATTTGAAGCACTAGATAAGTGTCAGCTATCTTTATCACATGCAGTAGTATCATAAGAATACTGTGGCAAATCATTTCAGTATCTTTACCAAGAAAACCCCAGAAGGGATCATGAAGCATCAAACACAACTGAAATGACTGAACAACAACAATGAATGCTATGTAGAACCAGGAAGACCTGGGTTTAAGTCCTGCTTTGGATTTATACAGGCTCTGTGACCCTGGACAAGTCACCTGACCATTCATATAATACTGTGGACTTTGTTACAGTTATGAAAATATGACCAACAAAGACTAATGATAAGAAAAGTTTCCAAAAAATAAACTTTATGCTTTTTTTGTTGACAGTTGTTTCCTAAGATTCTTTTAGCCCCTCAGCTTCTATATCCATCACTTTAGAATGAGTTTTGAAAAGTCATTCTCCTAGCTCAGTTTTTCAAAGATGATCATTTGAAAGATAAATTATTCAATCAACAGGTATTGCTGGAGCACTTGTCATATGGCCGGTGTTATCTTTGGAGGGAATGACACAGAAATGACAGTCATATTGAGACATAATACAATAGGGAATTGAAATTATACAAATATTTCAGGCTAAGTGGAGAAAAATATCCTCACTGAGAAGAGATTTGTCCTGTTTTACTTCTAAGGTGATTTAATGGACTAGAACAGGAGTGAAGAACCTGGAGCCTTGAGGCCACATGTGGCCCTCTAGGTCCTCAAGTGTGGCCTTTTGACTGAATCCAAACTTCACAGAACAAATCCCCTTGGATTCAGTCAAAGGGCCGCACTTGAGGACCTAAAGGATCACATATCACCTCAAAGACCCAGGATCCCTACCCCTGGACTAGAATATGCTTTATTTTGACTAGGGAGATTCAGCAGTAAGAATTGAACTGAAAATATAAACCAATTGCAGGACTAGTTACCAGAGAACAAAGCATATCAGAGCATGAGGAAGAAGAGCTATTGGGAATTTTCTCTAGTAAATACAAGATAGAAGGATTCAGCTGTTAAGAGCACATAGGAGACCTCACTGCATCTATATTTGGGGAGAAATGGAGCTTTAAGCATGTGCTTTCATGTGGGAAAAGCCCTTTTCATTACAAATAAACTCCCAGTAAGTGGTAGTTTTCATCCCCAAATAGGGCAGCATTCTTAGCATGTCACCTGTCTCAGGTGACAAAAGTATACCATTGTACTAACCATTTCTGAGTGCTTCCAATCCTTTGGAGACTGTAGAGATTCCATTATATAGCATTTGCAGTGGGGAATGCTGTCATTAAGTTTTCAAAGCTCTTCCATTCTAACCTTTTCCCATTTTTACTTGCTCGTAACTCCTCCGATAAATTTGCTAGGATTTAATATTAGCCCACAGATGATATATGTTACTTTTGCTTACATATTGTTCTTTTGATTGTATTATAAGGAGAAGGATGGAATGCAGTGAAGACAGCCTATATTTTGTCAAAGAATCTAAGTTTGAATCGTGACTATATACTCAGCATTGAACATGTTGCTACCCATCTTTCAGCCTCATTTCCTGATCTGTCAAGTGAGGTGTTGAACTAAAGGACCTTTAAAGTCTCTTCCAACTTTAAATCTGGATCCTATGAATGATTTAAGTTCATTCAGATTTCTTGGTTGTTGCAATTGAGGAGGAATAGTATTTTCATATACAGTATAAGAAATTTTTAAAATAAAAGTAGCTAAACTTTAAGACTTCCATCAGTTCATTGTAAAATCATAATTGAATTGAATTCAGTAAATATTTATTAAGCATCACCTCTCTAGAAGGCACTTTACTAGGTATTGGGGAAACCAAGACAGGAAATGAATTAATTCCAATCTAGCATCTTCCATTTTCCCCACTTTGCATAGTGATGAAGGAAGAGCGCAGAGCACATTTTGCAGCCTGTTTGATTTGTGCCCAACAAACCATGATTTCTCTTTATTATATGTTTCCTTAATTCTTCCTAAGAGGTAAGAAATTCCGCATCAGCAATCATTTTCATTGCTTAGAGTTTTCCCCTGTCATTATCTGACTGCACCTTTCTGCATAACCATTCCAGTCCAATTGAATCTGACTTAAAGTACATTTACTAAGCACTCGCTCTAAAGAAGGCAACTTGCTAAGCTCTGGAGAGACCAAGCTAGATAGTACTCAGAGCCTGTTCTCAGGGAGCACACAATCTAATGGCAATGCACAGAGCTGTAATTAGCAATTTTGTGCATGTAGCAAAAAAATACTCCCAAGACTGTCAAGTAATCACCTGGGGTGAAAAAAGAAGTACACCATCTGCTTCCAATTTTATCTAATTAGTATTGCTAACTAGTCTCTAAACTCTGTTTTTTCTATACTGCTGAAGGGCCCAAGTGCTTTAGTGACTTCTACATTTTGGCATCCTGGGTACAAACTCTGATTGCCCCTGCCCTGGTCACAGCTCTAGTGAGAGGGTGGGTGAGGGGAGGAAGAGATACTACTCTTCGGTATATAAACCTTGCTTCATCCAGACTAACCTATTCCCTAAACAGGTATCATGCATTCTTATCTCAGCATCTTAGTTGCACAAAGCTCCTGCCATCTGTACATCTTCAGGGAGTGTGCTAGTAAAATGTTTAACAACCAGTCCTTTAAAAAATGCTCACAAAACACTTTTAAGTTTAATATTCATGACTTACATTTTTACTCATCACTTTCTTAAATCTAGATAATCAACAAAATAATAAATCAGGCCCTGATTTGAAGCATTTGCCAATTTTCCAGGTATAAATAATCACATTGAAAATGTAGTTCTTATTGTGAGCACCCTCCCGCATTCTCCAAACCTTTCTACTCAAACAAATGCTAGCAGAGCCTTTAAAAACAGCTTTAAATCCACTTCCTTCATGAAAACTTCTCTAACCTTTCTAACTGACAATTCTACTTCCCTCCTCTGAACTCATACCATTTACTATCCATAGCATTCATTTGAAACTTACTGTCGATTGATTTCTGTTGTCTATTCTTATTTAACTTTTTATGCACTCATGTTTAGTCTGCCTAGCCCCCCCCCCCCAAAAATGGGCTCTTTCTATCCCTCTCCAACCATGAATGGCACTGTTCTATGTACAAAATAAGTGGCTAGTAATATTCCAAAGATCAAAGAATCAATGATATTTAAGAAAAAAGATTTTAAACTGACCTCTACTTCACATCTAGCACAAGCGATTCTGAGCTGCCTCTCCTGGTATGAATGAATGTGTGCTGGTAGAAAATTCACAGAATTTCAGAGCTGAGGGGTCTCAGCTGCCACCTAATCCAAGTTAGACCTAAAACAAAAAAACATAGCTCCCTTTACAACACACCAAACAAGTAGTCATCCTACCTTTGCTCAAGGTCATCCAGTGAGATGGAAACTGCTACCTCCCTAGCCAACCCATTCCTATTCTACTTAAACCTAATTAGGCACTTGGTTGGGAGGCAAAGGGCACTGAGGTGGGGGCTTATGGAGAACTATGGTTTCCCAGCCATATCCTCTCAATTGTCTTAGAAGGAACAACTGCTTTATCCCTTTATTTTTGCCATTCTGTGTTCACTTTGAGACAATATTTTATCTGTTTGTAGAGGAAATCTAGAAGTAGAGGAAAGCTTAGAATTCTTCCCAAGGTTTGTCTCCCTCCTTTTTGACTTTCCCTAGATGCTGCCTCTGATTAAGGTTTCTATCTTCCCTCCAAGAACAAAGCATATTCTATCTTACTATCTCAAGTCTGAAACAAATGTGCATCCATTTTAGGAAAGTTTTTAAGGTTTGTTTTTTTACTTCTAATAAAACTAAGTAAAGAATTAAAAGTCTTCCTTTTGCTTTGGCTCTTTCTTCCCTTGGACAGAATTCAAATTCATGTTAAGGCTAACTTGAGAAAAAAATAATTGAGAAGGAAATTTTTTTAAAGACTATATTAAAAAAATAAATAGAAATAATTTTTGGATCCTCTATCTATCTCTGTGCACATGCAAACATTTTCATTTATACGCACACAGATCTATCTATATATATAGGTAAAATCTATATATCTATTCACATGAATGGATATATATTTATTTATATATCTGTGTGTATAGACATAGATATAGAAAACTACTAAAAATCATTTTCATTTATACACACATAGATCTATCTATATGTATAGATAAAATCTATGTATCCATTCATATGAATGGATATATAGACAGACATAGAAAACTACCAAAAAAATCATATGGAAGAATACGCTAAATTATTGTTAATAAAAATGCAATTTCACCTTACACCCAGGCAAATTGGCAAAGATCACAGAAGACAGAGTATTGAAAGGTTTGTGGGAAAATGGGTTGCAATACCTTGTTGGTAGAGCTGCGAATTAATACAATCATTCTAGAGTGTAATTTCCATTTGTCCAAATGAAGTAACTAGAATATCCTTGGTCTTGGGTATATCCATATAAGCAGTTAGTACAGTGAAAAAGAGTACTAAATTTGAAGTCAAATAACATGGATTCAAATCCTACCTCTGTTACTTCATATTTACATGACCTCAGGCAAACCACTTTAATTTTTTTGGACATCATTTTACTCAGTTGCAAAATGAGATTGGAGTAGATGATTTCTAGGGTCCATTCTGCCTTTTTCTCCTGGAATTTTAGAGTGGATGGAATGCTGGATTTGAAGTCAGAAAGATATGAGTTCAAATCCTACCTCAGACATATACTAACTTCCCTACCTGGCAAAGTGACTAAGTTCTCTTTGTCTTGATTTTCTTATCTGTAAAGCAGGGAAGTTGAATTTGATGAACTCTGAGATCCCTTCCAGTCCCAAATCTATGATCTTATGATCCAGAGATCCATTGCTAGGCATATACCTCACGGAAATCAATGATGAAAAGAAAAATCTCATATACCCCAAAGTATTTATATTAGTACTTTCAATAGTAATAAAGGACTAGAAACAAAATAGATGCCCATTAATTGGAGAACAGTTGTTGTGGCACATGAAAATAATTGAATATTGCTTCTTTGTTAAAAAATGAATATGAAGAATACAGATAAGGTAGGAAAACATACCAACTGATGCAAAGCTAAATTAGGAGAAATGGGAATATATATTATAGGCTGCTGCAAAAGTCTGAGTGCAATTTTAATCTATTAAAACTTAAAACTGCACTAAGACTTTTGAGATGCTCTATATGCAATGACTACAATAATGTTAATGTAAAGAAAAATGACAAAACAATAAAATCTGAATTCTATGAAATTATCACAATCAGACTTTACTTTCATGTCACTGGTTAAGTATAGAAAGTTGCAAAAAAGTAATTCAGTATGACTGAAAATAAGTGGTTAAACTTAAAAATCACCTTTTAATCCTAATATTTTTTTCCGTCCCGAAAAATACCTACCTAAATTATAGGATCATGGATCTGGGTATAGAAAGGACCTCAAATACTATCATTTTTCATTTCCAAGTGGGTTAAGAGTACACAGATACTATGTTTCAAAGGTAGGATTTGAATCCAGGTCTTTAGACTCTAGCTCTAATGATTTTTAAAAAATCATGTTTCCTATGAAATACACCATGGGTTGCATCTGTCAGATCTTAATGGTATACAGCTTAGGGGGTTTAGTTCCATGTTTTTTTTTGTAACTGTTATTCCTTTGGAAGCCTGAGAAAGTCAGCATTTTAAGGGTTAATGTGTGAGCCTGCTTGATGGCCTATTTGTACTCACTGTTTGCAATCAGCTTTTATTGTTAAAATAATTACTCCTTTAAGTAGGGCAAGCAGCCCAGGAAGGCAGATTCCATCTCTCAGACTGAGATGATAGAACACGGAATAAAACTAGACTGATACCTTTTCACTTTAGGAATTTGTATTCTTAAGCAGCAAAAGACTTGACTGACTCAATGGAGTTCTATTTCCAGGTGGGATTTTTCTATAGGGTCTCACAAGCCAGTGTCAAACTATCATTTTCAATATCAATATCTTTTAAAGTTGGGCTTCTGTCTCCTACCTTGGTTCTTTTGCATGGGTTGTCTCTCTCTTCGAACGTGCATTTTCCTCATTTCAGTCTCTTAGAATTCTTCCATTCTTGGAGACTCAACTCAGGTACTACTTCCTACCAAATTCTTTCCTGCTCCCTTCTAATTATTAGAACCCTCTACTTCAAATTATCTTGTACTTAACTTATCAGTGTAAATGCTATACACTATACATATATTTGCCTAGCAGTGTGTAAAGTCCTTGAAGACAAGGCAAAGTTTTGATTTTGTCTTTGAATTCTCAGCACCTAGGACAAAGTAAGTAATTAACAAAAGTTTGTTGATTGATTGACTGTTGAGTTGAAGATGCAGGTGCAGTCTAGAAATATAAATGGAATCAAGGAGGGTTTTGATAAATTTGAGGTTGATAGACTATGATCAGGACAATTAAGGATGTCATGGGAGGATATTGTCTTGTTCTTGAAAAATGTTTTTGGCACCATTGTCCCTGAATGTGTTATGGCTTAGATAGACCAGTAAACAAACCTAAGGTGGTATTTCTTTCATACTTGAAAGATACTTCTGACTTATCTATAGGAAGAAATATAGAAGAAACAAGATAAAGTGGGTTGCCTTTGTCTCTGTAGTCCATGAGACCTATTACAAGGGCTTTGGGGAAATCTCAGCTCACTGTACTACCTGAAATTGCCTCCCCGAAGTTACGTTTTATGGAGGGAGAAAAAAACATCAAATCAAGCAAGACAACCTTCTATAACAGCTTAAACAGTTTTAGAGACAGTTTTCATTGTTTCCACTCAGCAACTTCCCTTATTGAAAGTAATGGGTGGAAAAAATTTAAAACACTTGACTTTTTTCCTAAACTGAAAGAAAATATTTGAAGCAATCAGAAGAAATGTTTTATTTACAAATGATTTGAGTATTTAAGACAGTATCAAATAAAATATATTCTATGCATATGCAGTAAGTGCATAAGGTTATTTCCCTACATCCTCCCTCCTTCTCTCTAATCCTATTTGAATAACAAAGGAAACCAAAGTATATAACCTTTAATATTTACTAGAATCACACCCAATGGATTGTACTATAAGAACAAAAAATAACACTGTATTCAAAATATTCATAATAGCCTTATTTACACAAGAAAAAAACGGGAACACAGCCCACATGTTCAACGATTGGAGAAAGACTGAACGATTTGTGAGGTCTTGCTGGAATGGAATATTATTATGGATTTTGATATGAAATAACAAGTATGGAGAATACAAAGAAAAACATATGATCAGTACAGGGGGATTAGAAACCAAGCATATACATGTGTGTATATGTACATACATGTATGTGTGTATACACGTATGTATGTGTGTATACACGTATGTAAGTGTGTATATATCTATGTATACTTGCCCAGAACTATGCTAATGATCATTATAAATAATGAAATAATGAAGAAATCTGGGAAAATACTCAAAAGGAAAAAAGTTCTAAAGGCAAGATATAAATAAGATTTTTTAAAAAATCTTGTTAAGGTTAAATGGTATAGATGAGACAGGTTTACAGTTTTATATATAAATAGGTTTCGAAGTTATTGCTTATACATTTGAATGTCTTTTGCAGCAAACATATTCCACATATTATGGAATTTCCATAGGATACTGAGCTCAATATAAGGGTACTTTTTATCTTAAATTCTCATCCAGCACCTCTTTTGTGAACAATCCAGGAGATAGATGTTACAAGGGCACACCCACCCAGTGACTCATGTATGAA
>CM053769.1:55547338-55552873 GCA_028658325.1 Potorous gilbertii
CAAGGGTGGGAGGGTGTGTGTAGGAGACCACAACAGTGAAATATTGCATATGCTATCATATATTTTTATATATTGATCACTTGTTACTCATTTTTTTCTCTTCATTTTTGTCTTTAAAAAAAGACATTTTTTAAATAAGAAATGGGTTTCTGGGAAGGTTTTAATGAAGGATAGGGGAAATTAATATAATGTCAAAAAAAAATCAATAATATTTTCTTAAAAACACACATACAATCTCCCAATCTCAAATGGCAGGTAACATTGATTTTTATAAAACAGATTGGGACAAAAAATTGTTCAAAGGAAAATACTAATAACTTAAGGAACTTTCTTAGGGAACATAAACAAAATTTTGGAGCTAGTGTGCACTTTAGATCATGAGAATATCAGCAACACCTTATTATTGGCTGACCATTTAACTAGATAGGCATAGTCCTACACAATTTAGGATCATAGAGTGTTAAGAAAGAGAGACAGAAACAGAGAGAGTTGTCTGCAAGAGTCCACTCAAAGGAAGACTGAGTTCTGGGAGCAAATTACTCAGATTAGCATTTGACCTGGCAGAAATTAAGATACCCAGAGCGGATGCCTTACCATCCCCAAGCAGATCCAGAGTGCTCTGATTTTATCATTTTCAATATGTGGAAAGACTCAGGTCAGAACGTAAGATTCCAAGGAGTCATGTGACAATGCTCAAACAGGCTTATAATGCCATTAGGAATGATGCTGGGGGCCTTAGCCCATATATATTGATTTGGGAGTGAGACTGTATTTTGGAATATTGGAAGATGAAAATCATCTATGCCTTTGGCATAGAAGACAGAGATAGAGAAACAGAGAGAGAGAGAGGATAATGACTGAGTTCTCTAACAGGGAACTCCCATTAGAACATAGAGACCTGTTTTGTAATTTTGATGACACTAGAAAGCACAAGCTAGGTGATTTATGGGAAACCACCACATTAAGTAGTTAAGAAATATTAAAAGTTTGCTTGCCTATTTGCTGTCCACATGTTAACTGATTGAACTATAAACAAAAGACTATGGATAGAACAAAGAACTGGAAACTACAAAGGGTTCATCCATATGTTAAAACCAGCCAGAAAGCTTATCTCTGGAAAAAAATTCAATGTGGAGTCTTATGCCAAGACATGAATTAAGATAAAATCAAACCTGAGTGTACCACTGGAGAATGAGGAATATCACTGCTCCTCATCCTGTAGGAAGCCACTGGTTTGGTGGAGTAGAGAAGTTAAATTCAGGGACAACCACCTTTCTGTATCCATCATCTCCTTTTCCCCACTCCCCATTCCTAAGAAAAATCTTAGAAAGATAGGCAGCAACTATCCCTTTAGGGGCAACACAGAGCCCCATTAGCCCATAGATCTCCACAGACACAGAAATTAGGTCACTGCCAATGTGTCCAAACAACTTCTTCCACAAAAATAATGAGATGAAATATCCAGAAATTACAGTAAGCCATAGTAAATCACATGAACTAGGCTAGCATCTGAACTAATGCATTATAGAATAAAACTGGTGATCCACAAAGTCAACCATATTGCAGAAAGTGCCTACCAATATAAGGCAATATAGTGTATCCTGGGAGACATGGCAAACAAATGAAAGAATATACTTAAATTTTACTGAATTTAATTCAATTAGACATTTATTAAATGCCTACTATTAGCAAGGCACTATAAATGAATTTGTTTAGCATAAATATGGCAGGAGAATGTGTTTTATATTAATACTGTGTATGATTTCTGGGCTAATTTGCATGCATTGCTGAATTTTTTTGACTGGAGTAAGAAATATTCTTAGTCCTAGGATATTTGGCTTTTCCTCATTCTTTCTACTTTTGAGAAACTGTGGGAAGTGAGAACTCTATATATCGTGATAGGGTCAACTGAAGAAAGACTGAAGGCACTGGAGAAAAGAGAAATCTTTATATTTAAAACTATGGATGATTATATAGATATAGATATATCCATCTTTCAATCAATCAACAAACTTTTATGTGCTCTTACTATGTGCCAGGTACTATATTGGGCACTAGAGATATAAAGGCAAAAATGAAATAGTCCTGTCTTTGAGGAGTTTGTCTTTTCTCTTTAGAAACAACGTACATATGTGCAAATATATGCAAAATAATAGAAAAAGGTAATTTGGAGGAGAGAAAGGCATCTGGAAGACCAGGAAAGGCTTCACTTGACTAACGGTTTGAGACCAGATATTGCTCATTCAATGATTTCCATTTTGTTTTTATCCTATTTTTTACAATAAAAATTTTATCTGTTACTGTGAATTGTATATTTACAAGTGGGTAGTCAATCCCAATATACTAGGAGGTACCCAGAATACCTTTTCCCAGGGAGAAGAAAATCCCCTGAATTGTATCCAGGCCTTTCATTTCAAGAGTCTATAACACAAGTGGAGCACTCACCAAACTTTGTTCTCTGAAAACTCTTAATAGGGTAAACATTGCCAAACAGTCAATTCTAGGTGATATTTAAAGGTCTCTTCCTGCTCTGAAATTCAAGATTCTATCATCGTACGGCTTTGTCATCTGCCTCAGCTTTCATCACATGAGAATAAAGATGGGAAAAGCTTGGGTTCCATACTCTCAATCAAAAGCTCGAGAATTAAATCTATTTTTCATAGTTTAATGATGTCCACAGCAATCTGGTGCCCCCTCCTATCCTCCCTCTGCTAGTGCCATCCCTATGAGATTACTTTCCATTTATACTGAGTCTTTCTTGTTGACCTGTTTCCTCCCTCATTTGAATGTGAACTCCCTGAGGGCAAGTTTTATGGTTTTTTGCCTTTCTTTGTACCCCAGAATTTAGCACAGTGCCTGATACATAGGAGGTGCTTAATCAATACTTATTGACCAACCACCATTCAGTCTACAAGAGGATAGCTGGACCCAATCTTCTCAGAGACATAAGGACAGGATATATCTACCTTGTACCAGTTTCGCAAGGATGATGGAGATATTGGAGATTTCCCTCTTTCATATGGTCCTATCCAATGATCCCAGGAGCTAAATAGGTTAGAGAGCCTAATCTGCAACATCACCTCAGAAAACGTAGAGAAAGTGAACAGTCCAATCACCTGCATTTGAGGAGTCCTTGTTGCTTACACAGAGATTAACTGCTCCCAGTAGTGAGGGAGCTGATGAGAACATCCTCAAGTCATGTTGCCTGAGCAGTGTTTCTCCCTTTTGGGGGCACATATGACCTTGCACTGTCTTAGGTACTCCACTGTCTGGTAGGAGTGACTTCACTAAATACCTCAAGTATGACAGTGTTGTTTTTACCTCCTGCCCAGTGTCTGCATCCCAGAGGCTCTAGGTGTTTCCTTGTCAGTTACAATGAATTCACGCTGCTGACAGTGTTTATTTTTCTTATTCTAATTACACCCATAGTAATAAACTGGCTAAAAAAAAGCACTCAAACAACTGGTTATTTTGTCTGCAAGATGCTAAACAACTGTTTGAATTGATTTTTCCTCCTGAATTGACAGATTTTTTTAGCTACTCAGTTTGAGCACCACATAAATATGGAAGTGCTCTTGCTTTCTGACCTTCTTTGAACATTAGGACTTCTCCTGAACAAGTGCTCTCACAAAAGTGGTCTTTAGATGTTTAAATGGGCTAGAATTGCTCAACAACAATGAACTGTTTTTGTAGGTATTTGGGCAAAAATCTATTCTGCATCTGCTTGTCAAGTTAGGGGCAGGGAAGGAGCTGAAAATAGTCTTAGAGTTTGTACGGTGTTATTTTATTGTTTTATTTGATAGTAAGAAGAGATATAACCTTGCTGAGAGGGTGACGAATTCAGTTATAGTCAACCAGTATTTGACAGGTTCTATCAGAAAACCAAACAAGGAAAGAGTATGTATGTCTGCTACCAGCTGTCACTGTATTGAACAATGAATGTTTGATAAAGCCGACCTGCAAATACACACATCTCTGTGGAAGTCAGCTCTAAGTAGCAACTGGGCTGACAAAATTAACAGGAAAAGGCCTTGGTGGATACACACACACACACACACACACACACACACGAAGAAAAAGAAAAGAAAAATCTTCTTTTATTTATTTAGGTGTGTATTGAAAGAGACTCTATGCCAGGCAGGATTTGAAAGGAAGTTGCAGTTTTGTTAAGATAACTACATGGTCTTCATCTCAGCTGAAATTGAAAATGCAGTTTGGATAATTGTCAGATTTTCCAAATTAGTTTTGCTATAAAAAAAAAATAAGGGCCCTGAAGTTATGTCTACTGGAAACCTGAGGGTCTGATTCTGTTTTAGCAGCAGCTCTGGCTTCTTGCTGACAGGGCAGATGATGGAGAAGTCAGCTAGCACCGTGCAGAAGAAGGTAATTGCCCAATTGCCTTGTGTCAGGCAGGCCAGTCACAGATTTCGTTTTCCTGTTCAAATACTTTTTTTTATTCCCCTGAAGAATGCAAAGAAATAAAAATCTCCCTCAAAAAAGAGACTTTTGAACAAAGATGCCCTTATCTTCTGCCCTTCTACACGAACCCTTCCAATTTCCTGCAAAATCAGTCATATTTCCTACCAATAATATTTTTTTAAACGGCAATAAATACATTGATATAATAACTTCCTCTCAAATACTAATGATTTTCCTTGAAAGTGAAAGTATAAGCCATCAACATATGGTTCCCAACACCCTTTACTGGAATCCAATTTAAGGAAAGATATTGACCAGCTCTAACATGTTCAGAGAAAAGTAACCAAGATACTTACAGGACTCAGAACCAGGCTTTACGAAGACCATGTGAAGGAACAGGCAATCTTTAGTCTGAAAAAAAGTCGTATGAGAAACATGATGACACGCTTCAAGTATCTGAAGGATCATCTAGTGGCAGAGGAAATAGGCATTCACCTGGACCCAGGAGGCAGTGGTAGGAGAAGTGGAAGTTATATAGAGAGAAATTTTGATTCAATTTGAAGAAAAATCTAATAACAGTCATATGTGCCTGATGAAGAATTGGCTGCATCTGTTGCTTACCACTAAAAGTCTCCAAGTAAAGATTAGATGACCTTAGATAGGAGGTATGTTTCATCTATACTTCTTTCCTTCAGGAGCCTTCTCCCACCCTCTGGAAATTTCCATTTTAAAGACAGTGCCCATTCTAGCCATGTTCACTCCTGTACTCCTCTCCAAGCTCCTCCTGACTCTCCAGACTTCTTTCTTTACCATGTGTCCATCTCCAGTTGTCCTGATCTATATCTTGCCACTCGACCCAGATGGCTCTGGAGGAGAAAGTGAGGATGGTGACTTTGCACAGCCCTGCCTCACTTAAGAACAATTAATTTGCAAATCAGGGCACCACCTTCCTAATGTCATGGTCCTCTTCAAGTGTGAAGGACAAACAATTCTACTATGCCCATACCTTTGGGAACCTCCCCCTCACCTTTAAAACCCTTTTATGTTTCATCTTACTCCATTTGAAAGTAGAGATTGTCTTTCTTTTTGTGTGCATATCCCTAACGGGCAGGTAGG
>CM053769.1:55553373-55582337 GCA_028658325.1 Potorous gilbertii
TTTTTTTTTTGACTTTGATCTTAACATTAAAGTAGAACTCTGCTCCTCTGGGGGTGGGGAGACACTATCTTAAGCTTCAGGCTTTATTTATTTATTTATACTGTTTTCAGAGCTAGTTTTTTTTTTTGTTGTTGTTGTTTTCCTCCATTTTCAGAGCTAGTTTTGGGAGTCTGCAAGTTGTTGGTACTTCCAAGGTAATGTTATCTTGGGATACATTGCTGTCCTGGTCTGCATTCTGGTTTTTACCAAGCAAGGTCCCCTATTCTACTTTTAGTTCTTAAATCAATTAATGAATAGGTAAAAGAACCAACTTTACTCAGTAGGTATAAGAACAACCAGGGGAAATTAGATCCTGGATCTGAATCTCACTAGCAATAGGAACCTGATGGCTAAGGTGGAAATTATGGGAACTTTGACAGGAAGGTACTGCACCATCTCAGAATTTCTGACAAAGAAGAGAATAAAGATGAAAATATACCCTACATTTTGGAAGAGCAGATTTCAAAGGTTTCAGAGGGAAGTTAGGTAGTATCTGATGAACTTAAATTCTATTGGTAAAGTCAATCCAGGAAAGTTAAGAATTTCTCAAGAATAAGATTTTAAAGGCACAAACAAAAAGTATTTGGAGGAGGAGGTAGAAGAGGGGAGTTATCTAAAGAAATTGATATGGATGAACAAGGAAGTCAACAACCAAGTTTGATTAAAAAACACATAGACACAAGATGGAATCAAGGGAAAGTAAGAGATAATAAATACAATATGGGGCAAGAACAGTACCAGGAGTGCTAAAGCTTGGAATGAAGTAAGGCTTTCAAGAAAAGTTAAAAGAATAAGAAAAAAATTCTTTAAAGCTATATGAGGAAAAAGGGAAGATCAAATGAGTACTCAGAATGAATGGGATGATCATGTATGACTAAAAGAAAGGGGAAAAGGGAAAATCATTTATTAAGTACCTACTATGGGCCAGATACTAGGTTAAACAAACATCATTAGATGCTCACAGTGTTGGATATGGCCTATTGTTATTATCTCTTTTCTTACAGATGGGAAAACTGAGGCAGATAGAGGCTAAGTGAGCTTCCTAGGTCCACGCAGCTAGTAAGAAAGGTTAGGTGACTACTTTCCAGCTCTGTTATATAAGGGTCAAGTACAGGTGGGGTGAGAAAGTCACTGAGATTCCTCCTAACTCTGTGATTCTATGTTTGAAGAACCTTTCCATGTCTGTAGTGAATTATAGAGTAGAGGTTGGGCTATTAATTGTCTGGAATTGGAGAGTTTATTCTAAGTTAATATATGTTTATGTATGTCTATGTATATGCAGAAGAGGAAAACTAAGTCCATATGGACAATGTGGAATTTGGATTGTGAGAGTGTTGAAAGAGCAGGACCTAGGATTGGGGGAAGCTGACATTTTCTCTTAGTGCTTTAAACTCTAAGACTTCATACATTTTGGGGTTTTAGTGCCTTATTGTACATCAGTACCAGTATTGGAGGAATAATAAGAAGAGGTCTATAGCAGATGTTAATCATCGATTAATTCAGTTCTATGTCTCCAGTGATATTGGCATAGAAAAAGAAAATATTTAGAGAAAAAATAAAGCAAAATGGACTCAGACAACAGGTGCGTGTATATTTTGTATATGTGTATGTGTATGTGTGTGTGTGTGTGTGTGATGTCTATTGCTCTACCTTCTAACCAAGGCAGATAATGGACCCAGATGATCATCAACTTATTTGATCATGCTTAAACTGAACCAGAACTAGATTTGAAGCAACTATAGGACACCATACATTGGAGTTTTTCTGAGCATCTATTCGACATTACCTTTGCCTGGATGTCTTGACCACACCCAATTGAATGATGCGTGTACCACCTTAGTTTTACATAAAGAGAGTACTTAGCCTGATTTTACTGCTATTTTCTTCTTTTTTAATACAATTCTTCCTTTTAAAAAAAGTTTTATTGATGCTATTTGCTGTTATGTTATACTCATTTATGATTACATCCTTTCCCCATCCTATAGGCTCTCCCTGTAACTTATCATCACAGATCACTGAACTTTCCCTTATAAGAAATTTTAAAAATATATATCTCAACATTGATTGGAGCTCTTAAGTCTTTCAACATTGTTAAATTTTTATAATGTTATCGTTTATAACATTAAACATTATAACATTAAGACGGATAATAAAGAATGCTGCCTATCTCCTGGCAGAGAGATGATGGACTAAATTTTCAAAATGAAACATGACTAGCAAGGGAATTTGTTTTATTTGACCACGCACATTTGTTACAAGAATTCTCTCCTTTTGGGGGCAGAAAGGGGAGGGGAGAGAAAAAAATAGATGCTTGTTAACTGAAAAAAAATTAAATCAAGCAAAACCAACTGTCACATCAAATGGAACCTCATTTGATAATGTATGCAATATTCACACCCATAGTTCCCCACCTTTCAAATGAAAAAAAAAAAGAGTTCATTTCCTCATCTCCTTTGCAGTCTAAATTGGTCATTCTGATTATGTAGCGTCTATCTTCATTTGATTAGTCTTTTCTTTGTCATTACTGTCATCCTTGTGGATACTATTTTCGAGGTTTTGCTTGCTTCAGTCTATATCAGTTCTTGTAAGATTTCCCATATTTCTCTGCGTTTCTCATAATTAACATTTCTTATGGTGTCATAATATTTCATCATACTTAGAATACTGGCAAATTTAGATTTCATATACAGGAAAATAACCTTAGAAGTCAGGGAGACTAATGGTTGTATAAGATGCTATAAAATTCAGATTGTAAATATAATACATGGAGAATGTCCTAGGCAGAAGATATTTAGGCTTAAATTTGTCCTTGTCTTCTGTTTTGACCTGTGTAAGACTCTCCAACCAGGCACACAGACATTGTACAGGTCTTCCTCTCCGAGGAATCTGCTGATCCAAAAGACTGTCTTTTCTAACCTTGTTCTGTATGCAGGGGCAAGATTAACACACATATAAAATAAAACTATTGAGCTATTTTAATACTTTCCTGTCATGCATTCAGGACCCTCTAAAGTTGTCACCAGCTACTGTTTCATTTAATTCTCCGGCCTTCAGGGTAATGTAAGAAAATTGAAGAGATTAGGAGCTATCTCTTTCCTGTTCAATGCATTTGTGCTGCAGTAAATTGGTACCAACCTTCAATCTCATGGTCAGAGCTCTCCAGGGTCCTTCCACTGATATGACAGCCCAGTCAGCGTGATAAATGGTGCTCGCCCCCTCCAGCAGAATGGAAAAGCTTCACTCTCTGACTCCACAATTGTCTCTTTCACACTGGCAAAGAGGAAACATTTAGCTGTCTTATTGTACTAAGTGACTGCACCCTTGTTTTATGTTCTTCAAGTTAATTAGGGGATACATTTTTCAGGATTAATTATTTCATGTATAATGACAAAAATAATTTGGACCTGCAATGAATCAGGAGAAAAGAAATCTTCCAGCCAGAAAACTGCACTTTTCCCTTTCTGCCTGTTATCCTAATAGAAAACTTGTCTCATTTGAGGGCCAAGGTATTCCACTGACTGTTCCAGAAAAATCCCAATGAGTCCAATGATCCCAGATGAAGAATACGTAATTTCAAATCTATTTGTGCATGTAGCAAGCAGAAATAGAGAATGACATGCACACACATGCACACACACACACACACACACACACACAAATGCACACAGAGGCAGAGAGCAAAAGTGAAAGAATTATAGGGAGAGAAATGTTACCTCTTAAATAAAATTATGTACTTACTGTGAAGTCAGCCTGTGATTTTATGTTTACTTTCATGTGCACTGAGTTTTTTAAAATAAACTTTATGAAATTACCGCCTCTGGGATAATGTAATATGTGATTTGTTCTAGCTGTTACTTCTCACTGGTAAACTGGCATTAATATAGCACTTAAAAGGTTTGTAAAGCATTTTACATGTGTTATCTCATTTGAGCACCACAACAACTCTGGGAGAGGGGTACTGAAATTAGCACCTCCATTTTACAGATGGGGAAACTCAAACTCAGAGTGGTAGAGCATCTTACCCCAGGGTTATATGGCTGGTATATGCCCAAAGTAACTCCAAGTCTAATATTCTAACCACTGCATTATGCTACTTCCTCAAGAGTCTAAAGGGTGAGGATTTAAGACTTCCAGAGGGCAGCTTGATGGAGCAATGGATAGAGCACTGGGTCTGGAGTCAGAAAGACCTAAGTTCAAATCCAACCTCACAAACACTTGCTAGACATGTCACTTAACCTCTGTTTGCCTTAATCTACTGGTGAATGAGGTGGCAAACCATGCCAATATATTTGCCAAGAAAATCCCACTGTCAGTATTGGCATGCTACAGTCCACAGGGTCATAAAGAGGTGGATACAACTGAACAATAAAAAAAAAAAAGGAGGATTTAAATGTGAATGAGTCATTTAGATGTAATAGATTCCCTGTACTGGAGGTCTGCAATCAGGAGCTAGGTGTTAG
The DNA here is from genome assembly GCA_028658325.1 of Potorous gilbertii. Lineage (NCBI taxonomy): Eukaryota > Metazoa > Chordata > Mammalia > Diprotodontia > Potoroidae > Potorous > Potorous gilbertii. The sequence continues at coordinate 55,557,873 of CM053769.1, forward strand.
AGTGGTTTTTACTGCAGGTGGTAGGTAGGGGGGAGGTCAAATTGGACTGGATAGGTACTGGTATCTTTTTCTACTATAAACCTTATGTGATTCTATGAACAGACCAACCAACAAATGACTAGAATCTGCTTCTTATCTAGGAATCTATTTCTGCTCCAATAAATTCCCATTCTAATGCTCCATCATGGCATGGATGTAACTCAATTCTGGGTACTCAAACATACAGCACAAACTACTGATGAGACCCCTGAGCTGAAATGGCTTTGGGTATGGGCTAGTGGTATCTTCCACAGCTATTTTGGAAGAATAAACTTAGCTAAATTCAGAGAGGCATTTGGACTTGATTACCCATAAGGTCTCAATGGAGGAGTAGTTTCCTTGCTTAGACTTTTTTTCTTTCTTTTTCAGTCATATCTGACTCTTTTTGACTTCCTTTGGTGTTTTCTTGACAAAGGATTCATCATTTTCTTCTCCAGGTCATTTTACAGATGAGGAAACGGAGGCAAACAAAGTTAAGTGACTTGCCCAGCTAGTAAATGTCTGAGTCTGGATTTGAACTCAGGAAGATGGGTCTTCCTGACTCCAGTCCTGGTACCTTACCCACTACACCACCCAACTGCCTACTTGCTAAGACATAGAGGTGTTTAAATCTGCTTTGATAAAGAGATAACAGTGATAAAAATCATTTATGTATCTGCTGCTACATCTGATTAAGATTTGAAATAACATCTTATGATGTACAGCTCCTCCCCCCTTCTCAAGTTTCTCGCCTATATTCAGCCTTTCGATGCACAGCCATTTCCTGGTAGATTGGAAATCATACTCCACTGTTAGGACCTTCCCTCACTTCCCCTCCCTCTCCACCCGCAATCCCCACATACTAGACACAAGGGCACAGACCCGTTGATATCTACTCGAGTGTGCAAGCTCAGTGACAAGCATTCAAAACAGAAGAGAGATTGTCTAAATTTCTGTGCTTTTAAATCATATCCCTGGGGTGAATATTCAAAGCAGGGTTGCATTCTTGACTCTTGCCTGCAGCCCAGCAATTAGACATGGAGTTTGGACTTTTTTTTCCTAAAGACCATTTTGAATGAAGAAGCAGATTAGTTTCTATGACAGACAGCACACAAATGCAAGTGACAACAATGCAGATTAGCACCTAGTATGGAGAACTCATTAAAAATCAAGGTTCACAACTGGAATTGCATTTGCTCATCAATTTCATGCACACAAGGGATTTGGGGGTCACGCAGTTCTAGAAGGCTGCCACCCACAACCAAGATAAATTAGATTTGCCAAAATTAATAGAATGTAACATGAGTGATTTGATTCACTCGTATTAGTTGGCTAATATTTCTTTAGGGTTTTGGATTAACATAAGAGTCCAGATAGCTAGTTGAGTTAGGGGTATGTTTGTGAATGAACTGGTCCAGTCTTAATTTGCATAAGAGACATATCCAAGGAACAGACTGAGTATGCTCTCTTTCCTTTCCATGGAAAGAACCTATTTGCTCTTTTCAAGTGAAGTCAATAATGTTCCCTATTCATAGATGCTTTTGACATCTTCAGAAGTGACCATATCTTATGTATGTTAGTCTTTTTCCTATCAATATCTGGACCAAAAGTTGGTGTGTTTTCTTTCTACTGTTGGTTGACTTAATTTTTTTATCCATCACAATTTCCAGATTTGGTTAATTCCGGTTTGCTGAAAGAAGTACCACTCCATGAGACTATAGGAGAATCCCTACAGACTCAGATGATGGGTCATGGAATGATAGAAGCAGAAGGGATCTCAGAGGTCATTTGGTTCACCCCTATTCTGAAACACACATTGCCTCTACCAAGTTCACTGTCACCCAGGGTAGCCCATCCTGTCCATGAATAACTAATGGGTAGGAAATTTCTCCTAATATTTAATGGAAATTGGTATTTTCGGTAATTTCCACTCTTTGATCCCAGTTCAGTTTTCATGGGACAAGAAGAATAACACTTCAGATATTTAAAGATTGCTATCATAACCTCCCTAAGCCTCCTCTTCAGGCTAAACTAGCCCCATTTCCTTCAGCTTCTCCTCAGATGGCATGGTTTCAAGTTCAGATTAGTACCCTGGTTGCTTTTCTCTGGACATGCTTTAGTTTGTTAATGTCCAGCTGCGGCCTGACAAAGATCCTCCCTCATTCTGGACAGTATACTTTTGTTAATGTAGCCCTAGATGGCATTATTTTTTTTTTGGCCGTTGCATCTCATTGCTTATGAGCTTGTAGCCTCCTAAAATCCATAGATCTTTGTCACATGAACTGCTTTTTGGCTGTATTTTCTTTATCTGCAAATTAAAAACATAACTCGTGGAGGCATTTACATTTATCCTAATTACATTTCATCTGATTAAACATAGCCCTTCATTTCAGCCTGGTGATATCTTTTGGGGACCCTGATTTTCTCCTTGAGCTATCCATTCCAGCTTTATATTTTATGTCAATTTGATAAGTATGCCTCCTATCTCTTAATTTAAATCATATACTTCTCCAAATTTTATAAAACAGGGCCCAAAATGAAACTCTGTAGCATTTCACTAGAGCCCATTCACCAGATTGACATTAGCTCACAAGTTTCCACTTCTGAATTGTCAGCAAGTTATAAATCCTACTAAATATATTGCCACATAGCACATAGCTGGGCAGCTAGGTGCAGTGCATGGAGCACCAGGTCTGGAGTCAGGAATATTCATCTTCCTGAGTTCAAATCTGGCCTCAGATACCTACTAGCTGTGTAACCTTGAAAAAAATCACTTACCCCTGCTTGGCTCAATTTTCTCACAGGTAAAATGAGCTGGAGAAGGAAATGGCAAACCACTCCAGCATCTTTGCCAAGAAAACCTCCAATTGCAGTCATGAGGAGTTGGACAAAACTGAACACAACCTTTTCTATAAGGATATTTTGAAAGACTTCACTAAGTTGTTTTCCTGAACCCTAAAGTACTAGACTTTTAGCATTTTACTGATATACTCATCTAATTATCCTGCAGAAAAAAGGAAATCAGACTAGCCTTAGAGGACATAGTCTAAATGAACCCATATAGATTCAGTGTTCACCATTTTCATTTCTAAAAGCTTACAAACCATCATTTTTAAAAAAGAAATTCATTCATTTATTTTTATTATTTTTAAGGGTGACTATTTTTTTCAATATTCACTTTTATAATATTTTGAGTTCCCAATTCTTTTCTCCCTCCCCTCCCCTCTCCCTAAGAGAGTAAGCAACCTGATAGAGGCTATACATGTACAACCATTTAAACATATTTCTGCATTAGTCATCAAAAACCACGCTTCTTATAATTTATTGTGAAATTTTTCAGTTTAGTCTTTTTCAAGTTAGTCAATTAAAAAGCACTCTTTAAGCATTTCCAATGGGCAGGCAAAGTGCTAAGAACGACAGCTAGAAGGAGAAGTAAAAACCAAAAACCCCCTTTAAGATGCACTTTAAGGTGCACTCATTTCAATGAAGGAGATAACACGTACACGTAGGTCCACACCACAAGATAGAAACAGTGTCAAAGAGAGATAATCTCAGTGAAAAAAACACTAATAGCTGAGGGGACTGGGAAAAGTTTAGAATTTGAGCTGAAAATTGAAGGAAGCTGAGAAACTAAGAGAAGGAGGTGAAGAGAGAGAACATCCCAGTTATGTGGAAAGGGGAGGTGAAGGGTCACAGGAGAGGAGTCTCTACCTTCTTCCCATGTCTGAATCGATGTCACTTCTTGTATTCTCCTTGAGTCTTTGGATACCACCACCAACTATTCAACAGTCGTATTTGCATGTACTATATGTACCCAGGGGTATAATTCCCTGATCCTGGGAACTCACTAATGTACCAAAGCAGGTCAACAGTAGAAATTATAAAGATCATAGTTATTGTTATTGTGAGGCACAATATGTCATTAATGCTATTTGACGATCCCTTCTTCTCCCCTGGAAAGCAAAACCTGGCATTCAAAGCAACATGTCTGTATAAGGTACCTGTTACGTGCAACATTCTACATTAGGTGCCAGAATTTTGAAAGGAAAACCCAAACAGTTGCCTTCAAAGTGTTTACATTTTACTGGGGCTGGGGAGAAGGGAGTGTCAGAAATTATGTACCTGCACAGTAACAGCAATAGTCTACGATGAAGAATTGTGAATGACTTAGCTATTCACTCAATATAACGATCCAAGACTGGCTCAAAGGACTCATGATAAGACATGCTGTCCACTTCCTGAGAAAGAACTGATGTTGTCTGACTACAGCCTGAAACATATGATTTTTCTTTCTTTCTCTCTTTCCTCCCTCCTTCTCTTCCTCCATCCCTCCCTTTCTTCCTGTCTCCTTCCCTCTCTTCTTCCTTCCTTCTTTCCGTCCTTCCTTCCTCCCTTCCTCTCTCTTTCTTTCCTTCTTCCTTCCTTTCTCTCTTTCCTCCTTCCCTCCCTCTCTTCCTTCCTCCTTCCCTCTCTTCTTCCTTCCTTCTTTCCGTCCTTCCTTCCTCCCTTCCTCTCTCTTTTTCCTTCTTCTTTCTTTTTTCTTTATTTCCTTCTTTCTTCCTTTCTCTTTTTTCTTTCTCTCCTTCCTTCCTCCCTCTCCCTTCCTTCCTTCCTTCCTTTCTCTCTCTCTTTCTTCCTTCCCTCCCTTTCTTCCCCTTTCTCCTTCCCTCCCTTCTTCCTTCCTTCTTTCCGTCCTTCCTTCCTCCCTTCCTCTCTCTCTTTCTTTCCTTCTTCCTTCCTTTCTCTCTTTCCTCCTTCCCTCCCTCTCTTCCTTCCTCCTTCCCTCTCTTCTTCCTTCCTTCTTCCCTTTCTCCTTCCTTCCTTTTTTCTTTGTTTCTTTCCTTTATTCTCTCTCTTTGTCTCGCTGTCTCTCCCCCGCTTGAGTTTCTTTGTACAAAATGAGTAACGTGGAAATGTTTTACATGATTGCATCTGTATATGGATTGCTTACCATCTCAGTGATGACAGAGGGGAGAGAAAGCAGATAGAATTTAGAACTCAAAACTTGAAAGAAATATGAGTTGTTTTACCATTTATTGGGGAAATATAAAGTATTACTAAAATAGAAAGAATGCATGTGGATATGTAAATACAAAGTATAAACAAAGCAAATACAAATTAAATTGAGGGTTGAGTATGATTTTAGAATTCTTTTCCTATAGGATGTGTTATGTGGGCTGTACCTGGAGTAGAGTTAACGATTTGGTACGTGACGGTTTGACGGGCAGAGAGCTGGAAGTCTAAGGCTGTCATTATAAATTGTTGTTCAGTTCTGGATAATTATCTCAGAAGCTCAAGATAGTGCCATCTAAGTAGTTAATTATGAAGAATAATGAGAAGTAAGGGAAGGGGGAAAAGAATAAGAAGAAAGAGGAAAAAGTGAAATAGGATGAAGAGGATGACAGTAAGACGACAATATTGATATCAGCAACGACAACAACCAACAGTCCCTACTGTGTGCAAGATATTGTATTGGAGGAGGATGCGGGGGCGAGGATTGGGGGGCTAAGACACAGTTCCTGTGCTATAAGAACTCACAGTCTCATTGAGCTCTTCTCTTTCTTCCTTGTGTCTTTGGCAGGTTGGTAAAGCCTATTGAATGATGTTTTTAATTGTATAAAACAAAACCCATAGGATTACAAAGGAAACCAATTATTCTGAATCTGACTTGTCAAATTTGGTTTACGTTCACAAACCTCAGCTTAAGTTGAAGGGACAAGAATATGATAATTACCAAATGGGTGCCATTGACAATCAGTACTATAAAAGTTGCAAAAAAATCCAAACCAAAAAAATGATATACTTTTGTTCCATTCCTACATGTAATCAATCAATCAATCAACCAGTAACAGTGTCCTTGGGTCATGGTGCACCTGTGGTCTGTAGTCTGTGTTAGTGGCAGATGTGAGCACATGTAGCACCTGTGAGTCAGCAGCCTTGGTTTCAGTCCTAGTTCCCCCACTCACCCCTCCAGCACTTAGGGCAGATTCATGAAACCATACTGGGTCTCAGTATCTTCATCTGTAAATGAGGGATAAAAACCTGCCAGCTGGCTACTAACTGCTTTGGGAGGAACTGTGGTTTAATAAGATAATGGACTTTATTTTCTCCACATGTTTTCCACACCCTCAACTCCCATGAACTTCAAAAGGAACTCTTCACATCCAAATCTTAATTCTTAAAAATTACATGCAGATCTTCTGGAGGAAAACAGACAAAATATACGCCAGTTATCATTTATCAAGCCTTCCAATACGTATCTCTTGATGCTTTCTCCTAATAGTTTCACACTTCCCAAAATTTAAGATGAAAATGGGCAAGGCCCAGCCTTAGGAAAATCTGTGAAAATAGGTTCCTTGTTTTCTTCTCCTCAACATTAACTTTTCTGTTCCCTTTTCTCCCTTGTCAGAATCTGGACCTGGGATTCTAAACACCTATCACACCCAGTGCTTTCTCATTGCCTTATCTAACTTCACTAGGGATAATCACATCATTCACACTAACGTGTCAGAGACTTGATTTGTTACCCTTCTCACAAATACTTATATATGAAGAAGTGCTGTAGAAAGAGTGAAAAGTCTGATCATGCTGCCCCCCCCCTCAAACCCACTCAAGAAACTTCAATAGCTCTCTGTTGCTTACAGGACAAAAATTAATCGAATAGATGAAATTGAAAGTCCTTCCCCGTCTGATTACCACCTATCTCTCCAGGCTTAATTACATTTTTTTCTCTCTCACATACCATGTTCCAGACAAACTGGCCTACTTGTTGCTCCTCATATGTGACATTCCATCTCCTTCCTCTTAGGTTTTACGTAGGCTCTCCCTCATGTCTGAATCAGTGAATTAATAAATGAAAAAGCCTTCATTGAGTGTATTATGTTCGAAGTGCTGGTGACATAAATACAAAAGCTGAACCCATTCTTACTGTTAAGTGACTTGCATTCAAAAGGGGGAAGCAATATTTAACATGCAGAAATGGTGTTTGAAGAGATATTGTTTTAGTTTGGAAAGTTACAGGGATGATGAGTAGAGGCATAAAGAAATATATTGATATACACTTTCAGTGACTAGAATATGGTTTGATTATGGCTTCACAACTAGAAGGTGGAGGGTGATAGAGAAGATGATACACCTTATGAGGCAATCACTAAAGAGAATGGGGAGGGCCCCATGATGGGATCTGTGGAGCTAAAGGCGTTAAGATCTACAAGAAAAGAATCAAAGTACTTTCTGTTGGATAGTCAACACTCAGACAGGGGTTCCCAAACCCTTAAGTTCCCGAGGTAGCTGCCAAGACTGGAAATATTCATCTCAGGGTCACTATTTGGTCACCTATGCTCAGGGAGAGAAACACCAAGTAGAAGAGGTACCAGGGATTGGGGGTGCAGGATTATGCTTGCCTGGTAAGCATATGTTATTATGGTCATATGGATGTAGTCATCATTGCTATAATGGGGGCGTTTCCATATGATATGCTACAGAGAGAGACAGACAGACAGACAGCTAGAGATAAGGCTAGAGAGAGACAGAGATAGAAACAGACATAGAGAGAAGGGGAGAGGTTTTGGTTGACGGAGAGAGAGAGACTAAAGGTGTAAAGGAAGAGAAAGGAATGGAAGGATAGGGATGGCAGGTTGTAGAGAGAAGAAGAGGGAGAAGAAAAAAAGAAATGGGAATGAGATAAGGAGAGAGAAAGAGGGAGAAAGAGGAGAAGGAGGGAAAGAGGGAAGGACCATTTTTCCTGGCCCAGTAGCAAATTCTCTTTCCCATAGCACCCAGTCATGAGGACACAAGGTCAAATCAAGATCTTCTAGTTGCTCATGTTCTTTAATAAGGGGTGAGGATAGAGGCCTATCACCACACATGCCTCATGGGATGGTTTCAGTTCATCATTTGATCATTCCCATTACATCCATAAAAATCACAGAGCAATAGATATCAGAATGTGGTCTAGACTATGGTAACCACCAAATGAAAGTTAGCAAAACAAAGTGCTGAAGAAAATTGTGCAGATTGAGGGTGGTTAAGAAAGTAGCTATGAGGAGATAGAGTGTAAGTGAGTCATGAAGACTGGGTATCATTGGGTAAAGTGGAAAAGAGAAGGAACCACAAAGCAGGAGGGAGTATAAGACAGGCTTAGAGTCGAGGCAAAAATGAACCTATTTGTTTGACGTAAAGGGATGTGTAGAGAGTAATGGGAGAAAAGGCTGGAAAGGCAGATGGGGATGAGATCAGGAATGGCCACGAATGTCAAATAAAGGAGTTTAGACTCTGCTTGTGGACAAAGAGAAGTCACTGAAGTCTTTTATTTTTGTGATGGTAATCACTTAAGCAAATCTATATTTGAGTATGTTTATCCAGTAGTAATATAATATAATAGGCTAGGATAGGATCTATCATATATTATATCCTATCCTATCCTATTACATAGTAATCCTATATAATAATATATAAGATTTAGTCAAGATTGGGAGAGATTAAAAGCAAGGAAGACCAGCGAATAGTAGGATTTCAGGCATAAGTGAAGGACATGCTTTTGGTTCCTTTTCCAATCTGCCTTGCATGAGACTGTAGAACGTTGCATTCAAGGTTCTACTTCTTTCCGTAAAAGGGATACGCCAGTGACATCTGTGAAGTACAAGGCTAATGGTGGGAAAATGTATAATAAGTACAATTGCTTTGTAGAAATATTGAGAAATTTTCCAAGGAAAAGAGTTACATGAGCTGATGCACATTCTTGACGATGGTGAAATTGGGAAGTGTATTACATTAAATTGGATATATCCAGCTGTAAGCTTGTCAACTTTTTTTTTCCCATTATGCTAAGTTGTAAACTCTCAACTTGTCAGGACTTGCCCACTATCTTTCAAATATTCAGCCCTCAGCCTTTGAGGTAGGATTAGCTGCAGTTTAATTTCCTGATAACACCTAAATTAAGGTAAGAGTTCTAAATACTTTATTAATAATGCATATGGTAATTAATAGATATTACTTTTCCAGCATGTATTATTAAAAGATGTGTTCCAACATGTCTCTTCTGCACTCCAATTTACTTGCATTCTAAACAGGGTCCTCTTTTTGTATCTCTACACAGGACTGTTAATGTATCAACTAAATCTAAAATCTGGGGCTCAGTTTTTCACTTTGGGTCTGAAAAAAGCTCTCCCAATCTGATTCTTTGTTAAAATCAGTTCTTTGAAGAAATGGATTCATTCACTCTCTGACAGAACCTTTCATCTAAGAGTGATAATGATGATGTTAAGGATGCTTGAATTAATATATATGGCACTTTATAATCTGAAAAAAATGCTTTTTTCACAATCCAGAAGTCACGTAGTATAGTGTAAAGAGAACTGGATTTGGAGTCAAAGTGCTCCTTTCAAATCTCAACTCTACCATTTACTAACTGGGTGACCTTGGCAATCAATCAAACAACACACATTTATTAAACACCTACTGTATGTCAAATACTGTGCTAGGCACTGGGGATATGAAGACAAAAATGAAACAGTCTTTCTTGCCTTCAAGAATAAGTTTACTGGAGGAGACCAACGTGTACGGGTATATATGGAAGAATACAGAATACTAAATATATAAATAAATGCAAGGTCATATTGTGAGGCACATAAAAAGCTGAGTGAAATCAGGAAAGATTTCATGTAGAAAGGTAGTTTTTGAGTTAATTTTTACAGGAAGTAAGTGATTCTTAGAAGCAGAAATGAGGAGGGAATACATTCCGGGCATAGAGATAGCTAGTACAAAGGGATGGTGATGGGAGATGACATATTCTGAATGAGGAAGACCAGGGAGGCCAGTTTGGCTGGTTCATAGAATACAAGTATGGAAATAGTATATAATGAGTAAGTTGGTCGTGGTGGAGCATTAGGAAGATTACTCAGGTAGCATTGTCAAGGATGGACTAGAGAGAGGGGATGCTTTAGAGGCAGGATGACCAGATAAGAGACTATTACAACAATTTAGAGAATATATAAGGCTCCAAACTAGGGTTATTGTAACAGAAACGGAAAGGAGGAGTTGGGTGTCAAAGATATCACTGAGGTAAGGACTTGACAATTCTTTGGATTTATGGGATGCAGGGACAGAAAAGATTCAAAGAGGATGATGGGGTCATTAACAAAGAAGTAAGAAATCTGGGAAGATTTAGGAAAGAACGTGATATGCTACAGACATTTGGAAATGCAGGCCTAGAAGTCTGGAGATCGCTTAAGAGCCTTGGGATTATCTGGGAATAATCTCCCGCCCCCACCCCTCGTGTGTCTCTGTCTCTGTCTCCCTAAATCATTATAATCTATCCCCTATTTGGGGAGAGACAAGGGAGTTATCTACTTTTGGAGGAGACAAGACTCCTCACCAAGATAAGAGAAACAGAGAAGAGAAAAGGGATAGGAAGCAACCATGAAGAAAACTCATGTTTAAGTGTATAAAGGATGAGAAGCAGTCAAGAGACTGCAAAGATGTAGGCAAGGAAGTGAAAGGAGAAAGCAGAAAATGTAGGGTCAAAGAAGAAAAGGGAGGAGGGATGGTTAAGAAAGAGAAGGTGGTCAAATGTGACGAATGCTACAAAAAGTCAACAAGGATGAGGACTGAAAACAAGCTAACATGCTTGGTTATGGGGAAGCTACTAGGGACCTGGGAAAGAACAGTGGTGGATAGAGAATCCACACTGTAAAGCACTACGAACCAAGTGGAGGTGAGGATGTGGAGGCAGGGAATGTCAACTCATTTTCTAGGAATTTGACAGAGAAGGTGAGGAGAGAGATAGTACAGTGATTAGGGGGCAGATATTTTTGTTTGTTTTTTAAATTTAATATGAGGATAATTTGATATTTTGAAGAATAGAATGCAAGCTCCCTTAGAATAAACACACTCTCTCTTTCTGTTTCTTTCTTTCCTTCTTTCTTTCTTTGCTTCTTTCTTTCTCTCTATCTTTCCTTCCTTCCTTCTTCCTTCCTTCTTTCCTTCTTTCTTTCTTTTTCTCTTTCTTTCTTTTCTTTCTTTCTGTTTTTATATCTCCAACACCTAGCATGGTGTCTGGGTTATAGGAGGTCTTGCTGATTGTTAATTGATTTTTAGATGACAAGAGAAAGAATTAGTAGATAGGGATGACCTTAAGATGCATAAGAGAGAGAATGTTTGATGGAACTGATTATAGAGGAATCATATAGAATCTCAGATTGGGAAGGAGTGTAAGAACTCAAGTAGTTCCACTCACATATGTACATGAATTTTCTCAACAGTATTCCAAGTGAGTAAATAACTATCCTATCTTCTCTTGAAGACCATTGTGAGGGTAGGGTAGGCAGCTAGGTGGTGCAATGGATAGAATACCAGTGCAGCAGTCAGGAGGACCTGAGTTCAAATCTCCCCTCAGACATTTGACACTCACTAGCTGTGTGACCTTGGGTAAGTCACTTGACCCCAATTGCATTATCTCCAGTCATCCTGATGAATATCTGGTCACTGGATTCAGATGGCTCTGGAGGAGAAGTGAGGTTGGTGACCTGCACAGCCCTCCTTCACTCAAAACCAAGTCGAGTACAAGTCATGTCATTATTTCTCTGATGGCATTGTCTTCTTTGGCACGAAGGACAAACACATATGTTAGTGAAGGTAAACTGCACAGCTCTCCAGAGCAACCCACTTCATTTCTAGATATTTTTATTTGTTAGAAGGACTCCGTCTTCATACCAACTCTGTGCAGTAGGTGCTATTTTTATCTCTGTTCTTCAGATAAAGAAACTGAGGCTAAGAAGATCAGGGTCACATAGCTAATTAGTGTCTGAGGTAGAATTGGAAGTCAGGTATTTCTAATTTGAGTCCTTTATTCAATCCATTTCAACAAGCTATCTCTTATGAGCTTGACCTTGTCTCTATGTGATTTCCATTTCTCTTAGTTCTGAAGTGCCACAAAGAACATGACAAAGAACATGTTTTCATATGGTTACAGACAACTCTTAGGCATTTTCTCCCTGCACTGCCACTGAATCAATACTTGCATAGCATGAATTGCCACGTTCTTACCATACAGATTATCATCCCTTGGATTTTCTCCATCTTGTCATCTTGTTCACAGTCATCCTAAAACGCCCAGGACTAGACATAAGACCCTAGATGAGATCTGACCAAAGAAGGGTAGTAGGACTATTGCTTTCTTATTGTGAATGTTATAATTCTTTCAGTATAACCTAAAACTGAATTTGTAACATTTGGCTACTATTTTTCATTGTCTGGCATACTGAGCTTGTTGTTCATTGAAATCTCCAAATATTTTTTGAGATGAACTGCTGTCTGGCCACACCTTCTCTATTTTGCATTGATAATGTAGATTTTTTTAAGTTCACATGTACATTCACTTTCTTAAATTTCATCACGTTTCATTTAGTTCATTATTCTAGCCTGTTGTGATTTCTCCAATGTCTCATCATGTTCACCATTCCTCCCAGCTTTGTCTACATTGCAAATTTGACAAGCATGACATATATGCCTTCATCCAAGTCAAAGATAAAAATGTCAAACTGCACTGTACCAAAGACAGATCTTTGGGGAACCTCACTGGTGACCTTCCTCCACATTAGTTTATACTTCAGTGGAACCATAATATTTTTGATATAGGCATCCCTCCATTGGTATGGTCCAGCAGTTCCATGTTGATGTTAACCTGGTAATATCTGCTCTTTCAGTCTGCTCATTTTGCCAGTCAGGATCCCCTTAACTGTACTATCATGTAGCCCATATGTCTATGTCTTGTTCACAATAATTGCATTTTATCAAATACTTTGATCATATCGAAATAAACTATATCTCTTGATCTTTCAATCTCACCAACTTTGTGAAAAGAGGAAATGAGTCCAGTCTGGTATGGTCTATTCTTGATGAAGCTTTTCTGTCGCGATGTTTACAAATCTTTTTTTTTAATAACATTTTCTAAATTTCTTTTTAGTGAGAAATTAGTGAAATTCACTGGGTTACAGTTTGCACTCTTTATTCTTTTCCTTTTTTTTTTTTGTTAGAAAACTGAGATATTTTTTTTTCCTATTCTGTAGGACCTTCCCCATTCTTCATGATCATTCAAAAACCACTAATCATTTCTCAGCAATTATGTCGGCTCATTCCTTCCTTTAAGGAGATGCAGTTCATTGTGATCAGGTCACTTGGGTCTTCTTAATCTCCTTATGCCTAATGTTGAGTTTCAACTCCATATTAATTATTTTTCTTGTGCATTTTCAAGTCCAAAATTCATTTTCCTTGGAAAGGAAAACAGAAGCAAATAGTTAACTTGCTTTGCCTAAAACACATTGTCCATTTTAATTTTCCCATCTTCTCCAAATAGTTCTAAAATTTTTCAGATCCTGCTCTTTTTTCAATCTAACTAAAAAGCCCTTTTGCTTATCTCTCTGTAAGGTAATTCTGCTTTCTTACATGGGCATTTTATTTACTGAAATGGGTAAAAGGGATGTTTACATGAAAAGCACAGAGAAGTATAACTTGAGGACAGAAACAGAGAGTTCTGAGAGCAAACTGGACCTTCAGATTAGAGTGCTAGGAAAGAGAAACACAGACTGTTCTGATAGAACCCCAGTGGAAGCAGCTCCTCAGAGGCAGGAGTGCCAACATAGTGTAGATTGTTATAGTGCATTGTCTTCTTTGTCATCTTCTTCTTCTGTTGCTTCTTCTACTTCTCCTCCTCCATTTTGTATTTGGAAATTTATTGCTGAGAAACTAAATTAAAGAACTGATTGAGGACTATGAGAAGATTGTGTTTGATTACTTGCTCCATATTTAACAGAAATGTTAATTTGGAGGGTCTTAACTTGAGAGGTGGGTCACAACACATATGAGGAGGTACTGATTTGGATCAGGAGAGATTGAGAAGCCAGAGAATTAGAAAGTAGAAGCTGACTTAAGAAATTGCTTATGGTAACCAGAAGCCAATGAATCTGAGAAACTGACAGAAGTAGACAAATGGGACAGAGATATTTGCTGAGTTCAGCTGACTAGATATAGACAGACTCTACTTGTTGTGGAAACTGATCTGATTGGAGGAAAGCTTTTATTCTGGTTGCTGAATAGAGAAAACAAGAGTTCCCTGCTATTTTAAAGGCAGACTGGAGTAGGGCTTCTTTAGTGAGATCTATAGTTTGAGACATCACCAATAACCATGATGGTGTAGTTACTGATCTAGATTCAGACATCCTGGAGAATGAAGGCAAGTGGACCTTGGAAAGGATTGCTAACAAGGCTAGTGGAAGTGATGAAATTCTACCTGAGCTATTTAAAATAGTAAAAGACATTGCGGTTAAGTTGCTACACTCAATATCCCAGCAAATTTGGAAATAGCTACTGCATAGGAAAAGATCAATTTATGTCCCTATCCTAAAACAGGACAATATTAAGGAATGTTCAAATTATCAGTTATGTTCATGTCACATACCAGCAAGGTAATGCTCAAGATTCTGTAAGCTAGGCTTCAGCATTATGTGAACTGAAAATTACCAGAAGACCAGGCTGGTTTTCAAAGAGACAGAGGGACTAGAGACCAAATTGCCAACATTCACTGGTTTATGGAGAAAGCAAGAGAATTCCAGAAAGCACATCTTCTACTTCATTGATTGTACTAAAACCTTTGACTGTGTGGATCACAAGAAAATGTGGCAAGTCCTCAAGGAGATGGGAATACTAGATCTGCTTACTTGTCTCCTGAGGAACCTGTATGTGGGTCAAAAAGCAACAGTTATGACTGAACCTGAAACAACTGATTGGCTTAATATTGGGAAAGGAATATGGCAGGGCTGCCTATTGTCACCTTATTTGTTTAACTTATTTGCAGAGTACATCATGTGAAATGCCAGGCTGGATGAATCAAAAGTAAATTAAGGTTGCCAGGAGAAATATCAAGAATCTCAGCTATGCAGATGATGCCGTTCTGATGGCAGAATATGAAAAGGAATTGTGAAACCTCCTGATGAGGGTGAAAGAGAAGAGTGTAAAAGCTGTCTTGAAGCTTAACATAACAAAAACTAAGGCAACTGGCTCCATCACTTCCTGGCAAACAGAGGGCAAAGAAATGGAAGCAGTGACAGATTTTTTATCCTTGGGTTCAAAGGTCACTGCAGATGGCAACTGCACCCATGAAATTAAAATACACTTGCTCCTTAAAAAGAAAAGTATGGAAAATCTGGACAGCATACTGAAAGGCCCAGAAATCACCTTGCTGACAAAGATCTGTATCATCAAAGCTATGGATTTTCCATATGTATGACTGTGAGAATTGGACCATAAAAGAAATCTGACTGCTGTAGAATCAATGTTTTCAAATTGTGTGCATGAGAAGACTTTTGGGAATCCCTCGAACAGCAAGGAGATCAAATCATCAATTCTTAAAGAAACTAGATCTGCTTTATTGGAAGGTCAAACACAGAAGCTTAAATATATTGTCCACATAATGAGAAGACAAAACATAATGAGAAGATCAAAAACAAAAGGGAAAAGGTATGGGAATGGCAGAGGATGAGATGGATAGATGGTGTCATGAAAACAATGAACTTGAACTTGGACAGATAGAAGTGTGCTATGGTCCATGGGGTCATGAACATTCATGCATGATTGAACAACTGAACGAAAAAAACAATTTGAGAAACCCTTCAGAGGTTTGCCTCTACTATTCCTGACTGACCTGTGTGGTTTGAGAGGGAGGACCCTCAAAGTCTATAGAGAACAAATATGACCAGCTTTGTAGATCCTAGACTCAAAGGGAATGGCTTTTCATGGAAAGAATGTGATGTTGTCTCAACCAAAGGAGAAAACCCAGGAAGCTCTACAGATCCTGAGCTCAAAGCTGCTGTACAATAAAAGAGGTTAACATTACTTCAGAGACCCCAACAGAAAAAAATGATCTTCATCCAGCAGGAGTGCAGAGAGGCCCAAACTGGAAATGATCTTGCCCAGCTTTTGACTTGGGGTATTGTTCCCGGAAGGGACTGACCACTTCAAGGCCTGCAATCCAGAATTATGAATCGCCCCAGATACAAGTTTTATCTACTTATATACTTCAATGCTAGACTTCTGTAAATTTCTGCTACTTTTCCTTGTGGACATTATGTATGTTACTGGGAGAGGGTCCATGCTTATGGTTGGACTATGATGTTACACTATGTTTATTATTGATTTTCTTCTCTTAGTAAATATTTCATGATTAAGAGTTAATGATGTCATCTTGATTGATTTGCTTAAAGGAAAAGCATTCTGGGAGGGACTCAGTAATTATAGTTAAGAATAATAGATGTATATTTCTCACATCTTTCTACATCTTTCCACACATACCGGAGTAATCCCTAGAGCCCTGAGCATGAGTTGCTGCAGCATGGTCACCTCTAGAGGTGTGCTAAAACTAGCTCAAAGTGACTCACAAGAACTGATAGGTCAATTCTCAGTGTAAGCATTTACATCTTAAAAATTGTCAAATTGCAACAAATCAAGGTTTTATTATTGTGTTGACTGTCTATGCACAGAAAAATGATGGAGGTAGTGTTATTAATGCAGATTAAAATTGCAAGTTTGGGACTGAGCACACAGGTTAGCTTTCATTGCCAACCTTTACACATTCTGAACTTTAGTGCCCTTGTATTTTTACAAGATAGTTCTACATTTGGAAATTTACCTTGTTCCCTGTCCCTGAGTTTAATTTCTCTACCTTTCTTAAATATTTAAGTAACTTTATGAGTTTCCTGTGCCTGCAATTGGTCTTTTAGATAACTCCTTTTTCTTACTCAGTGAAATAATTTCTCCTTGTGTCTCATTTTTTTTTTTTTGCAAACTTCCCATCCCTTTTAGACTAATTTCCCCATAGGATAGCTATGGGATAGTTTCCTGGTCTTTTCTCCAAGTCCTTTGAAATCTGCCCTCCCCAATTCTAAGATATATGTCAGTCTATGCCCAGATTTTCTCTCCTCTATCTAAGGATATGAAATTCTAAGATGTATTGGTCTTTTTGAGATTGACATGATTTCTACTTCAGTCAGTTCTCCTCCTTGTTGATCAGGATCAATAATTTAGAGGTACATTAAAAGCAACCAGCAATTCCTTAGCTGTTCTGCTTCTGGCAAAAATAAGGCTCTAGCTGATGTTCAGATAAATGAAGTCACCATCATTCCTATGTGTCAGGCATATCATTATTTTCCTGAGTTCCTCTTTTATCTCTTCCTTCTACCTAGATGGTCTGTAGAATATTTCTGTGACAATATCACTAGGTATTTTTGTTCTTGTTGACTTTCACTCAAATGTTCTCCACCATTCTTCTCCCTATGGTTCCTTGACTTCTTCCCTTAAGTAGAAGTTCTTAATATGCAATGGAACTCTACTTCCTTGTTGACTTTCACTCAAATGTTCTCCACCATTCTTCTCCCTATGGTTCTTTGACTTCTTCCCTTAAGTAGAAGTTCTTAATATGCAATGGAACTCTACTTCCTTGTACATGTTCTGTCCTTTCTCATGAGGTGTTCCCTTCTGTAGCCATATTCCTGTGATGAGTATCTTAATTCTAAGTCTCAGTGCCTTTACATTTTATTTTTTAATTTATTTTTATTTTATTTATTTATTGTATTTATTACCTGCATGTTGAGGCCATAGGTGTATTGCTGATTCCTTTCCTGGGATTTGTCCAATGAATAAGTTACTGAATACTTCTTGGATACTATTGCCCTTCCTATGTTGTATCTTTGCAGATAACTATATTGTGGTGCTTTTCTCCTTCAGTCAAAAGTTCTCATAATTAGGTTTGCAAGACTGTAAGCAAATATATTTTTACTAAACCCGTGTTAGGTTCACTTTCTGTCTAGGAGTCCATAATTCCTCTTCTGTAAGCAATGGTCCAGTGATTCAAATCCTGTTTTCAAAAAGACATGTCCATGACCCTCTCCTCATGCCCCAATTCTACCTTTCTCTTCTGAAGTCCATGTCTTTAATGGGCAGTAGTAAATAGAGTAGCACCACCTGTATTCCTAAAGTTTTGAGTTTCTTGCTCAGGACTCCATAATCTCTATCAATGCTTTCTAGGTTTAATCTGGCAAATATCTATATTCCCCCATACAGCGAGTGTTCCCGAGGTTTGGCAAATCTTGGCAGCTTTTTTGCCATTTTTTGAATACACACTAATGAAGACAAATTACTTCTCAGTTGTTAATCAGGTCAATAAATGACTGCCTCAGGACTTGGTGAGAATGAGTCAACAACCACCATTACTTACTTTTTCTTACACTGATCTCTATTACAAAATTTTTCTCATGATGCCATTTGTGAATTCCTATCAGCACTCTTTGGAGAACAATCAGTTACTTATTCCTCAAGGGGTCTGGCTCTTTTCTCCTTTCCCTCTTCCTCAACACCAATGGGAATATTTTTATACTTATTACTTTGTTTGCAATGTTTGTAAGACCCTAGCTCTAGAGCTCAAAGGGATCTCAAAAACCATCTTGTTCAGTTATCTTATTTTAAAGATGAGGAAAGTAAGGCAAGAAGGTTGAATAATTTGTCCAAGGTTCCATGGGTAGTGTTGGAGATGGGATATTCAGTGTTCCTTTTTTTCCCCTTCTTCCTCTTTTTCATATTCCTTCAATTTCCAACTTCTGAACAGGTCAGAATTCTCTCTAGTTCCTCCCCAGCCACACTTTGTTGTTCACCTTAAAGAACTTGCTTTTTTCAAGGGGCATTTTCTTTTCCTTTACAACCTGGAAAAAGGTGAAGCACTCCCATCACCCTTTTTCTGTCTGTGGAGGTAGGCTAACCTCTGCCTTATATATTCATAGCAGCTCCTTGTCCATGTTGGAAAGATAATCGTTGAACCTACTGTGCAGTGTTATCAAAATTCTTACTGCCCTTCATACTGGCTGGAGATGGAACTTTGGGTTAAATGACAAGGTTAGCTTTAGCATGGAAGAGGGTCACCTTTTCTAAAACTAGAGAGAAGAAGGTGTGAAAACACCGAAAAATTTTCAGAAAGGCATTGGCATTGGATGACCTCAATATCCTCAGCAAAGCAGTTAGTACAATCATTTGCTTTGTGTGAGGGATAAAATGATCAAGCTGTAGGTTCCATCATGGGGCAAATGATAAAGATCATTAATTCTTGCCATCCTTTCAATCCCTGCAGTCCATACCCCATGTTCTTACACTTCCCCCAGTCCACACTAAAGGAAAGGCCCATATTGAGATGATCCTTCTGTCTCCTTATTTTTCCCACATGGAGAGCTGCTCTTATTAAGTAGATCATAGCAGTTCCAGGGTGGTGCTGCCAGTGCTAGGTGATTATTACTTACACACTGTTCTTGCTATTTAGGGGCTCAAGGAGGAAAATTAGCCCTTTTCCCCTAGGGCTTTGGCAAACAGCGATGATTTATATGGATAAATGATTTATATGTCTAAATCACTGCTCTTTCTCCCACTTATTGGTCTTAGCAGGGAGAGCAAGGGAAGTATTGAGTGTACTGTGACAAAATGACTCAATAATTTCTTGGATCAGGTGGTTTTGCTGGTGTAGGGAATTCCCAACAAAGAAACTCCTTATAGCAATACAAATCATCACTTGCTCTTTAGGGTCACAAAACCAGTATATCTCAGGTTCAGGAACTGAACCCAAGTCTTTCCTGACTTTGAAGGTGACTCTCTATTCATTATTCCCTGCTGTCTCTCAAATTTATAATACAAATGGTGATGATAAGGAGGAGGATGATAGTTCATGTTTATATAGTGCTTTAGCATAGGGTCATGAATTTAGGCCTGAAGAGGATTTGAGGGGCCATCTTGTGCAACTCTTTCGTATTAAAAATGTACAAACTGAGGTTCGAAGACTGAGTGACCTGCTCAGGGTCATACAGTTTGTAAATGCTTTAAATGGGATCCAGACTCAGTTCTTCCTAACTTCAAGTCACTCAGTGCCCTATTTAGTCCAAGAACAATCCTGTGGGGACACTCTGTCAACCTTATAGTATACTCTTATAGTATATTCTGTCTTCTCTGTATCTCTCTGTCTCTCTGTCTTTCTCTATGTCTCTCTTCTCTCTGTCTATGTCTCTCCCCCTCCTTTTTCTGTCTCTCTTTGTCTCTCTTACACATAATAAAACACACATGAGCACACACAAGGACATTTTCCTGTTCTATATATACCATTAGGATGAGGAGGAGAACTATGGGTATATATGGATACTTCTTTCATCTATACAGATAAGCAACTCATATATAACCTATAGTCTTAAAGGTTTGTCTGAGGACAAGAAGAGTTGGAGTAGCTTGCAAATCCTAGAGCTAGAATGTATTAGAGCCAGGAATAAAACAGAATTCTTTTTGACTCCAAGGCAGACCATCTATTCCTTATGCCACATTACCTCTCATTGTATATATGCTCTCCATTTTACAAATGAGAAAATTGGGACATAAGGGTTAATTGATTTGCCTAAGGTCATTGGTATTGAAATGAAGGTCCTTTGACTATAGTTTTTATCTGTAAAATACCATAAAAGTTTAGTAACCTCCAAAATTTTACCCATGATATATTATCTTTCTATGATAGTTTTCTTTCGAAGAGTTCAAAACCAGGTAGTGATCTAGAAATCACTATTGCTGACAAAAGGTCTCAATCATTTGGGAAGGGGAGGAGTTTAAATTTCAATATATCACTATAAAATATATATTTTTTTAAATCTCAAGTGACAGAACATTCATAAATCTGTTATCCTTTTCAATCTTTAAAAGATATGCTACTTTTAGTCATCTCATCAATATAATTTTTAATAGATATTTTTTAGCCTTCAATATTGCTTTAATGGTTACATATCAATTTCTGAAATCTATTTGGGGGCAATCAAGATGTGAATACTTCTTTTCTGATTTCTAGGCAACCATTCTTTTCATGAAATAGTAGACAAACTTCTGAACTTGGAGTCATGAAGAGCTGAGTTTAAATTCCCCCTTAAACGCTGAAAAACTTAAATGACTGAGTTTATTTGTTTATTTATCTATTTATGTATTATTTGACACTCTCCTCCCTCAGTTTTTGGGGTATTATTTAAATTCCCCCTTAAACATTGCTCAGCCTATATGACTGGATTTATTTATAACTTAATCCCCCCACCTCAGTTTTTGGGACATTTAAAAAAATCCCTCTTTAAACATTTATCAGCTTAAAGGACTAGGAATATTTATTTGTCTAATCATTCATTTATTTATTTATCATCTAACTCCACCCCTTCTGTTTTGGGGGTATTATAAGAATAGTACCTTTTTCATAAGTTTCTTTTAGGCTCACTAGATGATACATGTAACATTCTGTCTAAACCTTAATTTACCCTGTAAATGAAAGGAATTACAACAACTTTAATAAAAATTTGCTTCACTTTTCAGCACAGTAGTCCCTGTTCCACATACAAAGAAATGACTGTTGGATATGTTATATTCTAACCATCCTGCTCTTGGAAGCCTGGTAGAGCCTAACTGTGTTCAAGGAAGCGCCTGCTCATTGTGTAGCCTAGAAAAGAGACCAACAGTGCTTTGGATGTCATTCACTTAGCAGTCCTTTCTCAGGTCATTATAAAAACGTCTTTGCAGGGAGAGGCAACAAAGGCATTCCTTTTTCTGAAGGACTTTTTGAGTTCAGAGGAGATGGGATGGCCATAGCCCTCTGGTGTCGAGGGACTACAGATGCATTTCTGTCCCAGGCCTTTGGAGGTCATTTGGGGTGTAATTGATGTCCATCTCCATGTTGAGTAATGGGGATGACCCTGTGACTCACAAAGTTCTCATCACAATAGGACTCAGGGAGATCAAGCCCTGTATATAAAGAGTTAAACAGTCCACCCTTCTTGTAGCTACCTTGACATTCTGAGGCATAGTTCCTAACCTAATCCTTTTTAAATCAGACTAGTCGGTCCCCACTGCTGACAGTTCACTGACTAGTGCCTTGCTCAAAGACAATCTCATCTGAGATGCAGAGCACTTGCCATGGTTTTATAGTATCAGAGTAGTAATTCATGCCCTGAGTAATAAAGAAACTCATTAAATGTAGAATCTCTGCTCTTGCTTTGTACTTAGACCTCCCAGTAGTTTAAGTTATGCATAATGAGGCTAAAGACTTTAAGGGACAATATAAAAATTATCTACTATTCTTTTATATTTAAAATTGTTCATTTGTTTCCCTTCACTACATTGCTAACATAACTAGGAAACAATATATTACCCTAATTACATGTTATTTATTAGTCAGGAAGCAAATAAGTCATTTGGAGACAAATCCCTGTAGTTATTCATGGAACTGCTTTAGATGACAAAGATAGAGTAAACCAAGCAGTCTTTCATTATATTTATTACACACTCTTTGTGCTAATGAACAATAACGGGCTTCACTGAAATAATGGTCTCAGCTCCAAGTTGTACGGAATGCTATAGAGGCCATATTTATCAAGGGTATGTCTACGTTGGGCTTTGGGCGTCTTTTGTGTCATTGCCTTCTTTTGACCGCCCTGGTGGATGCAAAACAGAAGTAGCTTGGGAATTTTCAAAACACAATTACTACTCTGATGTTAGTTAGATGGTTTTTAAAAAACAACCTGTATGCAAAACTTATTTATGGAAATGTAACGATCTTCCCATACTCCCAAATGGTAAATGAAATGTAACATACATTTGTTTATGTATGAGATATACATATATGTGTATACACAGGTATTATATACATATGTAACATCTACATATGCATACACACATACAAACAGAAAAAGTGAAGGGGAAAATGAAGGAAAAGAGGAGAAAAGATTCTGAGAAGCCATTTAGCATTGTATATAGAGGGCAACCCTTGGACTTAGGCGGAGCTAGGATCAGACCCCATCTCTGACCTATATGGGCTACTGAGTGGCCCTGGGTGAATCACTTAACCCCTTGAATCCTGGGACAACTTTCCAAGACTATGAGTTATTGACCAGTTGCTGATCTGACTTGGTGCAGTGAAATTCCACATTGGCAAATCTACACAACAAAAAGTTATAGGACCAGATCTGACATCCTTATCCTAATCATACTTGTAAAATGAAAACAAAAAATCCTCATGGTCCTAGCTCTTTGAGATCACCCGGTCTAATACAAGTGTAAACACACATAAGTGTATGAGTATGTATCTTTTTCTCCAATAGGAACTTTAAAAATGTTTTGTTAGAAACTTGAACATCAGTTTATAACTAACCTTGGTTAGTATCTATTTACATTTAATTAATTTTAATACATGAAAGATCATAACAATTTTAAAGTTTCTCTTTCTAAGTTCCAGTTAGGATTATTTTTTTTCCTTATTTACCATTCCTCATATGATCATAGGAAGTTTGTAAATGAATAATGCTAATAAAATAACTGGCATTTCTATTATGTTTTAAGTTTTACCAAGAATTTCTACACATATTCAATCTTTTGATCTTCACAACAACCCTGGGAAGTGCTATTATTAATTTTATTTTACAAATGAGAAAACTGAGGCAGGCAGAGGTTAAGGGAGTTGCCCACAGTATCTGAGGCTGGATTTGAACTCAGGTTTTCCTGACTCTGGGTCTAACACTGTTGACTATATCACGTTGCTGTCTCTACATTTCCGGTTGTCGATCTCTTTTCTATATATGTCAATGTGAGGTAATATAGCATAAAGGTCAGGAGGATCTGAGTTCAAATATAGTCTCTGACTCTTGCTACCTGTGTGATCCTGGGTGAGTCACTTAACCTCGGTTTTCCTCAATTTCCATATCTGTAAAATGGAGATTATAGTACACAGGGTTTTTGTTAGGATCAAATGAGGTAATTGTTAAGTGCTTAGCGCAGTGTCTGGTACATAGTAATACTCTCTGCATTTTAGCTTATTATTACATGGATGCAGATCCCATCTCAGACTAGCAGAGTGTTAAGGACAAGTCATTTAACTTTGTGAGTCCCTTCATCTATAAAATCGAAATGGTAATATTTGCATTACCTCCCTCAGAGAGTTGTGAGAATATTAAAGTTTAATAAAAACAGGAGTTGTTAGTACTGATGTATGTATCTATTGCCTATCACAGAACCAAGAGCTCACAAATTGCCACTGATGCAAGACAAAGGTTGCTTGCTCCTCTCCACCCCTGCAATCTAGCTAAGCGAACCCCCAGGGTAATTTGCATGGCTCTGGCACTTTGAGGTTAGTGGAATGATGGGAGTTGAAAGAAAGCCCAGACCTTTTTGGTATTATTTTTGTGATGCCATAATTTGGGGACAAATATTAGTTATAGCCAGTTTAATTGTGGAGAGAATATATTTTGACTATCCTAAAGATAGTGAACTAATGATCTTGAGCATTTTCAAATATTAATTTGGGTAGAGAAGAAAAGCCAAGATAGAATCTTTTTACTGATGAACTACATTTTTTTT
>CM053769.1:55582837-55609663 GCA_028658325.1 Potorous gilbertii
CAACAGCTTCATCCCTATAAGGAAGACATAAGTTTTAGGGTTGTTTGTTAATGTTTGTTTTTAGTCTTTAGTAAGATGGAAGTATAACATGTACCCTCATTCCTTTCTGACAAGCTCTTGGAGTGCCAATCTTTTCTATTTTCAGTTTTAGTTGAGTATCTTTTTGGCATGCCTTTAGCCAAGACCATATGCTACCTCCCAGGACTGAATATTGTCTGCATTAAAAACCTTCTAAGGGGGCCTTAATCAATCTGACTCCTTTCAATTTTCATTGTAAATGGAAAGAACAAATGGGATTACAAGTTAGATGTGGGTGATGAGTGAGAACAACATGACACTTTCAACTTTTGGGTTTGTTCTTTTGTAGCATTTATCAAATTCAATGGGTCTGTAATTTCCCTGATATGGCTACTCCCTTCAGTGATGTATATTGCAATCCACTCATGCCTGCCCATCCTGAGTGACTTTTTTTCCATGTTCTCCCAGAAATGTGCCATATGGGGCCCACTCGATGTGTTGAGAGTCTTCCTCAATTCTTCTTGATATGGTGAGAATGAGAGTGGACCACCTAGGTCATCCCAAGGTTATTCCTCACTCAATCCAAGGCTAGCCCATCTTCTTTTGGAATCATACTTTCTTTGATGATATCTTTATTTGTCATACATTGCAGCTTGCTGTCACCCACATGTGCCTCCATATTGCCTTCCGAGTGATGCTCAATTTGAATTTTTTCAGAGACTATATAGCATTCCATAACTTGAAGATCTCCCAAAACATCTTCATTTCAGGAAGAAGTACAGGGTTATTATAGGAACAGTGCAATTTCCCATAAGTAATCCGGTATTAACTGTAGAGTGTCTTAAGATTCCAAGAAAACATACTTTTATTCAGCTAACCTTGATGTTTCTCCTGCTCATCCCCCTCAATCTGCTATGTAATAATCATTGTTATAGAATTAAGACAGTGTTTTAAGTTTTTCAAAGTGCTTTATAAATATTATTTTATTCTATCCTGCCCCTGGGAGGTAAATGTTCTTATTGTTCCTATTTTGTAGATGAAGAAATTGAGGCAATAGAAGTTGAGTGAGTTGCCCAAGTTCAAATAGCAAATAAAAGCCTGAGGCCAGGTTTAAACTGAGGTTTTCCTGACTCTAGATCTAGCACTCAAGCCCTTGGGCTACCTAGAATCTAGTTCAGTAAGAAGGGCCCCTAGCTCCAAGAGAGATGAGTCCCAACAATGTAGACTTCAACAGGAGCCATCCAAAATGTCCATTGTCCATGTCCTGAGTTGGATGAATCATCTTCAGGGGAAAGGACTGACAATATTGAAAGGAGTGGGAGGGAGAATTAGCCAACATGAAGGCTCATTCACCTCTGACTTTCTGGAAATGTGGTTTCTTTAGGTCAGTGGCAAGTACGTCAGCAGAACAGCAGGCAGGGCCCAGTGTGATGGATGGCCATGAACCAAGGGCACTCAGGGCTTCACTCAGAGTGATTTATATTTGTGGACACAAATGGAGGCTACTGGCTTGAAAGGGCGGTGGAGGGTGTTGCAGCAAACTCAGTGATGCGTATATTGGACTGTGAAAAGCCTGAAATTTCCATCTTCCCATCAGTTGTCCCTGTTTCACCATTCTTGACAGAGACAACTCAGGAGCTGCCCTCACTTAGCCTAGTGGGAGCTTTCTTATAGGAATGATGCTGTATGCATTTAGAAAAGAAATATCTATCAGTGGAGTGTGCCTTTTTTTCCCATGCCAGGGAATGTTGTAAAATGCAGACTGTCTCCACAGAGGTGAAATGAAGAGGAAAATTGGAGGCAGCTAGCTGAATAATTCAGACCAAGCTTCTCCTTTCCCCTCCTCTACTACTGAAGGAAAAGGGACTGGATTCTCATGTCTTATCTTTGCTGAGACATTGTAAACTCCCTGAAGGCAGGAAGCCTGTCTTATACATCTGAAAACTGATACAGTTGCCTACCACAGTGTTGAGTTCAGAGTGCTGAGCAAATGCGTTTTAATTTATTAGTTGATGTTATCCAGATTGATTTGAAACAAAATGCGTTCATCCTTTGTTGCCAAAGAAGACCATGCCATCAGAGACATAATGACGTGACTTGCACTGACTTGCACTTAACTTTGTTTTGAGTGAGTGAGGACTGTGCAGGTCACCAGTCTCACTTCTCCTCCAGAGCCATCTGAATCCAGTGACCAGATATTCATTAGGATGACTGGAGATGACCCAGGATGAGGCAACTAATTGTGCAGTGAATAGAGAGTTGACTTCCGAACCAGTAAGATCTGAGTTCAAGTCCTTCTCCGATTTGATGGCTATGACCTTGGTGAGTTGCTTGACCTCTCAGTTGACTAGATAACTCTCTAAGATTCTGAAGTCTTCAGAGAAAGTGCTAATCTACATCAGTATAGGGAATTTTCTCATTCAGAAATTCCCTATATCAATGAAATCATGGATCTATGTTCTTATCTGGATTCTCTGTACTGAACAAATTAATAAGATAATTTCTCATTTACTTTGCCTTTGTAGATAGTTAACTGGCCCTGTGATTTCATCAGTAAAGGACTTCCTCTAACCAATGTATGCCACTTTATCCACACTTTAGAAATTTTTTTTGTTTTTTAAAAAAATTTTATTTATTTTATTCTGAACTTAAGAAATAAAACAAGCATTTCCATAACATAGTAGAATAGAGAAAAAAAAGATGATTGTACATGAAACTGCAAATCTACCACTTTCTATTCCTTTTAAATATATGAAAAAGTTATCAAGAAATTTTATTCTTCCTTCCACTCCCTCCTCCCAGATGGTTACCATTACACACACACTCACACACACACACACACACACACACACACATGTAAAATCATTCTATACATACTTCTATTTGTCAGTTCTTGCTCTGGATGCAGATGGCATCTTCCTTCATATGTGCTTTGTAGTTAATTTGATATTAATGATAGTCACAATGACTTAGTCAATCAAAGTTGTTCTTAAAACAATATTGTTGTTACTCTATGGAACATTTTCTTAGTTCTTCTCATTTCACTCTTCATTATTTCATGTAAGTCTATCCATGTTTTTCTAAGATCATTGAGCTCATCATTTCTTATAGCATAGTAGTACTCCATCATAATCATATACTCCAATTTAGAATTTTTGAGAGTGTCTTGAGAGTAAAGAATTTAAATGCTCTACCCAGTAGGTACCAGACTTTTGACATGAACCTAGATCTTCTTGACTTTGAGGCCAGTTTTCTCTACGACTCCACACTATCTCTTAGTAAAGACCCTTAAGAGTCCCCCAAACATTATATGTCTATGAATGGAGGCACCTATCAAGATAACAAAATCAAACATATTCTGCTGCCCAATGGCCAGCTCTCCTCCCTCAGTATGAAGGAATTTCTCTTTAAAGCTCTGTGGTTCCATTCCTTCCAAATGACTGAGGAGGGGAGTAAGAAAAGCCTAAGGACAAGTGGCGAGAAAGAGAATGATGCCTGTTCCTAATCTCCTAAATCCTGCTATATAGAGCTCTAGGCACATTCTCCAGCTTGGCCTTTGATTCTCTCAAGGGCCCTGCCCTTCCAAGTCTCTGTGTCCAGTAATGATTGATGAGAAACCCTACCACCTCCTCTGGGTCACAGTCACTTGGACGGTCAGAACGAAAACCCCAAGGAACATTGCATTTCCCATACGTATATGGTATTCTTAGTGGGAAGACCAGTGGAGTTAGATTACAAATCCTACAGGGAGTAAGTCTGGTTAATAATAGCGAATGTTTATAATACAGTCTATTTGGTGCTAGGCCCTGTGCTAAATGCTTTCCAAATATTACCTTATTTGATGTTCACAGTCATTTGACCCCTTTGGGACTCCATTTCTTCATCTGTAGAGTGCTTGGATTAGACTAGATGACCTCCAAGGGACTTTTCAGTTGGAGTCATATAACTTCTCTGAGTGTCAGTTTCCTCATCTGTAAAATGATGAGGTTGAATTAGTCAACCTCTAAGTTCTCTTACAGTTCTAGACATAGGATCCAACAATTCTATGCATCTTGTCCTGGGATGCTATAAAATTCTATCACAGGTCGGTTTAACTACCAACACTTTTATAATTTATTTAAGACATAGATTTTGACAGGAGGACATCCAAAATTGTCTATAAGGTTCCAGTATCATGGCTAATCTTTTAGAGTCATATCTCCATGGGATGAAACATACCTACCTATTGTTCCATATTAAAAAAATCATTTATTGTGGAGCTGTGAGAAGTTTTCTAAAGATGATAGGTTTAGAAGATTTAGAATTATCTGCCTTAAAATGGTGACTTCACAAGCAACCAGTTTTTCTTAAGTGACATTCTAAAAGCAAGTGGTAGGGTAGGGGTCTCAGGAATGGGATCTAGTGTTGGTGGAGGGAGTGAAAAGGGCATTCATTGTCATCCTTTACCAGTGTCTGATGGGAAACTCCAATGGCATCCTATTGCCTCCAGGATCAAATGTAGATCCCTGTAAAGCATTTAAAACCCTTCAAAACTTAACTCCAGCCTACTTTCGAGGCATTGTGCTAGGCATTAGTGATGCAGATATAAAAGGGAGATGATACCTATCCTCAAGGAACTTACATTCTAATGGGGGAGATAGCATATTTAACTGGTGGAGTTGGGGACAGAAAGAGGTGTTTCAGAAGTCACAGGGATGGTGAATGGAGCACTAGGGGAAGTAGTCAATATATGCTTTCTAGCAGCACTGATTGTATATTTGATTATGGTTCCCAGAACATGTTGTTTGTTTGGCAGAGGGGACTGGGTAAAGGGGATGCGTTATTTGCATGGCAAAAGGGCAGATGGAAAGTAAATAGCTGGGGGTAGACAGTTGAATAGGATGTGAAGCATGACCTGGGATCAGTTATGTGAGTGGGTTAGTTTGTTCTCACTCATTCACCAATGAAATGAGTTCCAGCTTCACAAGGCATGGCCTCTGGAAGTCTGGGCATCTAGCAACAGAAAGGAAATTGTCAAAAAAAAGTCACCAGGGCTGACTATTAGTACAAGCTCTAAAAACATGACTGTTAGAGGCAACCGTGGATCTCCTTGACTCCTGCAAAAAGAGAGAAGGCTTATCTTTTAGTGCACGGTTCTGTTTCATAGAGGGCAGTTAGGTGGTCCAGTGAATAAAATGCACAGCCTAAAGTAAGGCTCAGCTTCCTCAGTTCAAATCTGGCCTCAGACACTCACTAGCTGTGTGACTTTGGTCAAGTCACTTAACTCTATTTGCCTCAGTTTTCTCATCTGTAAAATGAACTAGAGAAAGAAAAGGCAGACTGCTTTAGTATCTTTGCCAAGAAAACCCCAAATGGGGTCATGAAAAGTCAGACATGATGTACATGACTGATCGACAACAGCTCTATAGATGTCTTTTAATAGTAAGCAGCCAGTGGGCTCAGGGCCACATGATATTTTATGGCTGAGTACAGCTCTAGGACTCTTAGATCAAGGAGCAGAGCTTTCACCTCATTATAATTCATTAGCATAAATTCAACAAAACTGACCTATTTTTTAAAGTTCTTATAGTATGAAAGGAAGGCATCATGCTAGATGGCTGCATATGGAAAGATTATCTATCTATTTATTTTTTTTTACTCCTTGCCCTCAGTCCCTTGCAGCCCAAAAGGACAAATATAATATATGGTCAAATAAGTACTAAGCAAGGTCGAATATGATAGGGCAAAGGACAAAGAGGAAATATTCAAGGAAAATTTGAGGAATGCAATTATAGTTTTATCTGGGATAACCAGGGAAGACTTCTTGGAGGCAGTGGTACATAGTCAAAATTTAAAGGAAAAGCAGGATTAAGATAGGTGGAGATGAAGTAGGAGTTCATCCTGGGGTAAGGAATAATCTTGATGAATGCCTGAGGAAACAAAAAGCAGGAAAAGACCAAGAAAAAACTAAGGCCATTATACTAAAAAGAACACAGAATTTAGAGCTCTAAGACCTTTGTTCAAATCCTAGCTTGGCCATGTGGCTTCTGTGACCTTGAATAAGGTCAGTCCCTCCTTTGTAAAATGGAGATAACGCCTGTGTTATCTGCCTCATTTGATTTTCATAAAGTAATATGAGAAATGTGTATAATGAATTCTTTTTAAGAAATCCACAAAATTGTAGCATTGAGATAGAAGATACAGTCCCATGATTTCCTTAACAGCGTCTTGATTCCTTTTGTAAATCCATTGACTCATAGTGTGAGTGAATTGTATATTTTCAATAATCTTTCAAGTTTATCAAATATTTTAATCTTAGATAGACTAGAGGAGCCTAGGAATCTTAATGTGCCATATGTTTGGATTATCAGAAGTATAGATTGTAGCTCTTAAGGACCCTCTGTTTTGGTTATTTCAGGAAAGAAAATCTCTCCTGCTACTAATGTCCCCCATAAAAAATAAACTTTAAAAAATTATTTTATTTTAGACATATGTTGATTTTTTTTCCCAATTACTAAACATTCCTCTCTCCCTACCAACTGCATTGGAAAAAGAAAGAAATCCTGAACTCTTGTGTTATACAAACATAGCCAAACAAAAGTTGCTACTTTTTGTATAAACATTGTCTATCTCTGTAGAAAGTAAGTCCCTTGAGAGTAAGGACTGTTTCACTTTTATCTTTGTGTCCCAAATACCTAACATAGTGCTTAGAATAGAGTAATTCCTTCACCAATGCTTGTTGATTGATTGACCATGAGATATTGGCTCATGGATATCAGACCCTTCATTCCTCTCTTTTAAATCCCGAGTTTAGGATACCAACCATTTTCATATACTTGAGAATGACATTGTACTGTCTGTGACTTTTTCTCTCCAATGAGATTTCTTCCTGATCACCAGAAAAGATCTCAGTAAATGGTCAAGGGCAATTAACCTTCCCATGAAAGTTTATTTGGTGGTACAAAACTATTCCGAACCAAAATATTGCTGGGTGGGAATTCAAACCAATCTTAGCAAAAACTCACTAACTTTGTGCTATATATTTTTTTATACATATACATAATGGAATATAACTCATTAAGGACTGTTAGTCATTTACATCCCATCATGGGATTATATCTTATTGTGGGATTTTTAATGATTTTACAAAAAACTTATCTTTGAACAAGAAAACTTATCTTTGAACAGGGGAAAGAATGAATACACTACAAATTATAACCCTGAATATTTCAAGAGGGTCATGGGGAACAGAGGGAATACCATTTATAGGAGGAAAACGTTGGTTATCAAAAAGCTAAATGTCACCTACTTCTCAATTTTATCCTCAACCTGACCAGTATTTAACAATCCTTTACTCATGGCAGCCAGGACTATAACTAGGGCAGGGAGTCTGAGACTTCAGTCATGTTTAGAAGGTGTAGAGAGTATATGTTCCACTTCAAGCAGGTGTAACTAAACTTTTAATTTAATTATTGCTCAAACATTTAATCAACAAACATTTATTAACTACCTACTATGTACCAGGCACTGTGCTAAGCAATGGAGATACAAAAAGAGGCAAAAGACAGCCAATGCCCTTAAGGATCTTATAATTGAATGAGTATTAACTGTAATCATTTATTGTTATTCTATTAAGTATTAAGAATTATTAATTAAAATAAAAAGATGAATGATAGCAAATGATATGATTTCTGTCCCTACCCTTATGGTACCATACTTCAAATGATCTCCTTCTTAGCCCAGCCCCTCCCTGCTCTCTTCCCTAGTATAGTTTCCCTCAGTAGAGTTATAGGATAGTTATATATCCTTTTCTACCTACACATGGCTTGTGTCCTCAAATATGAGCATGGGAGACATCCAAAACCTCAAATTGAATTTGCCTTGAAAAGTTATTTTGCAGTACCTTACACACTGTTTGCCCAAGCTACCATTTGTGGTTGCTTTCCTACATGTCAGAATTGCAATGCTGGCTCCAACAGCAGCCATTGTTTTGGGGCTGTGGCTATGACTACTTTGTCTTATGAACTTCTTTTCACTCTGTATCTATTAACTTTATCCCAGCAACTCTGAGAAGGCTGTGTGTTGGTGGATCAAGGGGAATGTCAAAGAATCTCCAAGTACATTAGGTAATTATCTCTACTAAGTTGAATCTCAGGAGACAGTTCTTACCCAGGAGTGTAATAGATGCACACTTACAGGTTGGATTTGGTTTAAAATGGAAATTCAGTTTCCTCTTGTAATGCTTAATCTGTGTACTATTTAGAAATATGTGTAAAGGAAATGACTTGCCTTTATCAAATTGAGGATTTTTCCTAAAAAACCTGACAAAAGAGAGTGAAGGAATTTCCTAAAATATCTGGTAATATTATAAGATGTCATTGGATAAAGGCTACTGATGGGACACTGGCGACTTTTGGTGACTGATCACTTGAAGATCAGCTGTGCCTGTTGGGACTACAAAAAAAAACAAACAAACACAACAAACAATCCACTAACAACAATCTGGTCCTACTCATAAAGTTGGAGAGCTTGAGGAGAGCAGTTCTGGAGGAGGGCCTGAACTCTTTGAAGAGTTCTCCACTCCTGGAAGCAAGATAACACAGTACAGGTAAGGACTCAACTGAACTTTTCCAACTTTCTTCTTCAAATAACTTTAGAATGACACATCAAACCAAATTTTGGACCAGCAGAGCCAACAAAAGATCAAAGGGACACATTTGTCTATCCCAATATACTTAGAAGGTCTGCAGGAAAGGTCTGTAACATCTACACAGACCCAGAACAAAGAAGCATCAGCCCTGGATCCTCAAGGTAACTGCAGCAGTAGCAGTAACAGCAGCTGCTGGAACTCTCAGGCCAGAGAAGGTAAGGGAATTAGAGAACAGGTCAGAAAGACTTTTTGCTGGCACTGATTGGTAGCCCTGTTGTCCATAAGTAGTTCTGGGTTACAGTTCCAGGGCTAAGAGGAATGCTAGTACTTGTAGCTGTAGGGGAATACAATAAATAAATAGAATAATAAATACAATAAATAACTGTAGGAAAGCCCTTCTTGAGTAAAGACCAGAGCACAGACCAGGAGCAGTGACCACAACTCTTCTTCCAACACTATCTTGGAAGCACAAAAACTTTCAGACACTCAGAACCAGCACTGAAAACAGCAACAGCACATATACATACACACTCACATGCATGCACAAACGCACTCACACACACACACACAAGTCTGAAGCTTGGCACAGTGCATTCCCAAACCCAGGCAAGCAGAACCCAACTTTTACATAAAGTTCAAAGTGAAGCAATAGTCTGGGAATATGAGCAAACAAAGACCTTTGTACACAATAACAACCACAGTGTTGAGGAATTTTTCTGGTAGACTTATCCCTTCACAACAATGCAAGGACCTAAAACATTCCCAATGGACTCTTGAGACAAAATGCCTTCCACATTCAGAGAAAGAACTATGGAATTGGATTGCAGAATGAAGCAGAATATTTTCTCCTGTGTTATGTTTTCTTTTGTTTTAGTTTTTCTCATGGTTTCTTCCATTCATTTTAATTCTTCTATGCCACATGACTAATGTGAAAATGTGCTTAATAAAAATGTATGTGTAGAACCCACATAAAATTGCATGTTATCTCAGGGAGGGAGGAGGAGAAAATCAAAGACTTATGAAAGTGATTGTAGAAAACTAAAAACAAATAAATTAATAAAAAAATGCAAAAAAAAAGACCTTGACCTAAAAGTTCCTATGGTGTCAGCAGAGACCAAGACATAAACTTAGAAGACAACCATGTGAAAAAACTTTAAGCAAAGCATTAAACAAAAATACTAATTGGATTTAAAAGCCAGCAAGGATAAGAAATGAGAGTGATGCATGAAAATTATGAAAAGAGAATTATTAGCTTGGTAAAAGAGGTATTAAAAATACTGAAGAAAATATCATCTTAAAAAACAGAATTGGTATAATGATACAAGTCATAAAAATTCACTAAAGGAAAGAACTCCTTAAAAGCAGAAATGGAAAAAAGAACTACAAAAGCTCCCTGAAGAATGTAATTTCTTAAAAATTAGAACTGGGCACATGGAAGCTAATGATGGAATGAATGGAAATTAATTCCATGAGACTTCAAGAAACAAAAAATCAAAAGAATGAAAAATAAAAGAATATGTAAAATATCTCATTGGAAAAACAACTGACTTGAAAAATAGAGCAAGAGGAAATAGGTCAAGTATTATTGGACTACTTTACGGCCATGATCAACAAAAGAGTCTAGACATCATATTTCAAAAATTATCAAGGAAACCTACTCCCCCCTCTCAATATCTTAAATGCAGAGGGATATTATAGAAATTAAAAGAATCCATTGATCATAAAATGACAAATTTTAAGAATATTTTAGCCAAATTTCGGTTTCCAGGTCAAGGAGAAAATGTTGCAAGCAGCCAGAAAGAAACAATTCAAGTACTGTGGAGCCACAGTCTGGATCACACAAGATTTAGCAACTTTCATATTAAAGCAGTAGAGGGCTTGGAATATGATTTCTGGAGGGCAAAGGAGCTAGGATCACAACAAAGAATAACCTACCCAGCAACCTGAGTATAATCCTTCAGGGGGAAAAAATAGATGTTTATGAAATAGAAGACTTCCAAGTATTCTTGATAAAAAGACCAGAGCTGTAGAAAATTTGACATTCAGACAGAAGACTTAAGTCCAGCGCAAGATAAGAGTACTATAAGGGAGTTAAACTGTTTATATTCCTGTGTGGGAAGAGGATACATGTAACTTCTAAGAACATTATCATTGTTAGAGCAGTTAGAAGAAGTCTGCATTGACGGAGGGCATGGGTTTGAGTTGATTATGTTGAGATAATCTCCAAAACAAAACAAAAACATATATGGTGAGAAAGAAGGATGAACTTGAAGAAAGGGGAAGGGACAGGTAGAACGATGAAATTTT
Organism: Potorous gilbertii; assembly: GCA_028658325.1. NCBI lineage: Eukaryota > Metazoa > Chordata > Mammalia > Diprotodontia > Potoroidae > Potorous > Potorous gilbertii. The sequence goes on from CM053769.1 coordinate 55,593,792, forward strand.
TCCCAAATAAAGGAGCTGTGCATGGAAGAGCTTCTACAGTGGTGGTGGGGAGTATGAGGAGGGGCAGGCAATGCTTGAAACTTCATCAGAATTAGTTCAAGGAGGGAAATACACACATACACACACACACACACACACACACACACTCAGCTGGATATAAGACAATCTTATCCAACAGGAAGATAGCAGGAGATGGGTGTAACATATTTGGAGGTAGGAAAAGGAGAAGGGTGGATTGGGAGAGACAGTGATTAGGATCAAGACAGACATTTGAGGACAGACAGGGTAAAAAGAGAGAAAGAAGGACAATTAGAGGAAAAGGGGAGAGAAATGCATAGTTCATGATTAAAACTGTGAATGTGATTGGTATGAGTTGACCTATAGAATGGAAGCAGATAGCAGAATGGATTGGAAACAAGAATCTAATGAGAATATGAAGAAAATACATTGTATGCAAGAGACTGATTTGGGAGAGAATTGAAATGAAGGACTGGAGCAGAGTCTAATGTGCTGTAGTTGAAGTGAAGAAGGCAGGGATGGCAATCATGATCTCAGACAAAGCAAGATATGAAAAACAGACCTAATTGAAAGAGATAATCAGGGAAGCTACACTTTGCTAAAAGGTACCATAGACAATGAAGTAATATTAAAATTTTTACAGCAAGTTTCTCTGATAAAGGTATCATTTTTCAAATACATAGAAAACTGAGTCAAATTTGTAAAAATAAGGGTCATTCCCCAATTAATAAATGGTCAAAATATGGAACAGGTAGTTTTCAGAAGAAGAAATGAAAGCTATGAAAAATTCTCTAAATCACTATTGATTAGAGAAATGCAAATTAAAACAATTCTGAGGTACCATCTCACATCTAGCAGAAATGACAGATGCTAAAGGGGATGAGGTAATATAGGTACAATAATGTATTACTGGTGGAGTAGTGAGCTAGTTCAACCATTTTGGAGAACAATCTGGAACTGCCCAAAGGGCTATAAAACTTTGAATACTCTTTGATGCATCAATACCCTACTAGGTCTGTACCACAAAGAGATTATTTTAAAAAGGAAAAAGATCTATATGTACACAATATTTATAGTAGCTCTTTTCGTAGTGGCAGACAATTAGAAACTGAGGGATGTTCATTGATTGGTGAGTTGCTGAAAAAATTTTGGCATATGATTGTAATGGGGGTACTATTGTGCTATAAGAAATGATAAAGAGGGTGATTTCAGGAAAAAAATAAAACGTTGCAAGATCCTTATGAGCTGATGCGAAGTGAAGTAAGATGAACTGAGAGATCATTGTGCACAATAAAGGCAATATTATAATGATGTTCAACTATGAAAGATTTGACTGCTTTGATCAATATAGAGATCCAAGACTTATGATGAAAAAAATACTATCCTCCAGAGAGAGAGAGAGAGAGGGGGGGGGGGGAGAAAGAGAGAAGCTGACGAACTCTGAGTGCAAATTGAGGAACAGTATAATTTTCTCACTTTTTTTGCCTTTTTGCAATATGGCTAATATGGAAATGTTTTGGATGATTTCACATGTATAATTGCTACCATATTATTTGCCTTCTCAGTGGGTGGGAGAAAATCTGGAGCTTAGAATTAAAAATAAATTAAAAATAAATAATTATTAATTTTTTAAGAGAAAAAACAAACTTCATTCTTGAGGACCCCCTTGTGCTTCTAGTTTAGTGCATCAAGGAGTGGGTGGAGAGTATCTCATGGCAGACATGCATGACCATAGAAGTCCTGTTTGCATGCAGATTATAGGGGAAATTCAAGATACTGAACCCTAACCATATGCATAGAATGGTTTAGATGCTATAATCCCAGAACCTAGTTTTCCTATAGAAAAAAGCAAATTTCCAGGGCAGCACTACTTTTGAGAGTTACTTTAGGGATAACTACAAGTTCAAGAATCAGTCATTTAGTCAACAAACTTTTATTAAAAGCTTACTACTGTTTCTGCTCTCAAGTTACTCATATTGTAAGGGGGAAGGAACATGTACATAATTATGTGCATTCAAAATATATACAGACTAGATGAAAGGTATTCTCAGAGGGAAGGCATTAGAGGGGAGGGAAATGAGGGAGGAAAGTCAGAGAAAGGTAAAGGACTTTTGTAGAAGGTAGAATTTCTGCTGAGTCTTGAAGGAATTCAGGGAAACTAAGAGGTAAAGTAAAGAGGAAGAACATTTCAGGCACTGGGGACAGCCAATGAAAGGTATGGAGTTAGGAAATGACATATCTTACGTTGCTGAATTATAGTGTGTGGTGAGGGGTCAAATGAAACAATACTGGAAATATTACAAAGGTTCAGATTGTGAAGATCTTTAAATGACATACAGAAGACTTTGTATTTGATCTTCTAGGTAATTCAGGAGCCTCTGGGGTGTATTGAGTAGGAAAGGGGTAAAGTGGTCAGAACTACATGTTAGAAAAAACTCTTTGATAGCTCACTGGAGGATGGATTGGTGTGGGGAAAGACTCCTGGGAGATCAATTAGAAGGCTATTGCAATAATCCAAAAGAGATGTGATGAGGGCTACCTAGCCCTCTACTGGCATATCTTTAATTATTATGTTATAGATTAAGATGTTATTAGTCACCTCTCAGACTGGGCGGAGAAAATGAAACCAGAGACTCTTATTGTCCAGCAGTTTATTAAGCATTTTGTCAGACAAGTCCTAAATTTGCTATGACTCCAACCTGTCTCTCTCCCTGATTTCCAGGATGAAAACTGTAGCACCATTGGGTGATGAGGATGTTGTCTTGAAGATGAGAAAATGTAAGGTTTAGACCAAAAAGGTGTCTAGATTTTTTTGCTGTTGTTATAGTTTTCTCAGCATAAGTTTCAGGAGTCTCTCTCAATCTTGCATTTATGCTGGTTTCTCTTGTTCCACTCTGGAGGTGAGAGAACGTTACCTGAAATAAATAAGATGACTTTATGTCCAAAGCCCAGCACTATTCCCTCTCCCTGTACATAAAATAGAGGTAACTTGCTCGTTATTTTTTGTCCAACCCATAGTTTACTCTTCCCTGGGACCCTGCAAGTGCCTGCTACACAAGCAATGGTAATGAAGAGCAAACTTGGAAAAAAGAAAGGAATAGGATGTCACTGAACCAGTGGGAATTTCCACTTGCAGCTTTCCTGGAAGCCACTGAAGTTTTTAATCCCTGAGGTAAGATGCAGAGAAGCAGCCTGGCATGTTGAATGGAGAGTTAGCCTGGGAACCAGGAAGACTTGAGTTCCAGTTCTGCCTCAAACAATTATTGATTGTGGGACCCTGGGCGATGCACTTGACCTCTCATAGACCTCAGGTACCTTTCTAAAACTAAGTTGCAGAGAAGCTTCTGTTGTGTGTTGGTAGAAACTCCCCAGTGGTAGTTCCTTGTAATAACAAAATCAGACTTCTATTTGAGGAGAGGGAGAGAGAGAGAGAGAGAGAGAGAGAGAGAGAGAGAGAGAGAGAGAGAGAGAGAGAGGCATTTTGAAGGGGGAGGTGATTTTTTTTAATGGAGAAAAAGAGGGCCACGAGAGTGACTCCAGTGGGGAGGAACTTGTCACGTGATTGGACGGGGGCCCTGCCAATTCATTCATTTCAGCCTCTTCAGCAATCAATGGTGACCACCACAGGATAAATGCAACTGCTGAGATCACTATTGATCATCAAGATGACTGGGATGATGGCCTTGGCTGTGCTGCCACTCAGCTCGCCTCAATTATCCCTTCTAAATGATTCCTCTCTAGAGTCCAAGAGTGGAAGGAAACAGAGACAGCAAAGTGTGGAGCGATCCAAGCAAGTCTTAAAAGTGGATTTCTTTTTCATCTATTTATGATCAGAGAGAGAAGGAACAGAAAGGGACAGTGAGGAGGAGGAGGAGGAGGAGAAGGGAGGATCCCTTCAATGCCACACTCTCTATCCAACATGCCATTCCTTTCCCCCTGTTACAGAGATGAGTATTGTAGACTTGGCCCCTATCATGCCTGCTATTGCTTGAGCAGCTTACCCTTGGTGGGGACCTTGTGACTCAGTGTTTGGCAGCAAATGCCAAAGCTAGGAGTCACTGACTGTGACCAGTGACTACTTCTCTGAGATTTTTTAAAAATACATATCTCATGTTTTTTATCATCTGTGATCAGTCAAGGAGAGAAAAAGCAAACACTTTGAATTTGATGCGCACAACCAGAAGAAAGAGAAAATTCTATCTTTCTTTTAGGTGTAGTATTTTTTCTCTCTTTCTTCTCTTTATACAAAGACAGACATTTATGATGCTGAAACCAATGTAGCATTTCTTCCTTTAGCTCTTGCCCTTCTCCCACCCATACTCCCCTTCTCACCCTGTTCTTCCAACTCCTCCTTGGACAAATTGTTAGATGTATTAAATCTAGGGCTATATTGAAGGAGGCAAGTGGAAAATATTTGATCCTGAGCACTGGAGCATACAGAAGAGAATGCAGTTCTCCTGAACATTTATTTTGTGTTCCTGACACCAGCCAGGGAGGTGGAGGGACCTCGTGCAAACATTTCATCGCCCTTTGCCTTTCAGGGTCCAAAGTGGAGAGCTATTACCGCAAAACCAAGATGATCCTGAAGAGCTCAGAGAAATGCCATTGAACTACACAGGGGCAATCGATGGGGATATTAGGTTTTTCAGCTTTCCAATATTTGGCTCCTTTACAGCCCTACTCTATAAAGATTTATGTAGCTTTGGGGGATGGTAGGAAATGCAGCCCATCTGATTTTGAAGCTGTCAGTCAGGAAATGAGATTGAATGACTCCTTTTAAGTGCTGCTTCAGCCCTGTGCTAGTGTATATTCAGTTAGGGTGCCATAGATCAAGATGTCATAGTCATCTCTCAAGGTTGGGATGAGAAGATGGAACCTGGACTGGCTAAGGCAAAGCAGTTTCTCAAACTTTCCTTCAGACTCCCCCTAAAGCTGCTGTGGCCTCAGATTGCTTCTTGGTCTGACTTCCATTATGAGGAGATTTTTTACTTTGACTTTCTATCCCCAGTACCTAGCCCACTGCCTTACTCATAGTGTTTCAAAAAGTTTCAACTGAACCCTGGATGACATGATAAAGTCTTCAAGTTGGTCCCAGGTTTTGATGTTCTAGGATAGATTACCTAAAGGTAGCACCAATTTCCCCATTTGTAGATTAATTTTGAAAGGTAAATATGGTCTGATAGGGGGCAGTTAGATGGCACAGTGGATAGAGCACTGGTCCTGGAATCAGGAGGGCCTGAGGTCAAATCCAGCCTCAGACACATGATACCTACTAGCTGTGTGTCACTTGCCCCTGATTATCTCACCATATAGATATAGAGATATAGATAGATAGATATAGATAAATAAAGCGATATCTATATTCCTGGAGAGAGAGAGAAAGAGAGAGAGAGAGAGAGAGAGAGAGAGAGAGAGAGAGAGAGAGAGAGAGAGAGAGAGAGAGACAGAGAGAGAGAGAGAGAGAGAGAGAGAGAGAGAGAGAGAGAGAAAGTCTGATAGCAATCAAAAGAAAACAGTTCTGTCTTCTAGGTTCTCCTCTTTGTTCTCTGTATGCCCATAGAGTAAGTTACTTGAGACCTCTCTATTCCTCAGTTGATTCATTTGCCAAAGGGGAAACAAACTACTAACTACTCTTATCTCTCTTCTTAAGATTAGAGGATTAACACAAGAAGAGACTTAAACTCCCACCAGAGGCCAAAGGTGCATCAGAGTCTGAGGGGGAATCACTAGAGTAAGATTGGTACTCTGGCAGAAAATATAACAAAGGCATCAGTTTGTTGAAAGCTTTACAATTCTCCAGAGATATAATTAAGGGTGATTTTTTTGAGGGAGTGGCAGCAGTGGGGTTGGACCTAGGATGTATTATGGAGCTTTGTGTCAAATGAGTTCAGTTGGTTAAAGCATGGTGCAACTCGAATCATGGTGATGGCTAAGATCATTTAGCTTTACTGGAATCCATGACTGTTCACTACTAGTCTGATATCTTATAAACAATGTAGGTCACAAAGGGGACTGGGCAAGAGAGTGCGGGTAACCAAGAACAACACCATCTCCATTGGTGGAAAAAAAGTTAAAAACATATGCCCATAGCATTATTTTCATATGTAAGAGAAAACACTCAATATACCAACTGATCCCTGAATATCTTAATTACCTAATTTACTGAGGAGAAGTGATTGGTACTTAGGATATGGAGCACTTAGTGTCTAAAAACAATACTGAATTTCCTGAAACGAAAGATTGATTTATTGTTAAGATAGCATAATCCTAGACCCTATCCATTTTAATAAGATCATTGGTTCATAGACCCCATAGTTGGAAGGAAAATTCAGTATCATCAAATCTATTCCCCCTTGTTTTATAAATGAGGAAGCTGAGGTTCAGAAAAATAAAGTGAATTAGCTGGGTTACACAGGTCATAAGTAACAGAGCTGGGAACCCAAGCTTTCTAGATTTGAATTCAGAGAAGGCGTTGATTGTTGCATAATTATATTAGAATCATGAAGTGTTTTTAACACCACAGAACTGTCACCTACAGATGCCCCATTGCGGCTTACATATCGGAAGCTTAATTCTGGCAATAGGCAATAAAAAATATTAATTTTTGCACCCACATGACCTGATGCAGCCTGAATATAGCGTACTCTCTCTGTTAGTAGTAATATTTTCCCCTTGCTCTGGACCTGTTTCAAAAGATAAATTTTAGTAATTGCATTTTGTACAGTGTTAATTATTTTAAAGAAACATTTTCTATGTGAACACTGTCAATGCTCAGTAAATAGTCATAATGGCCATTATGGTAACAAATTTGATGCTTATGGAAATGAAGGACTGTTAGCATGCTTTGAGCCAGACAGGGCACAAACTTGGGAGATGGGGTGTGAAATTTCCTCACCAGACTCTCGGTTCCTATACGTTGGGCCTACCATAGTTGGTTAGAAACACCTCATGAAATAGGTAAAGGTCATATTGTCTTCTTTGCATGCTCTGAGTGTGGAAGTTATTTCTTAGGGAAGATGAGAATTAAAAGTCTCATTTGGGGTGAAGATGGTAACTTTGTGATATCTTTCAGGGTCTAGTTAGGACTTTCACATTCCCAGTGCATATTGGGTAAGATATGAGTCAATGGGGATACACTCAGATGTCAAGGAGGAAACTAATCACTCCCCATAGTAGGAAAAGACTGAGAGTACTCATATGAGAATACAGACAAGTGGCTCAATATTTCCCCTTCCTGGGTAGCCCAAAGATGCAGGGCTTCTATATAGGGCAAGGCTGGCACTTTTGTTAGAAGCATTTGTCATGGATCTAGGTCTCACGTCTATTTCAGTGTTGTACAAATTGGGTAATCCGACCTGAAGAAGAGTCTTGTTATTCTACCTCCTCTTTCAAAAGTCTTCTACCACTAATCAGTGGGAAACCACAAGTCCCACCACAATGCAGGAAGTGTTCAGGGTTTGTCTTTCCCTGGCTTCCAAATTCAAAACCATTGTTTTGAAAGTCCACTGTTATCACTTATTTCACCAGTTCCCTTGATTTCCAGCTCATTCTTTTCCAGCTGCCCTAATTTTAGTCATTGCTTAGAAATTCGCCATTGACTCTTGAACTAAACTAGAATGAGCCTGCCCATAAGCATTGCCAGGTTGGCAGACTTTAGAAAGAGGAGGTAGAATAATAAACCTCTTCCACAGGCCAGATTACCCAATTTGCACAGCACTAAAGTAGATGTAAAACTTAGGTTCATGACAAATGCTTCTAACAAAAGTGTCACAGCAAACCCTCCATATATCATCACTCCCTTCCTATCACCATGACTATTCTCTAAAGAGCCCTTAGAAGTCTTGGCTGCAGAAAGCTGGATCTCATTCCCAGGCAGCCTTCACAAAGTTATAATCCAAGGCCACATTTTACCAGCTCTTAAGGTTTCAGTTTTGTGCTTTTAAGCCCATCCATTAAGTTCTCTTTGCTTTTCCAGAATGTGGCAAAAAGAGGGAGTTCTAGGATGATATTTTGCCAGGTATCCTTGATGCAAAACTGGTACAGAGGAGAAATACGCCTTTCTTGGGTTGGTTGTTGTGGAAGTGACTATAGTTTCCATAGATGGCTCAAAGCTCTATACTCATTCAAAGATGGGGCCCAGAGAGAAACCTCTACTAAGACTCTGGTTCACTTTCCAGGGAAATCTTGGGGCATGGAGGAGGAAAACATCAAAAAGGATGGTAGTAGTATGGTACGTGGTAGATAAGGAATCATGGGACCTTGGAATGAATCTTGGTTCTACTATTTCATTGCTATGTCACCTTAATCAAGCCATGTCACCCCTCTCTATGTCTATTTCTTCATTTGTGAATGACAGGGTTGGATTAGAAGAACTTAAAGTCTCCTTTTAGCTCAAAATCCAGATTCCAAAGTTTCCAATTGCTAAAATATGACACCTACTCATTAAAACTTAAATACTGGGTTAGGCCCTTAGTGTCAGAGGACCAGACTCCCTCCCTGCCCCCTCCCCCACATCCCAGTTTCACAGGATGTAACATGAGGCACACTAATGGTCAACCCTATCATTCAGTTCATTTTTTTCTGATTCTTTATAGTCTCCTTTTGAGTTCTGTTGACAAAGGTACTAGAGTGGTTTCCTGTTGCCTCTCCAGCTCATTTTACAGGTGAGGAAACTGAGACAAACAAGATTAAATAATTTATCCACAGTCACACAGCTAGGAGGTGCCTGAGGCCAGATTTAATCTCAGTTCTTCCTAATTTCAGGCCCATCATTCTATTCACTATGTCACCTAGCTGCCAATGGTCAACCCTTTAAGACTGCTAGTCAAATGGGAGCATCTGAGTGACCCAGTAGATAGAGTCCTGGGGCTGGAATCAGGAAGAAATGAGATTAAATCTCACCTCAGACACTTGCTAACTGTGTGGCTGTGGGCAAGTCACTTAACCTTTTACCTCAGTTTCCTCATCTGTAAATTGAAGATAATAGCACCTACCTCCCAGGATTGTTGTGAGGATCCATGAAGTAGCAATTGTAAAGCCTCTTGTACAGTGCCTAGCATGTGGTAAATCCTAATTACATGTAAGCAACAACGGCAGTGATAGGGAGACCATCTGATATGTGGGTGAGTAGACATTGATGGGCTGAAGGTTCTGACCTGCAGTTGTTTCCAGTCTCATCTGGCTCTTAATTTCCATCCAACATGGGGAGGCTGCTCCCAGGAGGGCCAGGGACATGCCCAGAGCCAGTATGGGAAGTTCTGTCAAATGACTGTAGAGAGTCCTGGGGACCATGCCTGGAATTCTGCTGTGTGGTGGGTTGTACAATTATAACAGCTTTCTTGCCTAAGGCCTTTGATGAACAATTATGGAAACAAATAGCTGCTGGAGTGGTTGAAAGAAACACACACATACACACACACACACACACACATCCCCAAACACACAAAACAAACAAAACAAAAAAATGTTGCTCAGTGGTGGCCCCCATCATTCAAATGGAAGCCAGATGTATTTTTTTTTTCCATCAAAGGCCTGAGAAAGGCAGTTTCATTGAGAACAGCCTCCATGTTCGGCTTCAACATAATTACTGAAACAGAGATCAACTCATTATTTCATATTTCTTCAGAAACAAACAAACAAAAAAATGCAATAAAAATTTCTCCCTGATGTTCCACAGCATAAAGACTGATCTGCCAGGCAAAGCATATAGCTCACCAGCTGATGGCTAAGCAGAGAATCTTCCTGTTAATGAAGCTGGAATGTGGAATGTGGTTGTAGACTGCTCTCAGCTATGGTTTATGAGATAGCTCATTGATAAGCCTTCTCCATGAACTGTTTCCTGCAGACTTACGTGAGCTTGATGATATCTTTCCCTTTAATCTCATTTTCTGCTCATTTTGTTTTCGCATGTCTTTGCATTATAGATGCTCCACTCCTTAACTCTATCCAACACTGAAGAACTTGAGAGCTATTTCCTAAACTGCTTCTATCCCTGCACATATTATCCCAATTTGATCGATGTATGCATCATCTTTGTCCCCTATAAAGGCAAGTATTTCCAAGTGAACCACTAGTAGAGAACCCAGAATCTTATTAGTTTGAATGCCCCCATAGGATTAAGCAGGATAGATCTTATCCTGCTTGAAGAGAATGTATTTCATGAAATTAAAGGGTAGGGAGTGTCTCTTGACCCTTCCTTCCACAACCACAAGTTTTCAGGACACCTCTCTCCCCTGGTTTTCCTCCTACCTAACTGCCTGCTCCTTCTCTATCTCCTTAAAGTATCTTCTTCTAGGTCACACCCCTAACTGATGTGTCCCTCAGGGTTCTGTCCTGGATCCTCTTTTCTTCTCCCTTATACTACTTCACTTGATGATTTCATCAGCTTCCATGGATTTAATTGCCATGTCTAAGCTCATGATTCTCAAATATACCTTTCCTGCCCCAAACTCTGCTGACTCCCAACCTTGCATCTCCAACTGCTTTTCAGATATCTCCAACTGATGTCCAGTAGACATCTTAAATTCAATAGTTCTAAAATGGAACTCATTATCTTTCCCCTGAACCACTCCCCCCCGCCACTACCGTTTTCCTCCTAAGTCTCCTACCTTCCCTATTACTATAGAAGATTCACTGAATGGGAGTTAACTCAGTCTAAATGAGTACCTGAAAAGGCTTTAGCCTAAAAGAGCCAGGGTCTCCCATTGCATGCTAGGTCATCTCCAGTTGTCCCAATGAATATCTGGGCACTGGACCCAGCTGACTCTGGATGAGAAAATGAGGCTGGTGACCTTGCACAGCCTTCCCTCACTCAGGTCAAAGTCAACTGCAATTCATGTCATCATTTCCCTTATGTCGTGGTCCTCTTCAAGAGTAAAGGATAAATACAACCTTTGAGTGGACCAAGCTGCCTGAATGGGGACTCAGACAATTGGGTAACTCAGCTCTCCTTCTCCCTGTCCCTCTCCCTGTCCCTCTCCTCTCCAAGGGAAGGTAAATTTTGATGGTCACAAGTTGCCCAGTTAACATAGGGTTAGATTTCTTTCTTTCTTTTTTTCTATTTCAGGTTTTCTTGGCAAAGATACTGGAGTGGTTTGCCATTTCCTTCCCCAGCTCATTTTATAGATGAGGAAACTGAGGCAAACAGGGGTAAGTGATTTGTCCAGAGTCATAGTAAGTGTTTCAGGACATATTTTTGAACTCAGGTCTTCCTGACTCCAGGTCCAGCTTCTGTCCACTGTACCATGGTTTCCTATTGCCTGTAGGGTCAAATACAAAATGTTTTGTTTGGCATTCAAAGCCCTTTAAAATCTAGGCCTTCCTACTTTCTATTTTCTTACACCTTAGTCCCTAACGCATACTCTTCTACACAGTGTCATTGGTCTCTTGGTTTTTCCACAAACATGACCCTCCATCTCTCTTCAGGTATTTTCTCCAGCTGTCTCCATGCCTGGAATACCCTCCTTCCTCTATCCTGATTACTGACCTCCCTGGCTTCCTTAAAATCCCAACTAAAATCTCACCTTCTACAGGAAGCCTTCCCAACTCCTCTTAATTCCAGTTCTTTCCCTTTGTTAATTATCTCTTACTATATAGAGCTTACTTTCTATATATTTCTTAGCATATTGTCTCCTCATTTAGATAGTAAGCTTTTGAGAGGAGGAATTGTCTTTTGCCTCTTTTTGTATTCTCAGTGCTTAGCACAGTGACTGATACATAGTAGGTGCTTAATAAATATTGATTAATTGTTGTATTGTGATACTGTGAGACTGGTATTCCAGAGTCTATAGCCACATATAACTAGGAGGACATTGATGTTAGAAAAAATAACCACACACCTCCAACTAGGCAATACCTTTGGAATGTTAAAATCTTTGCACACTATCCCAAATGCAAATTACTCTGCCTTCTTATCATAATTTCTTTCTCTCTAAGGTTACCTTTTTGTCTATAGTATAGGTGCTTTATATTTGCATTTATATGTATTTTGTACACACCTTCATATGGACACATTGACTTTCCCATTAGAACGTAAGCTTCTTGAGGGTGGGGGCTATTTTGCTTTTGTCTTTGTATCCTCAGCACTAGAATAGTTCCTAGCATGTGATAGGCACTAAATATATGGTTTCTTGTTTGCTTGCTTGAAATCTGATCCCAAATTATGCTCCATCTTTAGTACCTGTACCATATACAGGTGCTGTTGAACTGAGATCATACACCTGTATGTCAATCATCTGGAATACTGACAACTTTCATTCATCTTTTTCCCCCTCTAAGTAAACATAAATAGATCTCTTTTGGGGCCTCCACAAAGCCATACACTGATTCCTCATACTTCATTGTGGCATAGAAATGATCCCAACTTTTTGAGGACTGTAACAGTGGAGTGCTGGTTCTATGATGCTGGAAAGGCTTTACGTACAGGCCTGGCTGGTTTTTGCAGAGATTGTAGGAAATGGCCTAGCAAAGTGTGCAAAGGCTCATGAATCCATCAACAAGAGGGTAGGTGCTTAGTTAAGAAATCCTTTGATCAGAGTAACTCATGAAAGAAATAAAAATACAAAAAGTCCCTTAGTCCTGTGTGTCTTTCCATTCCATCTCACATACCACACCCTTTGGCTTATGCAATAATGATAGCAGAATAAGAGGCAGAACATTCTATAAATAACATGGATTGAACATTCGGAGGCACTGACTTAGCTATTGGTTCACTCTATGAAATCTGTGTCTAATAGTTCAGGAAATTGCTGAATAGTTATACATATTTGCATTATTGTTATAAATAAAAATAGTGTAGAAAAGAATTTGCAGTTAAATGGCAGGATGCTTTGGAAGTTGTCCTTGGAGAAATAAAATTTTTAAAAAGAGTTGGCTTTTTGTGCATCTGAAGTTCACAGAAATCAATTCATAGGATATTTGGCCATCTTATAGTGCCCATAATAAGCATTTGCAAAAAGAGCAACATGATAATTATTGCAGCTAATTCACCAACATCTTTAAAACAAGGTAAAGAGGGAGAGGAGCTCTAAGAAAATCAGAACAAAAACCTTTGAACTAAACAAATTATTTGATACCCTCTGACTTCAGTGACAAGGCAGATGGCAAAAAATGTTGAAGGATATAACCCAAGAGTACTTCATGGGGAAGGCCCAAGACTCACAAACCATCAAGAAGTCTAAAACCTATCCATTATAAATACCTCCTTCAAGAAAAAAAAACAGAGTTCAAATAATATCTCAAAAGATGAATTTGATTTTATTTTAACAGACAGAAAATGACTCATTACTGATCTGGGCTTCATTCTTGAGTCAGCTGTCCATGTACAGCCAGACCTGTAACTCATTAAAGATCAAAATTAATACAAAACTAGAATAAAAATGAGAAAAAGATATGGCATGCAATTAAAATACTTCCAACCTGATCTGTTTAAACAAGTTATTGATGCCAAAGAAATGAGAAATGAATAGAGAAAAAGACATTGACAAATTATAGCAATTTCATAAATGTTTAACCAGTATAAATCAATTGTCCAAACTAGGAGACCTGTAGCATCTAAATACTGACTAACTCAGCAAGCAATTGACCTACTTGATGGAGAAATGTGTAAGCTAAAAAGAACATGGACTTAGAATATAAACTCATCTTTAAAATCTTACCCAGAAGACCATGAACAGTACTGGATTGTGGACAGTGGAAGGTTATAAACTGTATCACTTCACAAAATAGTAAGAATCAGTGAAGGGGAGAAAGCAGAACAGCTTACAGACAATTTGATGGGAGTGCATAATAATTCTCAGGGCATTTAAAGATGAATCTAGAAGGATAAATAGGGAAAAAAGATGGAAAAGATTTGCAAATATTACTAGAACAAACTTTTACCCCAAAGGACAGTGAAACCAATATAATCAAACTCTATCACAGTTCTCAATGTATTTATAGAGGAAACTGAAATAACATTGAAGAAAGCAAAAATAAGAAAAATAACTACATTAGAACAAGTATATAGATAAGATTTACATTGGGGGCAGTGGTGGCAAATTCTTGAAGGCTTTGAGAGATTAATTATGAAGGGATCTGAAGTAATGGAACAAACTAAAGGTATGGAAAAAACAACCTCAAGTCTTGATACACATTGATGTCAATGTGACATTAATAACTATTGACCCATATGTCTATTTTCAATGAATCAATCTTTCCTACTGATGAAAATAAATATTACAATTATCTATGCACCCTCTCAGGGCATTTTTTTTAAAATGAGGACATTGCAAAGGAACATAAAAGATTTTGACAAGTGATATTCCACAGTAGACCGCATCTTAACTACCATAAACAGATTGAAAGATTCAGAGAATACAAGATTTGGTAAAATTTTTCCTCAACAAAATGTCTATCATGGATTTTTCAAAATGACATGACTCCTTGAAAGATGATCATATTTATGACCTTTTCATATTCCTAAGTTCAAATTTGGCCTCAGACATGTTGTCTGACCCTAGGCAAGTCCCTTACCCCTGTTTGCCTCAGTTTCCTTATCTGTAAAATGAGCTGGAAAAGGAAATGGCAAACCACTCCAGTATCTTTGCCAAGAAAACCCCAGACAGGGTCATGAAAAGTTGGACAGGATAGAAAATGACTGAGTAACAACAAAAAAACCAAAAGAACACAATTGGATCTAGTCTATGATTTCATTCATCAGTATATTTCCTTTTCTTTAAATTTATTTCTATTTTTTATTAACAAAAACAAAATAATGAACACGGAGAATGCTGAGGGCTGGGAATCATTTTCTAAAACTTTTACTTCCATTTTCCTTTGAAATTGGTAAACTTAAAGAAAAGAAAAGAAAAAGGTATTTAATTGATGTAACCAGGTTTTAGGGAGAGTAAGCCCTTGGTGAAAAAAGGGTGTTCCCAAGCACCTAGCCACCTGTACTCCAAAGAAGTTGTACAAGAGTGTACTGGAGCTAGCTGAGAGAGCCAATTATTAATTTTTAGTGTAAGCATTTATATCCAGAAATATACAAATGCTACAAATCTGGACTTGTTTTATTATTTTGTTGATTTGTAGGTCAACATTATTTTCTTTATGTTTATTTATTTATTTTTAGCTTTCAACATTCATTTCCACAAAATATTGAGTTTCAAATTTTCTCCCCATCTCTCCCCTCCACCCACCCCAAAATGATGAGCACTCTGATTACCCTTTCCCCCAATCTACCCTCCCTTCTAACACCCCTCCCTTCCCTTATCCCCATCTTCTCTCTTGTCTTGTAGGGCAAGATAAATTTCTATACCCAATTACCTATATTTCTTATTTCCCAGGTGTACGCAAAAGCAATTCTCAACACTTGTTCTTAAAACTTTGAGTTCCAACTTCTCTTCCTTCCTCCCTCCCCACCTATCCCCACTGAGAAGGCCAGTAATTCAATATAGGCTATAGATGTGTAGTTTTCCAAATGACTTCCATAATAGTCATGTTGTATAAGACTAACTATATTTCTCTCCATCCTATCCTGTCCCCATTTCTCCTATTCTCTTTTGACCTTGTCCCTCCCCAAGAGTGTTTACCCTCCTCCCATTTGCCCTCCCTTCCATCACTTCCCCCCCCCACTCTGCTTATCCCCTTCTCTCCTACTTTCCTGTAGTGTAAGACAGGTT
Organism: Potorous gilbertii; assembly: GCA_028658325.1. Classification (NCBI taxonomy): domain Eukaryota; kingdom Metazoa; phylum Chordata; class Mammalia; order Diprotodontia; family Potoroidae; genus Potorous; species Potorous gilbertii. The sequence goes on from CM053769.1 coordinate 55,609,469, forward strand.
TTCATACCAAATTGAGTGTGCATGTTATTCCTTCCTTGAGCTAAATGTGGTGAGAGTAAGCTTCACTTTATAACCTCACATCTCCTTCTTTTCTCTCTCTATTGAAAAAGCTTTTTCTTGCCCCTTTTATGAGAGATAATTTGCCCCATTCCATTTCTCTCTTTCTCCTTCCAATATAGTCCTCTCTCACCCCCT
>CM053769.1:55610163-55774606 GCA_028658325.1 Potorous gilbertii
CTGCCAGATCCTGTATTATCCTGATTGTATTTCCACAATACTAGAATTATTTCTTTCTAACTGCTTGCAATATTTTTCCCTTAACTTGGAAACTCTGGAATTTGGCTACAGTATTCCTAGGAGTTTCTCTTTTTGGATATCTTTCAAGAGGTGATTGGTGAATTCCTTCAATATTTATTTTACCCTCTCGTTCTAGAATATCAGGGTAGCTTTCCTTGGTAATTCATGAAAGATGATGTCTAGGCTCTTTTTTTTTGATCATGGCTTTCAGGTGGTCCCATAATCTTTAAATTGTCTCTCCTGGGTCTATTTTCCAGGTCAGTTGTTTTTCTAATGAGTTATTTCACATTGTCTTCTATTTTTTCACTCTTTTGGTTTTGTTTGATAATTTATTGGTTTCTCATAAAGTCATTAGCTTCAATCTGCTACATTCTCATTTTTAAAGAATTATTTTCTTTAGTAAGCTTTTGAACCTCTTTTTCCATTTGGCTAATTCAGCTTTTTAACACATTCTCCTCACTGGCTTTTTGGACCTCTTTTGCCAATTGAGTTAGCCTATTTTTAAAGGTGTTATTTCCTTCAGCATTTCCTTTAACAAGCTGTTGACTCAGTTTTCATGATTTTCTTGCATCACTCTCATTTCTCTTCCCAATTTTTCCTCTACCTCTCTTACTTGATTTTCAAAATCTTTTTTGAGCTCTTCCATGGCCTGAGGCCATTGCATATTTATTTTGAAGGTCTCTGATGGTAAGTATTATTCTTTCTCATCCACAAGGATGGAAGGAAGGACCTGTTCACCAAGGAAGTAACCTTCTATAGTCTTATTTTTTTCTTCCTTTTTTTGGACAATTTCCCAGTCAGTTACTTGAGTTTTGAGTCTGTCAAGAGGAGGGTATACTCTGGGGACTTCTAAGTTCTCAGTTCCTCCATGGTGGCACAATCAAGGAAGAGGAGCTTACTCCCTGGTAGGGCTAGTGGTTGAGATTTAGATCAGCTGCTCAGTTCCCCCAGGGACTTTAGGTGAGGGCTCCACAAAGGAACACTGTCATTGCTGCTGCTACTGCCACTGCTTCCTGGGGCTGGGGCAAAGCGGGGACCCTGCTCCCCTCTCACCCTTAGAAAAAGATCTCTCATTGACCTCCAAAGCTCTATTTGGTGTCTGTGGGGTAAGGGATCTGGGAACCTCCACTGCTGCTGCTGGAACCCTGCCCCTGAGGGCTGCTCCAAGTGCCTCTCGGGCTGTGCTCTGCCCCATGTCTGGTGAGACTGACCTTTCTTGTTAGCCCTCTAGGCCACCCTGATCTGGAAATCTCTTTGACTCTGTCATTCTGCGGCTTCTACTGCTCCAGAATTTATGGAGAGCCATTTTTTACAGGTATTTCATGGACTGTGGGGGAAGAGCTAGTGTATGTGTGACTTTCTATTCTGCCATCTTGGCTCTGCCTCCCCCCCATAGGTATATTTCACAGATACTACAAATGGACAATAAATGACATCCAGTAATGAGGAGATAGAATACAGACTGAACCGACTAGAACATTAGGTAGTCATTTTAATTATATCAATTTTTTCCTGAAAGAAAAGCTGTCTTTTGAACACTGTTATCATTCTGGTGATGTATGACTATGAGTTATTGAATATCACAGCCTCTGAAGACCTGCACTTGAGCTCACCAAAAGGGCATTGGGAAAGTGAGAGTTTGGTATGAACCCACTAGGACATATTATAAACAAGGAATAATGAAGTGGTTTAAATGATATCAGAAAACTATATGGTTAAAATGGACAGCTTACATGTTCCATTTTTTATCTTCATGCTATCTGAATAATTCAAGGAAAATCTGTACTGTATTAATCTTTTGGGAAGGCATGAACAAGAGTCAGGTAGGATGTGTAGGCATGGATGAGTTATAATTTGTCTTATTAAAGGGAATACCAGCATCCAGAGATCACAGATCCACTGAAGCATTGTTTTTATTTTTCCTGTGTGTTGTTACAATAATGTCTTTTGTGTAAACATAGATTTTATTAAAAAGGCACTGTGATTTTATGGGACTTGATGCATTAGCAACAGCACAATGCCATTGAAAATGGGACCATTGGAATACTTCTTCATCTATATGGAATTCTTCTTCTATTTGGGTTCTGAGGAGGACACTCTCCATGACACTGGTGAGCTTTGGTGAAACTACATCTCATAATTTAATACTTTTATTGAAGTTCATAACCAGAGACTTATTGAATAGGATTATTTCTGCAGCTGCATTTTTTAAAAGGGATTTTCAAGGAAGTCAAGAATTCTTTTTATAAGATACCAGAGGAAGTGCTTTATTGAAGGAGAGTGTGGTGGCAGTGGCTTTCTTGATATGAGCAACTCCATTTCAGGACAAACTAACAGTCACAAACACTCCCTAAGTTGATGTTTCTCTCTATCCTAGTTCTTGTGCAAACCTAGTTAAGATGTAAAAACTGCTCTGTCTCATCCTGAGGCAGATAACAGATTAACAGATTTTCACTCCTCTGGAATGCAACAAACTGACCCCAAGGCCAATAGCAGACCATTTGGGAGGTCAGATTGATTATTTGCTTTTCTTATGCTGTAAGAACTGGTAGAAAATGAGTTGTTGTAAAAAAAAAAACAAAACCAAAAACCTCATTAGCTTCTTAGAACTTCTATCCCCTGTGGGTCAACTGAAGATTCTCTGTACTATGGCTTGTAATTCTCAATGAATTTTTTTCTTCTGATTTGCAACCCGAATTGTAAATTTTGGCCATTTCCCCCATGGTAAGAGTCTATTGTTTTTTCATATTTTAGTTGAAGATATTCTATACATGTATATAGAAGTTCAACTCAAATACTAATGAATCACTATGAGTAGTATACAAACTTAGAAAAACAGAAATTAAATATTATCTATGTTGTATTGTACTTTTATTTATTTTTAAGAAATTTCCCAATTACATTTTAATCTGGCTCCTGCCACATTCAGGGACTTTGCAGGCCACTAGTCACTCTGCCCCCAGGTCTAAAGTTTGACATCTTAGTGTAGATCATTCTCACAAGCATTATATGAAGATGAGAAAATGGGCATATGATTTGATAGTTATTGATGCACTCTTGATTTCCTTTTATTGACTGGCCATTGCAGCATGCACAATCCTCTCCCCCTCCCCATTGTTTTGGTAATTTCTCTTCAAGTATATTGTCAAAAAAAGTGCTCCTATAGCGTTTTCAATATTGTGTCATTCCAAGAATGAATTTTCTCTGTGTATACTTGATATGGACTAACAGCTCTTTCAAATTTTTTCTTCAGTGTTATTTCTGCTTTGACACACTGCATGGGTGGTTACTGAGGTGTTAGTTTTCAAATGTGGTGGTTGTATTGTCATTTGTATTAAAAATGTATTGTCATTGAAGCTCTGACATCTGTTCTATTTTCTTTCTATCTGTTGTCTTCCTGATAATTTAATTTATGAAAGCTCTTGGGATGATATGGCTGTTGGTTCCTATGAGAAGGTTTTTGTTCCTTTATGAGGCAATGCTATTTGTAATCTTTTGCTACCCTCCTTCATGGAATTTCAAAAATGAGTTTGTATTTCAAATTGGTGCTGCATGTGGCTTCCACATATTTCTACCTTACCATAAAGTAAAGTACCATACTCTACTAAACATCATGTGTTTGCTGACTAAGGCATTTTAGGGCAATTCTTATTGTGGCAACCGATTGATGTTGTTTAAACTTTTATTAGAAATAATGGTAACCAAGGTGAATATTCTTCTATTTGTCCATTATTCTTCCTCTTGCTTTTGAAATTCATAGATTATTTGAAGATTAAGTTGAAGCTGCTACAATTGTAAATAGTATTAGCAATGTTCAATGATCCTTAAGTTGATATGCTATTGAAAGAAATGAACCATATCAAACCTGATATTCCTATGAGAAGTGAAATCAGATAACATAAAGTTGTGGTTCTATGAAAAAAGAGATCATAGGTTCTCCTTGAAGAAGAAAACAAAGGAGTTGGAAGAATAGTTTTATAATACGTCCAAAGGCAATAAGGATCATCTTTGCATAGGATGCTTGGTCATGGTGTCATATTGCAGTGCCCATTATAAGCAGAAGCTAAAAGACCAACATGAAGGTAATTTCAGTTTCTGCATTTACTTCTGTTGTAGATGAAGGGAAGACCCACATGATACTTTTTTAGAATAGTTTCTGAGAGGAAGAAATCTCGTAGCCTAAATTAGGTAGGGTAGAGCTTCTCAAGCACATTTCTCATATTCAGAGATGGAAGATTATCTAGACCAATCACCATATTGTATAGATGAGGAAACAGGTCAGAGATCAACAGATTTCCTCAGTCACCCAATTGTATAATTTTCAACCTTGCTCTCCCTAGTTTTATTCTCATACCCTCTTCTATATTACCAAAAATTTCAGTGTTCTGGAGGAGAATATGAGATAATGGAAATGGAAGTAATTTCATTTGGAGGAAAACCTCCAAGTAATATGTCAGTGTTATTGCTATTAGTACTACAAAGGCATTAGTATTACAAAACCAGCTCTCACAGGAGTATAAGATTGGAAGAGACCTTAGAAGTCTTCTCTGAATAATATCATCTACAAGTTAAATCTCAATCGTTATCAATCAATATTTATTAAATGCTTATTATGTGTCAGATTCTATGCTAAGTGCCAGGGATACAAAAAGAGGCAAAAGACCGTTTCTGTCCTCAAGTAGCTTATGGCATAATGAGAGAAAAAATATGCAAACAAGTATATACAAAGCAAGCTATGTAACACAAATGGAAAATGCTTAAGAGGGAAGTTGCTGGAACTGGGATTGGGGAAGGCTTCTTGTAGAAGATGGGATTTTAGTTGGGACTTAAAGGAAAACAGGAATGTCAGTAGTCAGAGCAGAAGAGGGAGAGCATACCACTTATCAGGGGCAGCCAGAAAGAATCCCAAGAGCATAGAGATGGAGCACCTTTTTTGTACCTTGTCAGAACGCTGGTGTCACTGACTTGAAAATAGGTGTTGGTGGTAAGGTGTAAGAAAATAGGAAAGGAGGACTTTGAATACCAACAAACCTTTTTTTGTATTTGACCCTTGGAGCAAAAGGAACTCATTGAAGTTTATTGAGTAGGGGGCGGATGTTGACATGACTGAACTTGCACTTTAGGAAAATCACTTTAGTGAACAGGAGACAGATTTGAGGCAAGTAGACCCATCAATGGAATAATCCTGATGTGGGGTGATGAGAGGCTGCACTAGAGTGATGGCAGTGTCAGAGGACAGAGGGAGGCATATTTAAGTGATGTTGCAAAGATGAAATCAATAGACCTTGGAAACAAATTGTACATTTTGGGGTGGGGGAGATAGTGAAGTGTATAGAATTTTTCCTATGTTGTGAGCCCTCAGGGCTTCACAGCTTGGTATTGCTCTCTATAGCAATAGAGCAGGTAGGAGATGCGAAGGTTAGGGGGGAAAGATAATAAGGTCTGTCTTAGATGTATTGAGTTTGAAGTGTTTACTGGACATCCAATTTGAGATGACTGAAAGGCAATTGGAGATATGAGATAGAAGGTCAGTAAAGAGACTGGAATAGGATGGATTGATTTGAAAATCATGAGTATAGAGATGGCAATTAAATCCATGGAAGATAATGAGATCACCATGTGAAGTAATATAGAGGGAAAAGAGAATCCAGGACAGAAGTCTGAGGAATACTGAAAAAGCGTGTGATTTGGAGGAGAATCCAGCAAAGGAAACAAAGAAGGAGTGGCCAGATAGGGAGGAGGAAAACCAGGAGAGAGTAGTGTTCCAAAAACCTAGAGAAAAGAGAGTATGAAGGAGGAGAGTGATTAATAGCTTCAAAAGCTGCAGAGAGGTCAAGAAGAAGCATTGAGAAAAGGCTACTGGAATCACTCTGTCTCCATGAAAATGATCTCTTCTTGCTCTACAGAATTGAGAATTTGGTGGGGATGGTCTTCCATTCCTCTCGGAAATTGGAAAATTAGAAAATTTTATTCCCTGAGATACCATTTCTCTCTTTTCTGGACCTTTGAAATATATTCTCTTAAAATCTAGGGAAATGTCAGCCTATGCTTAGTTTTCTGCTCTTTCTCTAGAACAGAGTGGAACAATCACTTTCTTCAAGTTTCCTAACATTTCTACACTGACAACCAATTCCTCTTCACTGGCCAGACTCAGACTCAAAATAGTATTTTCCCTCATTTCTTCTTTTCCCTTGCATGAATAAAATCATCATTAAGGTCAGCAAAGAATTTATTAACAACGCTGCTTTTGGTAAAGGGAGAACTCCAACAGATGTCTGGATCACTAAAATACCGCATTAATACTATACAGCATGCCTGCGTGCAAGGCTCGGGATCTATTTCCTGAGCTCCTCATCTATTTCTTCTTTCTGCCTTAGTGGTCTGTAACATACTTCCACAACAATATTACTTCAAGCTTTCACCATACTATTCCCCTTCTCATGATTATATCTTAATATACAATCTATGATTTTTTGTTGTCTAGTCTGTTCCTTTGGCATAATGCATTTTTTTTCCAGAATTTTACTCTAGTCATAAATTTCATTCCTCTAAATCTCAATGATACCCGATGAGGTCAAATGTACTTATTTGCCACAGTATATCTCTAGTGTACTTTGCTTGTAATTTATATGTGCTTGTATGAATGTCTTGGTCCATGTGATTTATTGCTAGATCTTTATCTGGATTTAGTCTCCTGTGGTGGAGTAATTATTGGTGGACTCCTAGCTACTCTCCCCCTCCCCCGTGTTGTACCTACTTTCTATGGTGTCTAGCTTGGTAGCAGCGGTAATTTTCTTCTTTCTCTTTAATTCCCTTCCCAAATTCATTTCCAGATTAAAGATAGTGTGATTATACTTGTAGGACTTCAGGAAACTGTCTATCTTATTAGCCCTCATGAAATATACTTCATCCCTGGTGAAATGTGTATAATTCTTGTATTTTAAGGTGGTTTAGAAATCTAAATTCCATTCTCTGACTTCTACTTAACCAGTTGTTCACTTCCCAAATCTATTTCTGTCTTTTAAAGCCCAATTCTTGACTGTTAATTATCAGACAGGATGAAATCATCAGCTTTGCCACTAAGACATTCCGTTTCTTTCCTGGGATTTCAAAATCACTTGCAATGCGTTCTAGGTTACTGCTAGCAGTATCGTATATCACCAAAACTGGATAGTGTTTGTCAGATTTGTCACATCTGGGAAGGTTCACTGTCATGTCCTGTATACATGTCCCATGAAAGGAATCAGCCTCCCAATTGTAAAGGTCAAGTTGGCAAACAGCTGTTTTGATACCCCTTAGCACAGTCTCTGGCCACCACTGTTTTTGTCTCTTCTTTCTCTGCAAGCAGATACCATTTGCTGATTCACTTCGTTATTGCTTAGAGCAGTCGTTTCTTTTCGAGCTAATATTGTGATTACTGCTATAATTATACCTCAGAGGGTTTGACTCCCTCCCTCAATTACTTAGCTCCAAGTATTTAGTTTTAACATGGTTGGCATATAATACTAGCTAAAATTTGTACAGCACTTTAAGGTTTACAAAGTACTCTACATACATTATCTTGTTTGATCCTGTTAGGGAATTTCTCAAATCCAGAAGTTCTAAGAGCCTCCTGGAGAGTTACTCCTGGCTCCTTGGTGCTTTTGATTAGAGGCCAATAAATCAAGAGGCAAGGCTAGAAGATAAAAGGTTTAATTAGAATCAGCTGATGGGCAGTTGCCAGGTGGTCAGCTACTCCACAGAACAAAGGGAAATACACATATACAGTTAATCCATTCCACATTGTAACTTTCCGCATTGTGGTTTTGATATATCATGGGTTGGCATAAGAAATTAAGTGGGAAAAATTTAAAAATAAAAATATTTTAAAAACATTTAAAAAAATAAATTAAAAGGGAAAGTTTTTGGGGAATTTTGTGGAAGCTGCAAATGACATGTGAAGGCCAGTAGATGACACAGAAAAAGTTTAGAAACTCAGAAATGCATAAGATATGTGTATAACATTGCATAATATCAGTATATTTTATCTTCTAATACCATAATAATTCAGATTTCTTCTCTGGTAGGAAGGGAGGGCCCAAAATTTACATGCTTTTCCAGATCATGGGGATACAGGACCCCTAAAACCTCTCCTCCACTGCCCCCCAATGTGGGAGAGTTTTATCCAACTGTAGGAGAGGTGGAAAAGGCAGTTCATCAGGTGAGGCTGTTCAATCATTTCCCTCTTTTGTGAGATTGAATAACAAGGATAGGATATCAGCTGATTTGAGGGGAAATGTCCTAACTTTGGGTTTGTAACTTATTAATCTTTGTGTAGCCCAAGATCAGGTCTGTTCCTATGAGGGTGTTTCCCTGTAGTTAATCTCATCAGACCCTGTTGTGGGACAGAAAGTCTTTACTTAATCTCAGCAGAATATCAGAAAAGGTGGTACTGGAGGTTCTACTAGTAGAAGTTTTGAAATCAGAATAGAATACAGACTGAAAGTCTATCTTTATGCTCCTATTTTTTCACCTCTGTGGTTACTCTTTTTTTTTTTTTGGAGGGGGAAGGCAAGGTAATGGTGGTTATGTGACTTGCCCAAGGTCACAAAGCTAGTCCATTGTCAAATGTCGGAGGATGGATTTGAATTCATGTCCTATTGACTTGAGGGCCAGTGCTCTACTCCCTGAGGCACCCACCTAGCTGCCCTTCTTTGGTTACTCTTTCTGAGGAGATGTTATCCCCAAACCTACAGCAGGTTTTTATCCATATCCTCTCCATTCCTTACAACAAGTTAGGGGCTACTATCATCTCCATTGCAGAGCTGCACAAACTGAAAATGAGAGAGTTTAAATGACTTGAAGAGGATCACAACTGGTGCATTTCAGAGTCAAGATTTGAACTCCACTCTTCTTGGCTCCAATCTTGACTTTCTGAGCTGACATGTATTTTAGACATTAACTCTGACTTGCAAACAGTTTCTGAAAGTTTACCAGCCGACAGAACCCTTTAGCGCTACTGGAGTCAATTTAATTTCTAGGGTATACAACATTTATCATCTGTTCTCTCATTCTCAAATACTTTCAAAGATGGTGGAATTAAAGCTTTATTACAGTGGTCTGGTTTATATAAGCTCCAACAATAGTTATAACATAACACTAAAAAATATATTCCTATAGGGGTACAATAAAGATGACTGAATTTTTACTAGACAGTCACCCTACTGGGTCCTGGGTTTCTATATGATTCCCTTTGAGAAAACATGTTTCTCCAGGGAAACAAAAGTTGGTAGGCATACACATAGAACAATTGATCTGTCTGTCTTATAGGATATCCCTTGTAGTCTGAGACTGCTTTAGGGGCTTCCAAATCAGATAGCACTGTATGTTTGATCAGGGATAGCACCTGGAGAAACACACTGTTGTTTGGAGTTCCCACAGTTTCAGAAGGCCCCTAGGCAGGTAGATTAGTTCTATGAATACCTTACCAGATTTGACAGGTAGGGCTGAAATCAGTGGAAAGGAGAAGAACAATTCATCAATATCCATGCCATGCTGTGAGTTTTGGCCCAGCCTAAAAGGAACCTGGGACTGAAGGGGTTAACAGAGAGAGATGAGGGGTTGAAGGGCACTTTTGACCTAAATCAGTCACATGTGGGAGAAAGGGGCAAAAGGTAAAAACCCACAAAAGTGGCTAGTGACTCCTGGCAATGCCTGACTTCAGAGGGCTTAAGTGACTTACCTAAGGCCGCACAATTATAGGATTTGAACCTGACTAGCACTTTTTCTACTCTACTCTTCAGGCTGTTTGGGGAAAGTTGGGAAGTAAAGTAGATAGAGAGATAAAACATTTATTAAGCAGCAGATGACCCAGAAAAAGTTTAGAAACATAGAAATTCATTGCACACACACACACATATAGTATTGTATAATATCAAAATACCTCTATGTGTCGGGCACTGTTATAACTATTGGGTACACAAATATTAGGAAGCAAGATATTTCCTGCCAGGAGATACTGGCAAATGTTTAACAACCTACTCTATGTGGGTGGGTGGGTGGTGGGGAAGGAGGGAAATGATTCACTTTTAAGTTTAATCTGCATTATTAACTTTTTCTCTATCATTTTCTTAAATCTAGAATAAAGGTATCAAACATTCTGCCTATGGGCTACATTGCTGCCTGCAACATTATAGAGCATCTGAACTGAATTAAAATATATTGGGAAGTATTTAACAAAATAAATGAAAATACAGTAGGCTATAGATAATGTTCATATATGGTTTTCCAAGTCAACGTGACCAGGAGGAATGCTAATGTGTGGTTTAGTGGTCCCATTTCTATTTGACTTTCACACCACTAGTTTGTACAATCAATAAAAATAATAAATCAAGCCCATGATTTGTAGCATTTGCAGATTTCTGAGGTGTAAATACTCACACTAAAATTTCAACATTTGGTCATTGATAGCCAGCATAAACCAACTTCAGCATAACTCTGGACTCTCTGCCCTCAAAGAGCTTACATTATAATGGTGGAAACCACACACAAAGGGGCAATATACATAGTTTCTAATTTTAGAGGAAGGTGAGAATGATAACCAAGAGAGCGGACAAGATGGGGAGATAGCCAGAAAGTTGGGGCTCAAAAAAGAATGAGGAAAAGATCCTGGGGAAGCCAATGTCAAGAGTTAAGGAGTAAGAGCAGAAGCCTGGAACTGACCAAAACTCATATCTATTCACGGGATAGTTGGTCAGATGAATAGCTAGAGATTCCTGGGAGGAAAATAAATTTGAAAGTGAGCTTATGGTCACAGCTATATTTTAAAGGAGTCACTTTGTTTTAATGACCCCAACTGCTATGGTTTTTAAGATGATCAAGGGTGGCCCTGTACTTGAATGAGATCTGGTAGGTTGTAATTAATGATTCACCTAGCAAAGAACAATGGATCATTGGTTGAGAACTTTTAGGGAATCAGATAGTTAGGACTTATCAAATGAATGAAACTCAGGTGTATCCAGCTACTTAATGGCCCAAAGCATGCTGTTTCCTTGGCTTCAGGGTTGGTGACCTTGGGTTGACAACCTGATCCCAATTTCCAGCTTTACTTCAAGCAAACTGCATTTGTCTCACTCCATAGTTGGATCTTTTCTTTTCAACCTAGGTCAGCCTACCCGATTCTGGATTATAACCTGATTTCAGTCAACTGTAATATGAGGGCTCAGCAGAAAGAATGTGGAGGTGGTTCACTTGTCAACTGAGTACCCTGAGGCAGAATGTGAAAATTGTAGAGAAATCCTACATTCCCCAAGAGATATATTTGGCCTTTCTTGACTCTGTGCCTTTGTTCATATTTTTCTCTTCAACTGAAAGACCCACCTCTCTTACAAACAAATCTTACCCATCTTTTGAAGCCTATCTCAAAATCCATTTCCTGAATAAAGTGACTTTAGATTAGATCATAAATGATCTTATTCTCTGAATTCTCAGTGCTCATGACCCATGAAACTGTTTTCACTGGATGCATAATTACACATAGCCTGTGAAATTCCCACAGGATCAATCAACAAGCATTTATTAAGTATCTACTATGTGCCAGGTATTGTGCTAGGTATAAGAATATAAAGACAAAGAATGAAACAATCCTTCCTCTTAAGGAGCTTATATTTTAAAGGGAGATAAATAAATATAAAAATATAGATGAACAAATGTAAAGAGAATAAATACAAGTGCAAGCAAAGTAGTTAGATGCATGGTAATTTAGGTGGGAGAACATTTGTGCTTGGGGGGGGTGGCAATCAGGAAAGTTTTCATGCAGAAGATGGAGGTTGAGTTGCATCTTGGAGGAAGAGAGAGAATCTATGACACAGAGATGAGAAATCTCTTTCAGATCTGGAGGTTAGTCATAGCAAAGACACAGAGATAGGAAATGGAATGTTGTTGAAAAGAAAGACAGTTTAAAGGGAGACCAAACTACAATAATACTCAAAGGATAGGATGGGGCCAGGTTGTGAAGGACTTTAATCTAAACAGAAAACTTTATATTTTATCATAAAGGAAATAGGGAGCCACTGGAATTTACTGAGTCGGGGAATGACATGGTCAGATCTATGCTTTAGGAAAATAATTTTGGCAACAATGGGGAAGATGGATTAGACTGGGGAGAGAATTGAGGCAGAGAGAGTCATAGACTAGGTGTAAGGCAATGAGGGAATGAACTAAGGTGGTAACTTGTGACTAGAAAAAAAAGAGGATGGATACAATAGATGCTGTAGAGATGGAAACATCAAGATTTGGAAAATGACTAGATATATGGAGTAAATGAGAATTAGGCATCAAAGTTGCCAGTGAGATTACAAACCTGGGAGACTGAAGAAAATGGTGGTGTCTTTGATTGCAATAGGGAAGTTTGTAAGAGGGGTAGGTTTTGGGGAAAAGATAAGTGGATTTTTTAAAACCTGTTGCATTTGAGATGTCTCAGGGACATGCAGTTTAGAATGTTTGATGGGATATTGATGATAAAAGACCAAAGGTCAAGATTGTAAAATGTCAATGGTGGACTATGCCTTAGTGAGTTCAGTTCTCTCATTTTCCTGAGTCTACTTAGAACGCACCTGGCAACTGATGATTGACACCACAAGAGTTAATAGGTCATCATAATAAAGGAATTTATGTATTACTAGGTTTTGCAAAGCACTTTATTTATGCTATCTCCATTTGATCTCATGATAATCTTTGTGAGGTAGGTACTACCAACCTCTCTGAGACTCAGTTTCCCTATAAAGTGAAGATAGGAATAAAACCTACTTCACATTGTTATTTGTGATAAGACAGCATATTTATAGCACTTTGTGATTTTTAAAGTGCTTTATAAATTGGGAACTTTATCTTCTACATCTTTTTTTTTTTTTGGCATGAAGAGACATTAAGTTATAGTTTAACAAAGTTTCCCAGACTTTTTTTTGGAGTATGACACTCAATGCCTTTCACTAGACTTCTAAAAAGTGTTGCCTGACAGATACTTATTTTTATATTTAAAAGGAATTATAATAGTTTTTTACTTTTTTGAGGTGATTGGACATCGCCTAAGGATATTATAAAACAAAGCTTGAGAAATCATTGATTTAATAGATTTAATAGATCATGTTTGACAATAGATATATGAATGAGCTGGGCCAGTATCTTGCTCTACTTAGTCTATCTCTGAAAGATGTACCAAGGGATGTGTTAAGAAAGGAGCCAACCTCAAAGGTTTGTATATACCTGTTTTCTCTTATACTTCTGCCATCTATAAATTTAATCCACAGTCAGAATCTATTTGTAGTTTATTTTGTAAACATTGGAGGGGGGTGTTAATAAGTTCCTTAAATTTAATGTCTTCCCTAAGAAACAATATCTTTAATTTGTTCTGAATGTTTCTCATTCCAGCTTCAAGGTGTATTTCCTACTTGTATTCTAGGATTTGGTGAACTGGTTCATATTCACCTTTACAAATGCCATTTATGTTTCTGTAATTCTTCATGATAACTCTCCTTGGCCTGTCCAGACTTGAAAAGCTTCTCCAGAAGAAACATTAATTTTAGGTCTTTCCCCCATATAACAGTCTACCTGTCACTTTGAACACTTTATTTTCCCTTCTCTGGATATTCTCCAGTTCTTTCATATTTTCCTAGAGGTAAAGTGATGATAACTGTCTATAATATGCCAGGTGTGGGTATGCTATAGTTTTGTAGAAAGATAATATAATGTTGTCATTCAGTTTCCAAAGCATCATGGTAAGAAGACAATTCAATGAATTTAATTATTTTTTATAAAGTCTTACTGATGTCCTTTTTTTCTTCCACAGTAATTTGCCAATATAGCCTTCATACTCCCCCATGAAACTCTCCTTTGTAACAAAATAACAGTTAAATAAAATCAATGACTCTCTATGTTTTTCATGTGTAGGGTCCCATAACTCTATGGAGAAGAGCAAGTATGTTTTACTATCTTTTTCTGAAACTGTAATTAATCATGACAATCCAAGTTTGGCTGCCTATTAGCATTGTTTCCATTTACTTTATTGTCCTGATTTTGAACATTATTTTTCTGTTTCTAAATCTGTTCATACAAGTCTTCCCCTGTTCCTCTGAATTTCTCATATTTAATCTTTCAGCAAATAATGTCCCATCAGTTTAAATCAACAAGCACATATTAGACAACTACATTGGGCAAGGCACTTTATCTATGCTATTTCCATTTGACCTCATGATAATCTTTGTGAGATAGTTACTACTAACCTCTCTGGGTCTCAGTTTCCCTATAAAGTGAAGATAGAAATAAAACCTACTTCACATTGTTGTCTGTGATACAAATATTGAGAGGACAGAGGTGAGAGGACACAGATTCTCAAGGAAATTAAATTGGGGGGAAGGATAAATATACACATAATTACTACAAAAGGAAAACAGCCAAGCAATAGGTGATAAGAAGTTTGAGCAGGAAGAGATCATTTTCATGTAGGGATAGTGATAGCTTTCATTAAAGAATGATTCAGACCAAGCTTCTTCAATGATTGTAAATTTAATTAAGATCACAAAGATCTTGTTTATCCTATCTTTATGATGAAACTGCACATCTGAGACGCAAGATGGATCTCCCAACCTGTCATATATTTATTCTACATTATAATCCTTAAAATATTTGTAGGTTATGATCAAATTCCTTAGTGTTATCTTCTCCCACCTAAACATCTGCAATCAAAAATTAAGAAATGTCTCTATTCATAACTTTATTATCAAGTTACATGACCATGGCCAACTGATTTAGTTTCTTGTTGCTTCAGTTCATGTACAAGAGAAAACAACAATGATCAATTCCTTATAACAATTAATATGTTCATGGAAAAGGTGATCCAAACTTAAATTTCCTCATCTTATCCCCAAACAAGTATATGAATGTAAAACCTTGGTTTAATGATACTATTTCAGCACTGACTTCTTGGATAGCAATTGCAAATGATTTCAAGATATGAAACAGGTGTTTCTGCATGGTCCATTGGACAGAATGAAGAAAAATGTCCTCCTGGATTACCCTGCAGATGATGTACTCAGTGGTTTCTACTTTCAGATGAAAAATATGCTCAATCATATAGCCGACAGAATTCCATCTGGTCTGTCTGCCGTATCCTGAATTGAAAAAGAAAGGCCTCTCCATTTCTAGACTTGGGCGAGAGTCTTACCATGTTTCAGTGAAGCAATTAAAACAGGTGTGTGTCATCTACACCTGCTGCCTCTGTAAACAGTCAGCACCCATACTCATGGGTCGGAAAATTACTTTTAGGTTGTGTCTGTATGGAAGCAAATGGCTGTTTTGGCAGGGGCTAGACTTGCTGTTGAGTTCAGTGCAGAGATCAGTGTCAATGCAAGACCCAGTTCTTCCCTAATTCAAACCTTTGTTTCCAAATATCTGTTTGTGTACCATTCCAGGCATTTTTCCAGACAAAAAAGTCTGCAGATTGGCTTCTGGTAGGTCTGGTCCCCATATGACTATAACTGGGGCTAAAAATTTAGAGCTTTTTGGAAAGACTTACCTCATATAGACCTTAGCTAGTAATTGTAGAATTCTAAAACATTTGGAAATTTGGAGTTCCATTCATGAATTTTGATGTATGGAGTTCTATGTCTGGAGTCAGGTAGACTTGGAATTCAAATCCAGTCTCAAGCGCTTACTAGTTATATGATCTAGGGAAAGTCACTCAACTTGTTTTGCTTAGTTTCCTTGACTTTTAAGTAAGGATATTAGCAACACCTATCTCCCATACTTGTAAGGATCAAATGAAATAATATTTGTAAATATTAATTACGGTGACTAGCACAAAGTAGATGCTGTATAAATGTTAGATATCCTCATCATCATCATCTATCATGACAGCTGACCTTTGCCCTAAAAGTCAGGACACTGATCTGTAATTTCCATTAGTTCACCTCCTTGCTTAGCAAGTTTTGGTCAGAGATCTACAATATAATATTACCCACAGTGGGTATTATTTTATTAGCCTTTCTGAATCTCTACTTCTTAATCAGTAATTTGCTCAAATAACTTGTTGTAAATTCTAAAGTGTTATATAAATTTGAGATATTGTTATGCAAATCCTCAAAGTTTCTACCTTTACTAGTCTTTACCACTGTAGATAAACCCTAAGAAGTTATCTTATGTACATTTTGATGAAATAACTTGTATAGGATATATAGCTAGTAAGAGTCAAAGGTGAGATTTATATCTACATCTTTTGGTCTCCAAATCCATTATTCTGATCATTGTACCAGTCTATCTCCCACTTATCATTGTTGTCTCATACATTATCAATGCTATAGCTATTTTTACTATTTCTGAAAACTTTCAAAACAGGTAGACTTGAGATTGCAAATGACAACACAAATTGATCCTTGACTATAGTTATTATTAAGTGTTCCTAAAGGGCAATCCATAGTATTGTGATTTTGAACTATAAATCACTTGTACTGAATATCAAAATAAAGCATTTTTAGTTGTTTTAGCCAAATAGTTGATTCATTCATTATATACAATTAAAAAGAACCTTGGAGTGGCCATGAGAACTTGGGTTCTCATCTTAGCTCTTTCAATAATAAGCAGAGTGATTTTGCCTGAGTCTAAATTTCTCCCTCCATAGAATATAGGGCTTGGATTCAGGGACTTTAAAGGTACCATCTAACTTTCAAATTCTGTGACACATTGATCCCTGAAATTTTCTATGGTGGTGTCATAATGAAGTAAGACACATTAATGATCGCAGAACTGAGAAAGATCTTGGTGAACATTTAGCACAATCCAAATGTGTATCCAAAGAGTAAAGTTAGTTTTCTGTAATCTCATACATTTAGTTTAAAAGTGCCTAATAACCATTATGAAATTGATCACTTAATCTAAGCTTCAATTTTACCAAGATAAATTTCATTCACTTGGATAATTCTCTATCCAAAGAATTTATTGGATCAAATCTTCTCTTCAGTGAACTTCTGTTTGTGAGTCCCAATTTGATTTCAAGGTAGGATGTGCATAGCTCCAGTTTATTTTCATATTAACAAAGATTAATCTGAAACAAAAAAGAGTTTATAATACAGATAGTCTGTATACATATGTGCATGTTTTACACATATATAGCATATGATATACATATAGTTATATCTATACATATATCTATCTATCTAGATAGATAGATATATGAACACAAAGATAATAGATGGATGATCTATCCAAGTTTCAGTTATAAATTTATGAGGCATCTATGGCTTCACAATTAAAAAACCCAATAACTTGGAGGCTCATACTTTTTCTCATACTTTTAGAAAGTTATGAACTACCCAAAGGAGTGGAGATGATCGGTGCAATCTTAGGGACAAAATAACCCCAAGAATCCTTCCAGTTGTCAATGTTATCTATTTCCAAATTACAGGGTCTTAAATGTTAACTTTAAATGTTAATAATTTAATTGAAATATTGAAAGAGACTAACATAAAAAGTTAAGATCTGTTGGACTTAAGGTTAAGTCCAACTTAACTCAGCTTCATTTTCCTCATCTGTAAAATGAGGAGGATTGAACAGAACTGTAATAGAATTTTTTGCTTGTTTTTTGCTTGACAAGATCAGTTGGGTAGGATGAGTGGGAATACTTTCTCAGATGTAGAGTCTGGGGATGAACTGACCAATCAGAGGAGGAGGCCATGAAATGGAAAATGTTGCAGAGATGAGAAGACCATCAGGGAGGAAGTAGCCCTGGGATTCATGGACTGAGATATCCTCTTCTGATAAAGGGATTTGGACTGCCATGAAGGGGTGAGGAGAAAGAACACAAGGAGCCTGTGTGGTGTCCCTGCCTCCAGTTTCTCCTCATTCCAATCTATCTTTCATCCAGGTGCTAAAATGATTTTCTTGAAGTGCATGTTTGACAAAATCACAACTTCCCTCCCCACTGCCTAACTCAAATTCTAGTGACTTCTATTCTCTCTATGACCAGATATAATCTCTTGTGTTTGTCATTTTAAGGATCTTTGCTAACAGGTCTCTTTTCTTTCCAGTTTTCTTTCACATTTTTCTCCTTCATGTACATGTAATGTTAATTATGTTAATGAGAGTTAAAGATCTTTTCCACCCATTAATGGGCCTTCCCATTAAGGGAAGTTTGTTTAGGGGAGATTTGTTTTGTAGGAAGGCCCACACCTTTTGTTAATGTCTAATGAGGCAATTGTTCTCAAGGGTTGTGATACCCTCTGGCTCTGAAAAATGTGTATATATTTTGAGGGTAGGTTTTGTTTTAGGGGTTTACTCATTGGAAGTGTATGTTTGGCCAGGCAAGATTCTGGGTAGCTGCTAAAGGGCCCCCTGGCTTTGAAAACTCAGATGTTGGTACTTCTCTTTCTGGTAACTATGTATGTATGGTCAGACAGTTGGATCTGTCTGTTGATCTGTAACATATGGTCAGACAGTTGGGAGCCCTGTCTGTTGGTTTTTCTGTCTGTAATTTCTGCTTTTAATTTCTGTTTATATTTTCCCTGAAGTTCAGAGTGTTGACTAACCCTTTGAACTAAGTGAATGATATATGTTCTTGATTAAAGTAGATTATTGACACCTCAAAAATTGCTTTCCTTTTAGACAAGCACATCTAAGAACCTGTGTAGCAGGCCCTCCTGTGTATGCCAGGTCCTTGCTATTTTATTACACTACAAGAAGAAAGGAAGGAAACAAACATTCATTAAATTTCTACTAAATGTCAGGCATTACTAAATATACATATTATTTTATTTGAACCTCACAACAACCCTGAGAGGTAGGTACTATTACAGTCCTTGTTTTAGAGTGATAAAACTAAGGGAGATGGTAGACTTGTCCAGAGTGAGACAGCCAATAAGTGTTTGGGGTGGGATTCAAATTCAGTCCTTCTTGCTACTTGGCCCAACATGAACTGCTTTGACACCTAGTTTCCTAGTTCAGTCAAACTAATCTAGTTTTTGTTATTACATGGCACTCCATCTCCTGCCTCCATGCATTTGGACTCTCAGAATGTTCTCCCTCCTTATCTCTGCCTCTTAGAATTCATGACTTTTTTTAAGACTTAACTCAGACATGACTTTCTGCTGAAGGACTTTTTCTAGTTTTCCCTTCAGTTCCTCTTCCCCAGATGCTAGAGACTTTCCCTGGAAGGTTACTTTGCATTTAACAATATGTACATACATCCATCCATACACACATACATATATACATACATACATACATACACACACACATATATATATATGAGTGTATGTGTATGTGTGTGTGAAACATATATATTGTAATATATAATATAATTAATAATATAGTATATGTGATGATGAAGCTAGATGGCACAGTGGATAGAATTCTGAGTGCAGAATCAGGAAGACTTGAGTTCAAATTCAGCCTCTGACACTAACTACCTTTGTGACTCTGGGCAAGTCTCCTAACTCTGTTTGCCTCAACTTCATCTGTAAAATGAGCTGAAGAAGGAAATAACAAACCACTCCAGTATTTTTACCAAGAAAATCTCACATGGAGTCATGGAAAGTTGAACACAACTGAAATGACTGAAGAAAACAGCATCTATAATAACAAATATATGAGTGTATACACACAGAGGTATGTATATAAATATGCATACATATTTATGTATGTATATACACATGTTTTTCTCCCTCATTAGAATGTACTCCCCTTGAGGGCAGAGATAATTTTTACTTTATCTTCATATTGTTATGAATCAGCACAGCAGGTAGTCTACAGTTAGCACTTAATAAATGATTGTTGATTGACTGAAAGTGAGGAGACCTGAATTCTTATCAAAAATCTGCTGCCAATTGGCTGTGTGGCTTTGGGTAAGACCTTTGAGTAAGCCATTAAATCTCTCTAGGCTTCTATCACCTAACAACTCACACTTACCTAGTACTTCCAGTTTTAATAATCATAACTAGTATTTACACTTAACTTTAAGGTCTGCAAAGCACTTTGTGCTATCTCTGATGATCCTCACAACTCTAGGAGGCAGGTATCATCATTGTCCCTATTTTGCAGATAAAGAAACTGAGGTTGAGAGAAGTTAAGTGACTTGCCCAGGGTCATACGACCTCTAAATATCTGGTGTCTAACTTCAAGTCTGGCACTCAAATGATCCACTGAGTCATCTAGATTCCTAGGTGTGTGTGTTTGTCATTTGTTGCCAAAGAAGACCATGCCATCAAAGAAATAATGACATGACTTGTACTTGACTTTGTTTTGAGTGAGGGAGGGGCTATGTAGGTCACCAGTCTCACTTCTCCTCCAGAGCCATCTGAATCCAGTGACCAGATATTCATCAGGATGACTACAGATGACCCAGGATGAGGCAACTGGGGTTAAGAGACTTGCCCAAGGTCACACAGCTAGTGAGTGTCAAGTGTCTGGGGTGAGATTTGAACTAAGGTCCTCCTGACTCCTTCACTGGTGCTCTATCCACTGCACCACCTAGCTGCCTATAGATTCCTAGGAATACTTTTACAAAGAGCTTTCCTCACTAAGATCTTTTAAGGTAGGCATTTCAAGTATTACTCTTTCCATTTTACAGATGAGGATCCTGATCCTGAGCAAGTGAAAATGAGCTGTCCATGGTGGCAGAGCTATAATCAGGCCTCAGGCACAGGGCCCCACCGTCTAGGTTTAGCACTTCTTCCACTAAAGCATACACATTTTCTTATGCCTTTGAAATGTGAGGTTTTATGTGGCAGATAGTGCTAATTAATTCAGCTTTCAGATGCCAAAACCAGAAATCAGAGCAACCTAATGAACCTCGATGATCCCTAAGGTCCAGCTCTAAATTCTAATATCCCTCACATATTTTGTTGAAAGCTGACAGCCCCTGCATTGGGCAGCGATGATTTCCAGAGGACACAATTGGATGCTTTCTTGGCAATATGACTATTTATTCCAGCATCACTTGAGTAAATTAAATTGTCTTTTCTGATTTTCCCCCAAGCTGCTCTTCTTGGTTGATGGGATTGGATGAGAAGGCAGAGTCTGGGAGCTGAGTCGTGGTGATAGGTACACCAGGACATGTTGCTGAATGTGACAATTCAGAACTGGAGAGATCCCTCCTCCCCAAACCCCCTTCCCTCCATGACCTGTTCTTCATTTTCAGTACAAGCTCGGCTAAGCTGCCATTCAGCAGTTGTGGGAAGAGATAGATCATCTGAAAAAGCAGAGCCAAATATTTGATTTGGATGATTACGCTGCAGGTGTCTCATCAGAGCTGTGCTGCCTAGATTACTAATTATTTTCCCTCAACTTAGGGCCTAATGCAGGGAACATATAAAGCATGGCAAAAATCTGGAGGGATGGCACTAACGAATGAAACCCTGGACTGTTGATACCAAGGGTTCTTCAGTAGGGGCATTAGAGACCATCAGTGGACACAAAGGGAGATGGATTCCATAAAATAATTAGGATTCCTTTCCTCCCCCTCATTATTCTTAAAGCAGTATCCTTTGGAAGTAGCTATATCCACCTTGCTCAACTCAGAGAAAAATAAGCATCATTATATAAAAACCAAGCCAGAAACAGCTGGTGTCATTATCTGAAACTCTTTCAGTCTTTTAGGAAACCACTCAGGATATCTCCACCTTTCAGGAGGGACAACTAAGTTAAGACTTCACAGAAAAGTATGGGGACTGATGGGAGAAGTTAAAGGAAGGCATATTTGGGTTTATTATGTGAAAGAATACAAAGAATATGTGAAAGGATTGTTTCCTAGTGGAGAGGATTCTGAGTTTGGGTTCAGGAATTAAGGAAAATCTTAATCCCTTCTCTAGCAGGATGACTTTCAATGGATCAATTAACCTCCCAGGGCCTCATTTTCCTTATCTATAAAATGAATGGGCTGGGCTAGGTGACTTACAAGGTCTCTTTGCAGCTCTAAATGAAGATTTTATTCTTCTGTGTGCTTCAGGCAACTTTTCAAGATTTATCTACTAGGTCATTGATGGGTTACTCCATGCTTAGGAAATGAGCTCCTCCGAATAGGAATGTTTAAGAAAGAACTAATACTTAGAACTGTCTAAAAAATGGAAATGAAATACTTAATGTGGTAGTGAGCTTCTCATCACTGGAAGTGCTAATAATTCACATTTATATGGTATTTAAGGTTTATAAAGAACCTTTCCTATAGCAACTCTGAGAGGCAAGGAGTAATTATGCCTATTTCTTTGATGAAGAACCTGAGATTCAGATTGGAATAGAGGAACTGTTTCTAGGATTTCTAGGATCTCCAAGTGCAGTGTGTGATTTCCATCATGCCATATTGCTTCTCAATAGTTCATATAGACTGAATGATTATTAAGGAAATTAGAAGGTTTTAGACTTGGAAATAACATTAAAAATAATTGTGTCCAGGTTTTTCCAAAGAGAGAAGGAGAATCTTGTCAGAAGAGCAAGGCTTAAATCCTAGCTTTGCAGCCTATTGCCAGGGGAAC
This sequence comes from Potorous gilbertii, assembly GCA_028658325.1. NCBI lineage: Eukaryota > Metazoa > Chordata > Mammalia > Diprotodontia > Potoroidae > Potorous > Potorous gilbertii. Next base: position 55,632,717 of record CM053769.1, read on the forward strand.
AGTCTGGAAATATGGAAAAAGGAACAAAAATCTACTTCCATTTCAAGAAATACTTGGAATTTATGGCTTATTGATTTTTATTAGTAAGATAGTCTTCACAGTTGAAGAAAAACATGTTTTTTCTGGGTATTAAATTGACATGGATCAATTTAAATTTATTTAAACATATTTAAATAATAGCTAGGGCAGCTAGGTGGCAAAGTGGACAGAGTTCCAGGCGTGAAACTAGAAAGACTCATCTTCTTGAGTTCAAATCTTGCCTCAGACACTTCCTAGTTGTGTGACTCTGAGGAAATCACTTACCTCTGCTTCAGTTTCATCATCTGTAAAATGTGCTGGAGAAGAAATGGTAAACCAGTTCAGTACCTTTGCCAAGATATCCAAGTGGGGTCACAAAGAGTCAGACATGATTGATATGACTGGACAACAAAAAAGATTTTTGGGACACCTTGTATATTCAGGCTTTATAATGCCTATGTATCTCTCTCTCTCTCTCTTTCTGTCTGTATACATACACATATATATTTTATATATAAATGTTATAATATGTATATCATATATGAATATGTTATATATCTATATATTTATCATGGACAGTGATTTTGCTAATATATGTTTGAGATGAGAAAAGAAAAATCAATAGAATTTCTCATGGAAATCATATGGCATTTGGTGCCAGAGGTCCTGAGTTCAAATCCTAGCACTATCACCTTGGTGACCTTAGAGAAATTATTTTTATAGCTAGACTAGACTAGATGGCCTCTAAAGCTTCTTCTTTCCTCCCTGCCTCCTTCCTTCCTTCCTCCCTTTTTTAGAGATTACATTCTCCTAAGTGGTAATGTTCAGGTATGACTGATGAATAAGTAGTATGTCTGCAATATTATCTCTTTCTTTGTCTGAGGGAACTCAAGAGTACCTAAAACTAAAATTCAGGTGGTGTTAAAGCATAACACAATGATCCATTTTTTGGATGTGACATAATTAGGAAGGCAGAAGAGTATGTGAAGTAAAGAGAAGAGATTCTAGAAGAGTGGACTCAACTTGTCTACAAATCTACCAATTTCCACTGTTTTACTGTGAAATTCTGACAAGTCACCAGGCAGATAAATAGAAATGTTTCCAACTTTAAGTGTTTGGGTCTGTGAGAGGTTATATTGCAGATGACTTACCCAAGGTCACATAGTAGAACCGATATTTTAATCCAAGTCTCTTGACTCCAAAACCAATGCTTTTCTTACAACAATGCGTGCGCGCGCACACACACACACACCACCTTATATTACAAATGTGGATACTGAGGCTCTAAGACATAAAGTGATTTGCCCACAGCCATACAGATAACCAGCAAATACTCATGTATTTAAAAGCTTGTCCTGGTAAAGACTTTCTCTATTTCACCTCTAAAGACTGAACTGGAACTGGAAGCAATGGGTGAAAAAACTGGACAGCTACAGTCAGCCTACAAAGAAAGCATAGTTTGAGCATCAGTTTCTTAGGAGTAAGTGGGGAAGGAGATCTTGTAAAATGAGTTTTATGGCAAAAGGAACCTGAGTGGCCTTTGACCTTGGGAATGGTAACTGTCTCAGGCTGGTGGAAGACATCGAAGTAAGGTGCAATGAATGGAGGTGGGGCTGTAGCCCTGGGAAAGGACATGTGTTTTCATCTCCTAGAAGATGGTGCTTTGGGATAAAGTTCCCCTTGTTCTGGGGTAATTGCTAGCTTAAACTTGTCACAATGACAGAGTTACTGTCCTCAAAGTATATTATCTAGTCCAACCACTTTATTTTACAAATGAAGACATGGAGACTCAGAAAGACCTGTCAGACAGTCAAAAAGCATTCATTAAATGCCTGCTGTATACCAGGCACTGTGCTAAAGCAGAAGGGTTGATAGGATGTAAGTTCTTCAAGGGCCGGGGCAATCATGCTTTATATTTGTACCCCCAGCACTGATCACAGGAGCTGGAGCATCCTGGAAATGTAAATTCATTCTTTTTTTCCAATCTATCAGGATATTACTGTGCAGCCACCTAAAAGAATTCTCTGACTAAAAAGTGCAAAAGCCTGGTTTGATTTAAAAGGAGAGTGCATTTAGTATTCCCTCCCTCCTCTTGCAATTTGTGGCACCTTATTAATGATGCTTAATTAGTGGTAATGCATAATTGCTGAACTTAAATGGATCTTCACTCATTGGCTCCTCTAACCAATGTTTTCCAGTACAGGGTATCCCCACATGGCCTTGCTTCTCAGGAATAACATAAAGTATGTCACCTGACTGACTTGCTCAGCAGTTGAGACAATGAAGAGGAGTAAGGCTTGGTTCTTCCAGGGTCTCTCTCTTTTTCTCAGCAAGCCCCTCTGCCCATCTTCTGAGACTGCTGGGCTCTCTCCTGGTATCAAACAACCCCATTGTTCCAGAGGCTGGTAGCACCAAGCAGGTGGTTCCCCCTCTCAGAGAGAGAGATAGAGTGATGCTCTCACCCCATTCCTCGCCCTCAAGGCTTTCTGGCAATGTCAGGCATCGAGGCACAGCAAGTAATAAATTTCCTTCACCGCAGGGCTAAGGGATAACACATAGGTAGGTTTACTGGGGTATTTCTACTTTACTTAGTTTGAATGGAAATCAGTACTAAGCAGACTGAATTAGGAAGAAAGGCTGTTAAGCTGACCAGGAGTGTAGGAGGTCTTAAATGCCCTTTTAAAGATCCAACTCAATTGTCGCATGTGATGGTTTTGTTTTTGTTGCAAGATGTGAGTTTCATCCAACCCTGCCTGCTCATCCCTACTAGGCATGGCAAAGGAAATGATCATGGGGAGACCAGACAGTCTGTTGTTCATGTTGTTACACTGTTATGGTGATTGCAGTACAAATTCTCAGGGTGGAAAAAAAAAGGTATAATGACAGATTGTGTGATTATACCCCTACTTATAATTAAGCTGTTACAATACAGACAAGCTACTGCTCTCTAATGTCACCAACAGAAACCTCTTTGCTTGGAATGGAAAGTGACTCACTGGCAATTAGAAGTTTCCCTACAGGACTACATTTTCAGACCTCACAAACACTCCAGTCAGAGGATGCTAAGGCTCATCAGAATTACAGAGGAATGTACAGATACCCAGGAGCTGCCATCTGATCCCCAGGTACTGAATGTGGTCCTGGTTATGTATGGGGCTGTCATTATCAAAAATCAACAGCCTGCAATGCACATAGTGCTTGGCTCTTGTGAAGTGCCTCACTGACAGTGTGATGGTGATGCTGTGGGGCTATGATTCCTATGATTCCTTCATTTCATCATTGACATAAGGAAAGAAAGACAATATATTTGGTGGGCACCAAGGTGAGATCAGCACCCAGATGACATCCCTGACCAACTGTCAAAGTTTTGCCTTTGGGTTACTGAAGATTGCAAGGCAATGGGTGAGGTAGGGTTCTTCTCTACCCTGCTGATACCATAACTCCTTAGTATTATGGTAGTGCAATAAAGGGGAAAGAACACTGGTTTGCAGTCAGAGAGGCTGAGTTTAATCCTGATTCTGCTGCCTAACTATGCAATCATATTACCTTCCATCTCTCGGCCTGTCATCTGATTTGAACAATATATGGGTTAAAGAAGATGATGTCTAAGATGATCCCTTCCATCTTTAGATTCTATGAGCCAAAGTGCTCTATGGAGGATGATGGACAGACAAAATGACTTACAGTTTTAAATTTAAGTATTAAAGGAATTAAACTTAAATTTCTAGACCCCATGAAGGAAAGTGGGTCCTTTATTTATTTTTTTAGGAGCAGAGAATTGGAGACAAATGAAATGCCCATCTAATGGTGAATGAATAAATATATTATGATGCGTGAATGTAAAAGGAAATCATTGTGCTATTAGACTGTAAGTTAATTGAGGGTAGGGATTGTCTTTTGCCTCTCTTTTTATCCTCAGTGTATAGCAAAGTGCCTGGCACATAGTAGGCATTTAAAAATGTTTATTGATTGTTTGAAGTAAAATGAAATAAAGTGAAGTAACTGGAACCAAGAATACAATATACATAACATAAACTACAGTAATGTAAATGAAAAGAACAGAAAGAAAACTGAATATAATGAACTGAATATAACATAGCAAACAAGGTTGGCTCCAAACACGAAATTTAAGGATGAATCTCCCTCTTTCTTTGGAAGAGAAAGAGGACTATGAGTATGGAGGTCTTTATTTAAGACTTGGTTTTATGCTGTCTTGGTTGGTTATATTATTTTTTTTCCTTTTTGATTTTTATTCTTAGTTATAAGAGATGGCCCTTAGTGAGAGAGAGAGGGAAAGGAATATGTTGAGAAATGAAAGTGTCGTAAAGTCAAAAGATAGCCACAAAATCTTTTTAAAATGTGTTTTTCATGTGTTGTTAATTGTTACATTTACAATAAAGATAATTTAATAAAAAGAAAAACAATGCTTTATGGTTATGGGGAATTGCTGTGTAGTCTTCTTACAAATAATATCAACCATTTTAACTTAACAAACTTAATTCTAGGCTACTTTTATTTCCGTCTATGCTTTCCTACCTTTAGATCATAGAGAAAAATAAGGATAAATTCTCTCTCACTCTTCTTTGATTGGCAGGGCTCATATGCTCAGAGGCATCTGAGTGTAATAGAAACAGCTCGGAACAAAATTTAGATTCTAGTCCTTTGATCATTCCTTCTCTCTTTCTAATCTTCAACCTCCCTTTACCCACTGGCTACTTCCCCGCAGTCTACAAATATGCCCAGCTCTTACCCAACCTTAAACAACCTTCAGTTGACCCTGCCATTCCCTTAAGCTATTATACTATCTGTCTCCTCTTTCATTGCCTAGAAAAAGTCATCTTTTCCTAGAAAAAGTGATCTAAGCTCCTTGCTTCCATTTCTTTACAGTCAAATCACTTCTTGGTCCCTTTCAATCTGGCATCTGACTTTCCTGAAATTGTACTCTCAGCTGCTTCTCATTTGTTGAATCCATTGGCTCTGTCTCAGTTCTCATTCTTCTTGACTTTTCTTTGCATCATGTGTTGGCCACACTCTCCTGAAGAGCTTCTTCTCCCTAGAACACTACTTTTTCCTGGTTCTCTCACCTGTTTGACCAGCCTCTATTGATGGATCTTTATCCTTTATCGCCTCTTTCTTTCCTTCTCCCATGAATTATTATAACCCATGATTCTATCTTGTACCATCTTCATTCTCTCTCTCTCTCTCTCTCTCTCTCTCCCCCTCCCTCCCTCTCTCTGTCTCTCTGTCTCTGTCTCTGTCTCTCTCCCTCTCTCTCTCTCCCTCTCTCTCTCTCTCTCCCCCTCCCTCCCTCTCTCTGTCTCTGTCTCCCTCCCTCCCTCTCTCTCTCTCTCTCTCTCTCTCTCTCTCTCTCCCTCTCTCCCTTTTTCTCCCTTTCTCTTTCTCCCTCCTCTCTTCTTTCTTTATCTACACCACCCTGGTGATACGATCAACAGGCCTGAGTGTAGTGATCATCTCTATGAGTCACAAATCTACATATCTAGCCCTTATCTCTTTCTGGAGCTCTAATCCTCCATCACCAGACACCTACTGAACAGCTCCACCTGGATGTCACCTGACACAAATTCAGCTGAATTTGAGGAATTCAGCTGAACCATTACTGCTGATCAGAAATCTTTCTATTACATGCATCTCTTTCCCTGAAAGTGACTATTTTAAACAATTTCCTCTCTTCTTACATGCCTACTCCATTCCCACCTTCCATCTTAAAGCTGATGTCTTAGTCATCTACTTTCCAGAGAAGACTGAGGCTTTCTGATGAGACCTACCTCTGGTCCTCCAAACTCAATATCATCTTCCTTTCTCTCCTCTTGTTACAGAGGAAGGAGCATCTCCGCTCCTAGATAGAGATGATCCCTCTATTTGGGCCCTCTTCTAGTAACCCAGCTCTCTTTGCTACGCCTTTTCATTATGTCTGTGTCTGCTGGCTCTCTTCAGTTTGCCTACACGTATACTCAGCTTTCTCCAACCCTGATGACACCTTTCCTTCAGCCTTCTGCCTTAACCAACTATGATCTCAATTTTCTCTTCTTTACTGCTCAACTTCTTAAATAATTGTCTACTTAATGGCTCCATTTCCTCAGTATCTCTGTAATCTTTTCCTTTTGTTGTTTGGCTTTCTTCCTAATTCTATCAAAACTTTCTTAAAGGTTATGACTTCCTAAATGGAAAAATCCAATAACATTTTATTGTATCCTCATTATCTATTCAGACATCTGTAGTGTTTGCTATTTTTAGTCATCCCTTTCTTGGCTTCTCTTGGTTCTTCACCAAAATCTCTAACTGTTTCTTTTCTGTGTCCTTCAATGATTTTTTATTCTCTTCCTCATCCTCATACTGGTGTTTTTCTTTCCCTCTTGGCTATTTATCTACTCCAACTATTTCACCTACCATTTCTACCCAGATGACTCCATAGTCTGTTCTAACCCCTCTGCTAAGCCGCAGACCTGTACCATAGACTTTATACAAGACACATCTAATAGATATTTCACCAACACCTCAAATTTGACATGTCTAAAAATGACCAAGGGACAGTTAGTTGGTGAAGTGGATACAGTGCTAGGCCTAGAGTCAGGGAGAGTGATCTGCTCGAGTTCAAATCTGGCCTCAGAAACTTCTTAACTGTGTGACCCTGAGCAAGTCACTTAATCCTGTCTATCTCAGTTTCCTCATCTATAAAATGATCTGGAGAAGGAAATGGGCAGACCACTCCAGTATCTTTGCCAAGAAAAGGCCAAATGGGGTTCTGTCAGACACAACAAAAATGACAGAACAACAACAAAACTGACCAAAATACTTTCTCCACCTCCCAAAAAGAATCTTCTCTTGATATGATTATTTTTTATCAGTGGTACCATTGTCTACTTAGTCTCCCATATCCAAACTTTATCATTATATTTGAAGCTTTTTTCTTCTTCCCTTCTCATGTCCAATATATTTCCAAGTTTCATTGCTATTATCTCAGAAGTATCTTGGATCCATGATTTTGTCCCTATTTTCACTGTCAATACCCTTGTATAGTCCATCTATATTGCTCACCTTTTCAATTGTAATCACATTCTAGTGTATCTTCATTCCTCTACTACCTGATACCTTCCAAGGAATCTTTCATGCTATCACTTAACTAATAATTTTTATTATGCATGAATCTGGTCACATCATTCTTCTGGTTTAATAACAATATTAATAAGAATAGAAATTTTAGTAACTCCTTATTGCCCACTGAATAAAATTCAAAACTTTTTGCTTTGTGTTGATAGACCTCCACAATCTTACAATTTTAGACTTACTTCCTCTCCATATAGTCTCTCATCCAGCTAAAGTGGAATTCTTGTTATCCTTCGAATGTGCACTGACCTTTCACCTCACAATGCTTTTGCCTATGCTGTTTTCTATCCTTAGTAAATTTCCCTATCCCTGTTGAGTTTCTATTTATCTCTTCAAGTCCCACACAGATGCCATTTCTTTCTTGGAACTTTCCTTGTTCTCCTCCCCCCTCTCCCCAGTAAATCTGCTGTTTTATCCACATTTTGTACTTCCTTGAGTACTCTTCACAGTACTTTGTACATAGGAAGAACTTCATGAACTTTTTGAATTTACTCCTACCCCCTCCTACTAGAGTAGTGAATCTTAACTTGGAAACTGAACTTTGGAAAATATATTTTGATAACTGCATTTCATTAAATTGGTTTCCTTGGCAATCATATATTTTATTTTATGCATTTAAAAATATTCAAATATCAAAATATTTTCTGAAAGGGAGAGGCTTCACTGGACTGCCAAAGACTTTTTTAGAATTTGAGAGTTTTCTGAGATGAGAACAGAAGGAAAGGAAATATCTTCTTTTTCTGTTATTTATGGAATCTACCTTAAGTGAAATTGACTACCTTAGTCAATGCTGTTACCTACTTGGGCAGCAGTTGATTTCCCCTCTATGGGGTTTTGAAACTCTGGTTCAATTTTCATGTTCTCATATTGACTGCCTAGGAGATCTACTCTTCCTACACAGGCAGAAGGCAGCACAAAGCTGAAAGAAAAGACCACAGAAGTAGTGTAACCAATAGCAAGAAAAAAAAGAATGGTTTTAAGTTAAAAATCATTTTCTCTTACTTCTTTCAATAGCAGATGTAGTTTATTTGTTTTACATGGAGATAAGAAGTCACCTAAATGATGTGACTGAGCTTCCCAATTTTCACTTTAGTTTCTAGGATTAGGATTATGGAGTCAGGTCAATGCAGTTACCATGAGAAGTTGTTGGAGGGAATTAGCAATAGGTTAGTGACCTAATTTAGCTGTCTTCATCAACAACAAAAGAGATAGATAAAGAAGTAACCTAGAAACCAAGAAGACATGCTTCTAAGTCTTATCTAACATATTCTGGCTTTTTTCCCAAGGACAAGACACTTAATTTTTCCTTGTTTTAGTGAATTTTCTAAGAGCATGGGTTATATAGATGGGGAGTGAACAATGAATAACCAGTGAAGGTTTTGACTTGGTGATTATCATTCAATAATTAGGGCTGAATTATTATGATATTTGAAACAATGGATCTTTGCCTATTTGCCCTATAAGTAGAAATCTGGATTCCAACCTAAATCGTCCGACTCCAAAGCCGGTATTCTTTCTACTACACCATTCACATTCTAGAATTATTTGTGTCTCCCTGGCCAGATTACAAATTCTAAGTTTTATTCATTTTCATACCTCATAGTACCCAGCAGAGTACCTTGCCCATAGTAGGTTCTCAGTAAACGTTTGATCAAAGGAATGAGGCTCTTATCTCTCCACATGTGAGATTACAGTTTCAGTTCTTTCCTGCCTCCCTCATTTAAGTCACTCAACCTTTCTGTGTACTGTTTCCTTGTCTGAAGCTCAAGGTAATTCACATCTACCTCCAAGAGGTGCTGGGAAGCCTAATTAGTTAATAATGTTTGAGAAGTGCTTTGAAGATGAGAGGCCCGACACAAGTGCTAAGAATTAATATTATCCAGATCACATCTAAATCCTTCTCGGGTGCCACCACTCAAGGGACCTAACTGGAATTCCTCCCACTCACACAAAGCACATGTCTAATTCCAGCATTTGTGAATTTCGGGAGGGAAGAATCCAGCTGCTCTGCTGATAACTGAGTTTGAAATAAGAACAGTTGGTCTTGTAGTGGCTGTTTATGTATCTAGAAGTACAAAATTCCTGGGCATATTTGGCATAAAAGATCAGAAACAATTTTCTGCCTCCTCTATTTGCTCCCTCTTTCATATATATATATATATATATATGAATGATGTGTGTATATGTATATACGTACACACACATATGTCTGTATGTGTATGCATGTATATGTATGTATATATGTGTTTATGCATATAGGTACATACATATAGGTGTATGTGTGTTTATGTGTGTGTGTATGTGAATATTGATTGAGAGGTGTGTATGTGGGGATAGTTGGTGAAACAAAGCAGGAAATCCCCCCAAGTTTCCCTTGTCTTGTTCTCAAGGTTACCAACCTTTCAGATGGAAGTCTCCTTCCTAATAGGAAGAAGTCCCAAGTCTGAGATTCACTAAGATACCCTTTCCTCTTTCAACTGCTATGTCCCATTAAAATCTTACCTCAGGTTCCACTGAAATTACTATTGAGAAAATCTATGCAACAAGACTCATCATTTTCATCTCTTACTGGCTTCTGTTGCTCCACAGGCATTTTGGCTTAAATGTTTAAACACACACATGCAGGTATACCAGGTTCCCCCAACTCATCATAGACTGCATTTCTTAACCAAGTACCAGTCTCTCCTGAAATACCAAATTACAGACCCTCTCATTTCTTTTCTAATATAAAAAGCCCAGGGAATATTTAAGCCTAGAGGCTTTAACTGTGTAACCTAAGACTTAACCTCTTTGTTCTTTAATTGCTCAAACACAGAATCAGAGATTTTTAGAGCTGGAAAGAACCTTAGATGGCAATAAATCTTTACATTTGTACAGTGCTTTGTAGTTTATAAAGTGTTTTTGCATACCTTTTCTTGTTTGATTCTTTTAGTAACCCAACAAGGTTGGTAATACAAAGATTGTTTTCAATTTTAAGAACTGGAGACTCAGAGAGGCACAGGCTATTTGCTTGAGACTGAACGGTTTGTTAGTATCAGAGTGTGACCTTGAACCCCAATCTTTCCAAAGCTCTTTCTACCATAGAGTTTGCCCTTGGCAATAATGATAAATCCCATTTGTACAGTATTTCCATCAAAATGAAAAGAACAGGCATTATTGTCTCTATTTTCAAGACAAAGAAACTAATGCAAACAGAAATTAAAAGATTCTACTTTTACATGACTAAGACTGAAGATTTTTCAGCCCAATTTGCTCATCTGACAAAGAAGGACACTAAGACACAGAGAGGTTAAATAATCTGGTGAAGTTCACACAGACAGTTAGGGTTAAACCAGAATTAGAATCTAGGTTTCCTGACAATGTTGCATAATTTTGTCAGTCCCTTAAAGGAAAAATGTAATGATGGTACTGATAATATATCCTAGCATTACCTTTTATTAAAGTGCTTCACCTACCGTAATTAGTATTTTATTTTTTCCCCAGTTACATCAAGAAAATTTTTCGCATTCATTTTTACAAGATTTTGAGTTCCAAATTTTTCTTCCTCCCCTTTTCTGAAAATGGTAAGCCCTTTGATATAGTTTATACATGTGCTATTATGTAAAATATATCTCCATAGAAGTCATAATTGTAAAAAAAGAAACAGATCAAAAGAAAAAAAATGAGAAAGCATACTGTAAGTGAGAAAATATGCTTCAATCTGCATTCAGATTCCATCGGTTCTTTACCTGGATACGGATAATATTTTCCTTCATGAATCTTTTGTATTTCTCTTGGATCATTGCATTGCTGAGAAGAGCTGAGTCATTCATGGTTGATCATCGCACAGTATTACTGATGCTATGTACAATATTTTCTTGGTTGTTCTCATTTCACTTTATATCAGGTTGTGCAAGTCTTTCAGGTTTTTCTGAAACTTTCCTGTTCATCATTTCTTATTGACAAAAATATTCCATTATATTCTATGTACAACTGCTTCCCAGTTGATAGACATCTCCTCAGTTTCCAATATTTTGTCACTATGGGAAGAGCTCTTTACATATTTGTGGACTTGTAGGTCCTTTTCCCTTTTTATGATCATTTTGGACTACAGACCTAGTAGTGTTATTACTAGATCAAAGGTTTTAACCAGTTTGGTTGCCCTTTGGGCATAGTTCCAGAACATAGTTCTGTTCTTCAGAATGGTTGAATCAGTTCACAACTCTACTAACAGTGTCTCATTTTTCTCATTTCCTCTCCAATATTTATCTGCTTTTTTTTGTAATATTAGCTAATCTGATAGGTATGAGGTGGTATCTCTGAGTCATTTTAATTTGCATTTTTTTAATCAAAAGTGTTTTAGAGCACTTCTTAATATGGCTACACATACCTTTGATTTCTTTATCTGAAAACTGCCTGTTCATATCCTTTGACCATTTATCAATTGGGGAAGGGTTTATAGTCTTGTAAATTTGACTCAGATCGCTATATATTTGAGAAATTAGGCCTTTGTCAGAGTCACTTGCTGTAAAGATTGTTTCTCATCTTTCTACTTTCCTTCTTTCTAATCTTAGTTTCACTGGTTTTGTTTATACAAAAGCTTTTTCATTTAATATAAAACAGAATTATCCATTTTACATATTGTAACAATCTCTATCTCTTGTTTGGTCATGAATTCATGCCCTCCCTGTAAATCTGACAGGTAAATCATTCCTTCCTCTTCTAATTTGCTTAAAAGGTGTCTCCTTTTATCTCTGAATCATGCACCTATTTTGGCCATATTTGATACATGGTATGAGATAGTGGTCTATACCTAGTTTGGGTCCTGGTTATCTATTCTGCTCTCTGCTTGTGTTTTATGGAAGAGTTCATCCCCTTCCCATTCCCAGGTATGATTACTACCTTTATATTTCCCTCCATCCTATTTTTCCTCCTGTTTGTCCTCTCTCTCCTTTCACCCTTTCCCTCCTCATCAGTGTTTGCTTGTCAGATACCTCCCCTAGCTTCTCTCTCTTCCATCAGTCCCCCACCCTCTACTTTAACTTAATCTCTTCCTCTTCCACTTCCCTCTTGGGTAAGGTAGATTTCTATATTCAGCTAATTGTGTATATCACTCCTTCTTTGAGCCAATACTGATAAGAGCAAGGTTTAAGCTATGTTCATCATTTCCTCTAGCACTTTCACCTCTACTATAATAGAGGCTGGGAAAAGCATGCAAATAGTTAAGTCAAAACAAGATAATTTGAAAAGAACATTCACAATAAGGAGATCAAGAAGGTTTCCTGGAAGAGGTAGGATCTCAGCTAAACTCTGAAGGAAGCTAAGGACTCTAAGACATGGAGATGAGACTTGTTTAATCTGTTCCACATGGTGCCTAATGTAACATTCTTTGCACAGAATTAAGCATCCTGTGTTATTTCTGTTAAGGTGACTAGTTTCCATTCAATTCAACACTTATTATACTCTTACTATATACTAGAGAGGCATTGTACTAGGTGCCAAGGGGCATCAAAGATAAATTTTACACAGTCCTGACCCGTATAAAAGTTGCTACATTTCTCCTAAAGAACACCCTGGCTTAGTATACATTTATAACACAAACTAATTTTTGACTCATAAAACCAATATTCATTCCTTTCTAAGTTAAATCGTATTCACCTGCAATTCAAGAGCACATCACTGGTCTCATAGTGGTCTCTCAATGCTCATTGACTTAAAAATAAATGTAGTTTTAGTTACTTCCTTTGAATCTGTTTTTCCTCAATCTCATTTCCACCTGTAGGTTTAATTTGCTTTGCTATCTATTGGAGCTATCAGACTTTGGGTAAATCACACAGCTTCTCCTAGGACCAGTTTCTTATTCTATAAAATCAAGACAATAAAGCTTAAGCTTATTAAGAGAATCATGAGAGCAGAGCAGACAGGGTGCCAGCTTTGGAGTCCTTAATACTTTGTTCCAATCAGGGGTGTGCTGAGGTCGGTTCCAGCTGGCTCCTCAAAGCCAATTGTCAAATATTCAGAATGAGCATTTATATCTTGAAAATCTGCCAGTATTGCAAACCAGAGCTTGATTTATTGTTTTGCTGATTGTGTATAGCCTTAAGAAAGTGATGGAGAAAATATTAATAATGCAGATTATACTTAAAACTGTGTCATGAACACCTACCCCCTCCCCCTGCAAGCTGGTTGTTAAATATTTACCAACATATCTCTGGTTCCAGTCCTATCTCTTAAACTTATTAGCTAGATGACCCTGGACAAATCACTTAACTCATCTGTGCCTCAGGCAACTTTCTAAGACTATAAACTTCAGAGCAGTTCCTGGTCAGCATTGATAAAAGGGGGTTTCCTCACCAGGAATTCCCCTTACCAATAAAATCTGTTATAGACCTAATTAACCAACTACATAAGAACATATACTACCTATCTCACAGGGCTGTTGGGCGAATTGAATGGAATAAAGTATATAAAATACTTTGTAAACTTCGAGTGCTAAATTAATGTCAGCCACTCTTATTTAATTATTCAGAAATGCAAAGAGTTGACTCATTTGTACTTCCTCTGACTTCTCAGTCAGTTACTCACCTTTCTCCTCTTCTCTCCTCCCCACCTCAAGACTGCTGGGCCTCATAAAATGGCCAGAATGTGGGCTACAGAGGTGAGGAGGAGAAATAAAGGACCTGAAAAGTCCACCAAGCAGATAACCGACCTGATAACCAAAAAACTCACGAACCGGTCTGTGTGTGTCTTCTACATAGTCACATTTTCATCTGCTACCTGTTTTACTTCTCAGATTGTCCCTAAGAGTACGGCCCCGCAAGGGTCTTGTTTCCTAAAGAGAGGCTCCTCCCATAGTTGGTTACCATCTTGGAGTTAATTAACAAAACAGGGTCCAATGTTTTGCAGTGATATCTATTTCCTCTCTCTTCCTCACAGACAGTTTACAGTGGACACGTGTGCCCACAGCATAGCCACAGGCTGAGCCAGATGACTGTTTCTCCCTTTGTGTGTTGCTATGAGAAAGAGGACAGTAATCACCTCTGACTGGCCCTGTCCCTTTCTTTCATGCTCATCTTTTGTGCTTCCAGTAAGACTGTCTTTTGTCATTCTTGCCACTGGAGTTTTCAAAAGCTGGAATCCCACTTTCATTGGCCACTCGGAGAGTGTACAGTATATTTGATGTCTGGGACATCAAACAGATGTTCGTGCTCACAGTGCAGAAATAATCCTAGACAAAAGAAGATGGTGGCTGCATAAAGAATATGGCAGGGCAGAGAGTCTGGGGATTACTATTAAAAGCCAAACAGGAGCCCGTTTTACAAACAGAATCCATTCATGTTGTTAGAGTTTTACCTCAGAAGGTTTTTATTTGAGGTGGGAGTAGTAGGAGGGCTGATTCTCCTAGAAATTTATCAGCAGCTCTTCCCCATCTGTGATTTTAAACCTGGGGTCTAATATTCTTTTAAACTCCACTAAACATGGGCAGTACCATTTAGTCCAAAGTTATGCATGCCCATATGTGTGCCCACCACAGAGCAAGGATATCTAATTATAGTTTTCTAATATAGAAAGTCAGCTAAGGATCAGGTCACACAACGCCTAGAGAATTATATCACACATGTTCGGAAGCAGTCAATGTTCTCAGGTTCAGTCTTCCCTCCTTATTATTATTTTAACAAGAATGAATGGGAGTTTAGAGGAATCAGCTGTATTTCCATTTCAGTACCTCCCCCTACCCCTCCCCACACCCCATTCTCTCTTCCGGGCTGCTGGATAAGAGGCGCTTCAAGAGTTAAGGAAGGGGTGAATTAATTGGAATGGGAGGGTGGAAAGGGGAGGGTAGGAAGACTGCACAAATCAAAGGAGCTTGTATCACCAGAGGACTGCTTAAGGGACCCAGTCATGCTCACAATAGCATTTCAAGTTCACCTTGTGTGTGAGAAAAGAGGGCCTTAATGGCTGTATAGAAGGAAGGGGAAAGAAAGAAAGGGGGTGGGAGAGATAAAAGAGGAGAGGAGGGTGAGGAGATGGAGAAAGAGAAAGGGAATGAAAGGAGAGAGAGGGAGGAATGAAGGAAGGAGAGAGAGCGAGAGAGAGGGAGAGAGAGGGAGGGAGAGAGAGGGAGAGAGAAGGAGAGAGAGAGAGAGAGAAGGAGAGAGAGGGAGAGAGGGAGAGAGAGGGAGGGAGAAGGAGAGAGAGAGAGAGGGAGAGAGGGAGAGAGGGAGAGAGGGAGAGGGAGAAAGGGGAGAGGGAGAGAGAGAGGGAGAGAGAGGGAGAGGGAGGGAGAGAGAGGGAGGGAGAGAGAGGGAGAGAGAGAGAGGGGAGAGGGAGAGAGGGAGAGAGGGGAGAGGGAGAGAGGGAGAGAAAGAGAGAGAGAGAGGGGGAGAGAGAGAGGGAGGGAGAGGGAGAGAGAGGGAGAGAGAGGGAGGGAGAGGGAAGGAGAGAGAGGGAGAGAGAGAGAGAGGGAGTGGGAGAGTGCAAATCCAAATGTCGATTTGTAGACAGAGTGAGGAGAGCCTGCCGGCTGACAGGCTGATTTATTGGATTCTTCCAGTTAATCACTGCCGGCCTGTGGCCAAACGGATCTCCAGCAAAACTGAAAGGCAGCCGAGGGAAACAGGCTTATAAGCATAAAGCCGCATAATGGTGTTCAATGAAGTGTGAGACTTTTAGTTCAGTCTCACTGAGCCGGCCGCACTGCCGGAATGTCAAAGAGGGATTGTGGGTGGAAAAATTATGGATTTAAACTGCTAGCTGTAAATGAGGTCAATATGTCTGGTTCATAAACAGTCCGAGCCTATTCCAAGAATGCAGTGAGGGGGAAAATTAGCGTGAAGCCAACACTGTAGACAAACCTCATTGAGATATAATTGCAGCTATAAATACAAGCGAAAAGCTTACCGAGTGCAATAAAATACAGACACGCTTTTTTATTCCCCCTTATTCTTACTTCTTTGAATCTATGCATTTGTTAAGTGTTGTGCATCTATAAAGCACCCCCCTTCATCTCTCCCTCCCTCTCCTAGTGACACCCAGTGTTGCAATTAATTGAGTGTTCTTGATCTCCCATTCTATTTTATTCAGGCGAGATTGGAAAAAATCAAAAGAGCACATCTAAAGCATTTTCTTCCCTTTTGCTTTTCTATTTGAATCAGGTTGAAATGTGTGAAAAAAAAAAGCATAGCTTATTTTTTTATGAAGGAAAAAAATCAGACTAAAAAACCTTTTTAAACTAATACATCTGTTAGATCATTTGAATCTCAATTTAATGAGGTGACATCAAAGACGCATGAGGGATCCTACAGTGGCTTTTCTTTTTTTCTTTTTTTCCCCCACTACCTGGTCTTTGCTCATGAAACATTGACTCTAAATTAATATGATGTTTCTTTTCTTTTTCCCTCTTTTTTTTAAACACCAAAGACTTTTATTACTGAATTTTGTACAGGAGCTCAAAGGACAGAGGACAGACAGCAACTTGCTTCATCTAGTTTAAAAGCCAATACAGTAATAAATTGAAGTCTAATAGTCATGGTCAGGCTGTCTTTCCCCCTCAACCAATTGATTTAAATGGCAGTAATTTGGCGAGTGAGGCTAGTCCTGTTTAAATTAAACCCATTAATATAATAGCACAAGTCTTGAATGAAATCCATCTGTAGCAGAGCCTCCACCGGTCAGTGGTTTAATAACTGTCCAGGGATGTCCTGGACCGCCCATATCCGTACAAACAGGAATTACAAATTACAGCCAGGATCCTGATTTGGGGGGAGGAGAGAGAGAGAAACAGACAGAGAGACAGACAGACAGAGAGAGAGAGAGACAGAGAGAGAGAGAGACAGAGAGAGAGAGAGAGAGACAGAGAGAGAGAGAGAGACAGAGAGAGAGAGAGACAGAGACAGAGAGAGACAGAGACAGAGAGAAACAGAGAGAGAGAGACAGAGAGAGAGAGAGAGAGAGAGAGAGAGAGACTTCGAAAGGAATAAACCTGGTTATTAATAAGAGCAAAAGGTTAATTGTATTAATAACAATAAGCAATGTTACTGAAGGAAAAGTATTTGACATCTTTCCTCTTCTCCCCACCTTCCCTCTCCCCCTCCCCCCCATCCCTATCAACACTCATTCTCAACCATCACACCCAGGCACACTCAGGAAGGAGAAAAAATAATTTCCTCAAAGCAGGCTATATTTGATTTCAGGTCTAAAGGAAAAAAAAGAAAAAGAATCTCATTTTGTGTTAACATTGCCTTCGAGAAAATACCTTTGCAACTTCATTTTGCATGTTCAATCTGTGCTATTTATTTGGTCTCACCTGCAAGTCCATTGATGAAGTAGTTTGCTGCTTGGGACAAAAGATAAGTAATCAGAAATGCCAGTGTCCGTTTGTGAAGGGAGCCCCTATTCAAATATGGCAAATCACCTCCTTTCCATGTAATGGAAAGAAGATTGACTAAAGGAATTTTTTGTTTTGCTTTTAAACTGCCCTGCTTCCTTTAAGACATAGAAAACGAGGACTTTTGTGAAACTTGTTAGTGGTTAGCATTCTCCAGCTCTTGAAATTACTTCTCAGAATGTGTTTTGTACTAAATTCTCTAGAACCATGCCGCATCCCTGAAGAAGAGTAGAAGACCCTTGAGGGAAGTAGCTATTTTTTTTTTTAAAGCTTTGTATTTTCTGTATTTAGCCCAGCTCCTAGTACAGAGTGGCACATAGTAATTTATTTATTGAGAGGGATCTGAAGTTATTTGACTTAAAGAAATACATAAATAAATAAATTTATGGTCTCTACAAATAGGAATGGTTACTATAAAGTAATGAGTTTGAATTTGGTGTGTGACTGGTGCAACCAGTCATGCTGTCCACCTCCAACCCCAACTGGAATACATAAATTAAAAAAAAATAGTGGTAATAAGCAGGTCTTAAAAGGCATAGAGTAAAAGCTGCATGAACTGGATGATGCTTCTGGCTCTGCCACTTTTACTAGGCAGGTAACCTTGGTTAAATGATTTAATCTCTGTCTCAGTTTCTTCATCTGTAAGGAAAATAATCCCTTCTCTGCCTATTTCAGAGATTATTATAGGGACTAGAAGAAATGATCTATATGAAAGGATTTTGGAAAATATAAGGTACAATTTAAATCTAAGGTATTAGTATTAGTAAGTTTACAAGAATCATGGTTGGAATGGGGCTCAGAGGCCATACTTAGCCAGCCTGTACCTGAAGGGTCCTTGGAGGCCAGCTGGCATTTTCTACAACAGCACTCAGAGGTGGTCATCCAGTTTCCACTTGGAGGACTTTAGTAATGGGGAACTCAAATTATTAGGAAAGTTTTTTTAATTGTATAGAGCTACAATTTTCTTTTATGCAGCTTCTATGTACTAAATCTAATACTGTTGTCTGGGGCAAAGCAAAGTTAAGTTCAGCTCCTGTTCTGTATTATAGCCTTTTAAATACTGGAAAGGCAGGTACAGATACAAAGAGAATATTGAATGTTTTTGTCTCAGTAGCATTACTTATTGTTCTAATATCAACACACTGATGGGGAGGATAGAGTTAGTAGTTGACCCTTTTGGCCCTTGCCTCCCTTCTGAAATGTATTGGAGATGACTCTTTAACAGACTTGGCTTATCTTCTCCCTGGGTAGTGAACTTTTCTTCAGTCATCACCTCTCTTTCCTGCCCTCTTCTTCTCTGGAGATTTATCAGTCACATATGATTTACAATATCTTTTTTGACTTTTAACATAGAGGCGATGTAATGATCCCCATGGTCTCTTATTTCACTATTTTATGCAGTTCATATGATATAAAATGTTATTAATTCAATCACAGTAGCTCAGAGCCCCCAGAAATGTTCAGAAAATTCTTAACATTTAGACAGAGATTTGGATCTCTGTTCTAATTTAAATTTTGCATATTTTCAGATAACCCCTGGCTTTCTCAATTTGATTTTCTTGGCATAGCATAAACATATAGTACAATCTTGCATGACTTGAAGATTGGGTTTCTTTATATATGAAGCAAAACCATGGTACAGGAAACACATCTTTTCTTAGCTAAGAAAAGGGAGAAGAGTAAATAACAGCATCTGTTACTGGACAGGTATGGGGAGGGGAAGTTGAAGAAAGAGTTGACCTTTTGGAATTTCCCTAAGTCCCTGAAGAGGTGATTACAACTGGCAGCTTCAGTCTGCGTTATTTGTTCCAACATGTATGCAGGGACCCAATAACCCATCTCAATATCTCCCTTCTGTACCATGGTATGTGCTCTCCTCTCCTCTCCTCTCCTCTTCTCCCTTCTCCTCCCATCCTCTCCCCTCTCCTCCCCTCCTCTCCCTTCCTCTTCTCTGTCTCTGTCTGTCTGTCTCTCTTTCTGTCTCTCTGTCTCTGTCTCTCTCTCTCTCTCTGTCTCTCTGTCTCTGTCTCTGTCTCTCTGTCTCTCTTTCTCTCTCTCTCTCTGTGTCTCTTTCTCTGTCTCTCTCCACTGATATCAGCTTACCTTCTTAAATCCAGGTGTGGACTGAAGATACCATCTCTCCTATTGCTGCTGCTGAATAACTTATGTAGTTCCCATTCTTTTTAATTTGTCCTCTTGTAGATTGAGTGCATCTTTCTGAAAACTCCTGGGAATGATTCAAGTTCACTTTCTGGCCCAAAGATCATGATAGTCCAAATTGCTTTTGCAGATGAGAGAGAATACTTGTCCCTCTGAGCTGTAAATCCCCAAATGCCAATTAATTCTCTCCCCACCTCTACAAAAGTGCTCAAGAGATGTACTCTGAACCAAATAGTGAACTCTGAGAAAGGGGAAAAGGTACCTGAATAGGTTACTAGATAATATAGATAGACATGATTATGGACAAGATGATATAAGTGGATGGAGTGAACCCCAAAAGAGGAAAGATTGAATGGCTGCCTTAACTGTTTCTGATAAAGAAATTAGGCTTGGAACTGAACACCAGACTCAAAGTAAGAGGCAGGGGAATGGGTTGTAACATTATTTATTCATGACACATTCAGATTCATTTTAGTCAATCAGTCAACATCAATTCAACCAGCACTTATTCAGCACTTTCTATGGATCATTGCATTGTGTTGTACACCATGCTGGAGATACAAAGAAAAGTGAAAACTGATCTTACCCTCAAGGAACTTATATTCTACTGGACTCCATTTGATCTTCAAATTTCCTCATTATAGGAGCCTCTAATTTCTTGGAAAGTTCCATTCCACCACAATAGCTCACCAATTCAATTCTTACAAACTTTGGGGTGAAGATAGGAAGTTAGGAAGAAAGTGGAAGAGTGAGACTTCTCTAAATCTTTCCTCAATTTGAGCCTATGGAAGTAGGGAAGTTAAGTGACCCTCATGTGAGGTGGTCCTTCCTCCATTCAGCTTGAAGAGTTATAACTCCTTTTACCTGAGCTCTCAGACTACACATAGAGAGTAAACAACACAGACACTGTCTCTTGTCTTCAGATCCTTCATCACCAACTGATAGCTCACAAAATATCCTCTCGGAAAATGTGCTCAACACCTGGAATGCATTACCATGGTTCTTCGGTCAATCATTTTGTGATCTATTTTGGTTTTTCCAGGAAGAAGAATTTCCTTTTAATATAGTTAGCTAAAAAATTGGCTGTTGTTTAACATGATTTTGTTTTGTAAATGAAATGTTATTAGGGACATGGGCCTCTGCTGATCCATTATGGTATATGACAATAGTCATTGGCTTAGGTCTTTTCCCTAAGGTCTATGGAAGTTAAAAAAAAAAGGTAAGAGGAAAAGGTGAATGTTTTTCACCAGCCTCAAAAAGATTCAGAGAGAGATAGTAACAATGTGGGTTGCACATTGCTTTCACCATGATGCAGGGAAAATGGGAATTAAATTCAGTTGTCCTATCATGGCTGGGAAAAAGGACTGAAGATCTTTAGTAGAGATGGATGGCAAGAAAATATCACAGCTGCTGAAGGGACATTTTTGTGGGCAGGGTAGAATTGTGGGCTTGATTAACAAAAAGCCAGAGATGAATTGACTGGCCCTTGGGCATGTTAATCTAAGGTGCCTCATTTTCAAAGACCAATAGCACTTCTCCGAGATAGCAGATGCAGTAATGGTAGCAATGATATTGGGAAGTGGATAGCAATGACACAATCAATGTTAAAGAATCAAACTTAGGAGTCCTTGGATCTAGCAGAAGGGTTTCCAGTTCAAGTCAGTAGCTGCAGGAATCTGAACTGGTAAGAATGAAGTGATATACAGGAGTTCTTTAACAAAATCATAGAGTTAGTTCCTAGACCAAAAAGAGAACCAGGAGTCATGGGAGCCAGAATTGAGAGATATAAGGTAGAGAATCACAATGTGAAGAAACACACCCAGAATTTGTCCTTTATTGATATATTATGTCCTATGGACTGTGTAGACCTTTAAGGAGGTGAGAGTGGAGATCAACTCTCTAGTTACCTTGAATTCTTACCCTGGTTGGGCAGACCTCAATTTCAGCTTCGTGATTTGAATCTGGAATAACTACATGGGTTCTTGGGGAAAGTGAGACTCACAGATAGGTGAGTTGTCTGACTTTCTAGCAACTCTAAACTCTTTTCCTGAGATGTTCTTGAGCCCAATTTGGCACCAGAAATCTGGAGAAATATACAGATTCCTAGGGAAGGTCAAGATGAACAAACTTGTTTAAATAATATCTTCTGATTTTTGCATCATGGTCACAGAGAGATCCACTTCAAGGAGAATTTGCACAATTTCCCTTCCTGGTTTTAGTGGACTATGATAGATCTTCAGACCCTACTTCCAAATATGTGGAACTTGGAGATATGATATGACATAGTAAGTTCTGATTGGTTCATTGGTGCTCCCCCTGCCCCATAGCTAAGACAGGGAGGTAGAGGGGCTACATTAGTTATAGGATATAACTTTCTGCTCAGTCTCTTGCTCTGCATGTCCTATGTGTTAGGTAGTTGTTTCTCTCTCTAAGGACTCTTTATGAAGGTAGTTAGGGAGAGAGGTATGATTATGGACCTGCCTTCTCTTTTCCACCTCTTCCCTGTAAATCTGATTCAGAAACTTTTTGACAAGTATGACATATTCTGATCTACTATTTATTACCTGACCTCTTGTCTGAGAGGAAGGAGATAGGTTTCATTTCTCTTCTTCAGGACCTTCCTTCTTTTTGATAATTCTTTCCTTTTTATTATAGTCATTGTGTACATTCTGCTCTTGTTTCTGCTTATATCTCTCTATATCAGTTCATTAAATTTCCCCTCATAAATATGAATTCTCATGCCACTTCTTATTACATAATAACATTCCATTTTAATCATTAACTTTAATTTCTTCCAAGTGTTGCCCAATTGATGGGCACCTATGTGATTTCTAATTCTTTTCTACCACAGAGTAAAGTTGCTATGAATATTTTTAAATGTAGATTGAATCTTTATTTCTGTTTTCAACTTCCTTGAAGCATTGAAGAAGTTATCTTCATCATTTATGGTCTTAGGAATGAATCTGTTCTACATTCTTTGTTTTGGGTGATAAACTTGTATGTTCCATGTCTTGCTAGCTTATACTCATAAGATCACTAAGGGATATCAAATGAGTTACTAATAAATAAAATTCATATTTTTTCCAGAGCTTCTGGATGGGAGCATGAACTAAAGCAATAATTATGGAGAAGCATCTAAGATTGAATATGTTGTATATGTGATCAGAACTGCTTTTTTGAAATTGTATACACCATAGGTTATACTGCATTGGTTTAAATTTAGACCACCTTCCTCCTCTGTTCAAATCTGACTTCAAAAAAACCTATATGTAGCCCATAATTGGTGTAATTTCTCAGGGAATACACAAGCATATGTATATTATATACATGTAGTTTATATATACTTACAAATGCACACATGCATATTTCCTATCAAAAAATTTTATTTTAGACATTTGTCTTCTAATTTATTATACTTAAAATTTATAGCTCGTGTCTGTAATTGTCATTATACTGACATAGATGGCAACATCCTCCATGTTCTAATTTTTGAGAATTTTTATGGATGAAATATTCATTATCCTGTGGCCACCTAAGTTTTAAGCCTCTCTGAACTTAACTAGGCTGGTCTCTGAATAAAAGACATGTACCTCAGTACTGAAACCATTCCAACTTGGTAAGACCCATGAAGACTGACATTCAAGTGGAGTATCTTCATAGAGTTCAGAGTCAAATGTATAACACAATGCAGGA
This sequence comes from Potorous gilbertii, assembly GCA_028658325.1. Taxonomy (NCBI): domain Eukaryota; kingdom Metazoa; phylum Chordata; class Mammalia; order Diprotodontia; family Potoroidae; genus Potorous; species Potorous gilbertii. Next base: position 55,656,079 of record CM053769.1, read on the forward strand.
GTAGAAGAGGACTTTAGTGGAAGATGATTTAAAAATAATGACAAAATATTCTATGTGCCTAACCCTGCATAACCCTACCAGCATGATGGCAATACATCTTGCAAATACCTCTAGCTCACTGATAATATAAAAAGTCTTTAGCTGAATGGGAAAAAAATTTTCTTCTTTGCAAGGCACATAACAGTGACAAAGGAAACTTAATAGGAGATCACATACAGCATTAGTCTATAAAGAAACAATATCAGTCCTTTGAATAACCAAGGGCCCGGGGAAGAGAAGGAGGAAAAACGGCATAAAAGTTGATGAGAAAGGTCGTCTGATGGACAAGAGCTGAACTTGCTCAGGGTTGCTGGTGTTAGCTAGAATAGCTCTGATGACTCTTCATTGCCTTTAATACTACTTTAAACTTACATGTCACCTAAAGGTGGATAGTATAACTGACTCAAAGGAACTCTGTGAAGTAAGTAGAGAAAAATAGATTGCTAAATTCACTGCTCATTCTTTCTCATTTCAAGCATTATTAAAATAATAGCAAAACAAACAATATGTAATAAAAAATGCAGTGTAATGAAAAGATTTTGAGTTTTAAATTTTGTCCCCTTCTCTCTCCTTCCCCCTTCTATCCCATAACTCTTAACACATACACACACACACCCCTTTCTCTCTCTTACACACACATATACACACCATACCACACCACACCATACCACGTAGGAACATCATGGTCTTTAAATTCCCTAAACTTTTGAGGTTTACAAATGTGTGGGGTAAAAAAGTTTTTTAGCTTTGTCAAATAGAAAAAAAATGATCTGGAGAAAGTAAGCAAGCAATTAGTTATGGCTTTTTATTTTTAACCCAGTTTGGACCTAAATGTCAATGACAAGAGGAAATCCACTCCTATTCCCCATGTTGCCAGTTGAGGCCATACTGACCATTCCCTCCCACACCCTCTAACCTCATTTAAGTGCATGGGAACTGAAAAAAAAAGGATTCCTTCCACCTAGTTATAAAGAGAATTTCTACTGTTACCATGGTATACTTCATCTGAACCTTGTTTTGGAACTGGCTTTTCAGTTCAAAGCAATTCAGCAAAATATCTACTTATTGCCTATTAGAAAGACTACAGAATACACAGAGATGAGTAAGACCCAAAAAACTTGCTCATCCCTTCTTTCACCAGGAATTTATTGGATACTATATGCCAGATACTGTTGAGGGGTTCTGGGCATATGAAGACTAAAAATAAACAATTCCTTTCTTCAAGAAGCTTATATTCAATAGTGGGGGCAGGATAACATGTATACAGATAAGAAAATATGAAAAAAAATAGTCAAAGTAAATAAAAAGTAATTTGGGGCATTGGACAGTTAGAAGCAGTTGAGGGAGAGGAAGGATTAAGCTAGGTTCTACGTAGGAAGTGGCACTTGAACTGAATCTCGAAGGTAGTTATGAGTTAAAAGAGGCATATGTAAGAAGAAAGGGGATTCCAGGCATGAGGGATGGCAAAGACAAAGGCATGGAGACAGGAGATGGAATGTCTGGTACAGTGAATAGGAAACAGGACAACTTGGTTGTAACCTGCAGTGCATGGATGAGAGTATTATGCACTAAGACTAGAAAAAGGAAGCTAGATTGTGAAGTGCTTTGAATGAAAAATAGAGAAATTTTCATTTTTATCTTAGAGACATCAAGCTTCTCAACAGAGTTTCTTGAGAAGGAGAGTGAGATAGTCATCAGAACTACATTTTAGGAATATTACTAGGAGTATTATTAGGAATTATTAAGACAGAATTTGAACCCACATTCTCTGACTCAAAAGTCAATTCTCCTTCCACTTTACCATGTTGCCTTTTGGATGATGTAGAAGTAGCAGTTAAGAGAAATAACTTGGAGATTTGGTAATATCTTAACAGGTAGAAATAGAGTAGATAGAATTTCAAATGAGGGGAAGAGTACCACTTGTTGAATTTACTAAATTCTTCAGGGACTGGGGAATTTGGTATAATACTGAAGGTTTTTGGAAAGGAGAATGTTATAATTAGCGATTTCTTTACAAAGTTTGAGCAGTGATTTGTAGAATGGGTAGGAAAGTGAAGAGACTAAAGGCAAGAGATCACTGAGGATGTTATCGTAATACTCTAACAAGGATGTATTAACCTGAGCTAGGGTGTTTGTAGTGGAAATGAAAATAGGGTTGGGGCAGTATATGTAGAGGACTGAAGAAGAGATATGATCTTTAGGAATTAGCAATAGTTAGATATAGGAAGTGATGGAGATGCAAAGGGTAAAGATGACTCTATTTCATACCCGATTGACTTCTAAAATTGTGGTACTTTGAGTACAAGTTAAGAAATTAAAAATATACTGGAAAACCTCGCTAATAGCTGCCATAGTGTGGTTACTGATCTAGAGTCAGACATACTGGGGACTGAAGTCAAGTCAGCCTGAAGCATTGCTAGTAAGAAGGCTAGTGGAGGTGGTGGAATTCCAGTTGAACTATTTAAAATCCTAAAAGGTGCTGCACTAAAGTGTTACACTCCAAATCCAGCAGATTTGGAAAACTCAACAGAGGCTACTGGACTGGAAAAGATCAGTTTATGTCCCGATTGTAAAGAAGGGAAATGCCAACAAATGTTCAAATTACGGATAAATTAGGTTCATTTCATATACCAGCAAGATTATGTTTAACATTCTGCAAGTTAGGCTTCAGCAACATGTGAACTGAGAATTAGCAAAAGAGAGGCTAGTTTTCACAATGAGGCAGAGGGACTGGAGACCAAATTGGCAATATTCATTGGATCATGGAAAAAGCAAGGGAGTCCCCCCTGCCAAATCTTCTTCTGCTTCATTGACTACAGTAAAGCCTTTGACTGTGTGTATCACGATAAAATGTGGCAAGTCCTCAAAAGATGGGTGTACCAAATCATCTTACTTGTCTGTTGAGGAACCTGTATGTGGGTTAAGAAGCAACAGGTAGGACTGAACATTGAACAAGTGACTGATTTAATGTTGGGAAAGGAAGACAAGACTGTGTATTGTCACCTTATTTATTTAACTTACTTGCAGAGCACATCATATGAATTGCCAGGATAGGCGAATCAAAAATAGGAATTAAGATTCACTGGGAGAAATATCAACAATTTCTTTGCAAATAACACCACTCTGATGGCATAAAGGGAGGAGAAATTAAGAAGCCTCTTGATGAGAATGAAAGAGGAGAATGTAAAAGCTGGCTTGAAATTTAATGTTAAAGAAAACTAAGATCTTATCAACTGGTCCCCTCATTTCCTGGCAAATAGAGGGAGAAGTGGAAATAGTGCCAGATTTTATATTCTTGGGCCCATAGATCACTGCAGAAGGTGACTGCAGTCATGAAATTAAAAGATACTTACTCCTTGGAAGGAAAGCTATGGCAAATGGATAGCATATTAAAAGTCAGAGACATCACCTTGCTGACAAAAGTTCATATAGTCAATTTTCCAGTAGTAACGTGTGACCATGAGAGTTGAACAGCTGAGCACCACAGAATCGATGCTTTCAAATTGTGATCCTGGGGAAGACTTTTGAGAGTCTCTTGGACTGTCAAAGAGATCAGATCAGTCAACATTTAAAGAAATCAATTCACACTATTCATTGGAAAGAAAAAATACCAAAACTTAAATATTTTGCTTAAATACTTTGGTTACATAATGAGAAGACAGAACTCATTGGAAAAGACTTTGGTATTGGTAAAAGGAGAAAGGCATGGCAGAAGATAACATGGATAGATAGTGTCATGGAAGAAATGAACATGAACTTGGACAAACTTTAGGAGAAAGGGGAGGATACAAGGACTTGGTGTGCTACTGGTCTGGAGGGTCACAGAGTCTCCTCTGACTGAAAGACAGAATAAGAAAAATGAGTGCAAATAGAGAAATCACAAGAAGAAATAGATTTGTGAAGAGGGATATAACAAATTCAATTCTGGACATGAGTTTGAAATGGTGGGGAAATCCAGATGAACATGTCTAGTCAGGCAGGTAAATATTCAGGTCTGGGTAGGATAAGACTGGATATAAAAATTTGAGGTCATTCATATATAGTTGATAGTTAAAATCAAGGTAAAATCCATACACCTATGACCAAAGAGGAATAAAATCTTATAAAACCTATGGTAGGAAAATGATGTGAGTGGCTATGAAGGTGAATATCAGTTATGCTAGAAATTCATAATTTATTTAGAGTTTGGATTAGATGACTTCTAAGCTCTCTTTCAGTTCTAAAATTCAATTAGTTTGTCTAAATTAGAGAACCCATTATCTGCAGAGTATTGTGCTAGTTACTAGGGGAAATATAAAGGTAGTTAACACATGGTCCTTACCCTCACAGAGCTTATACTATCTCATTATTTTCTAATTAGATGAGAGATTAGAATTCAGAAAAACTGTCTGGACTAGAGATATAGAGTTTAGAGTTTCCAAAAGTGAAGGCATAGGAGCAAGTTAAGAAGCCTAGAGAGAGAAGTCAAGGTCAGATGTCAAAGACAGAACCTTGGAGCCTTGGAGAACAGATTTATTTAGAGGTTTTATAGAGGAAGCAAAGTCAGAGAAGGAGGCAGAAAAAGAATGGTCAATATCACAGGAGTACAATCAAAATAGCTCAGTAAAGGAAAGAAGGAATGCAGAAATGAATGAAAAGGCATTCATTAAGTACTTACTCTGTACCGGTCCCTGGGGATACAAATGGAATGGAATGAGAACTAGGTAGTTTTGACTGAGCTCATACTCATTTAAGGAAACAGATCCTAAATAAAATTTAATTGTAAGATGGATGGAAAGGCCTAGAAATACTGAAAGTTTTACTGCAAGGTTGATGGCAAGGCCTAGGGGTCCCTAAGTTACCTTAGTAGGTCAGATGGCAAGGCTTAAAGCCTAGAGTCAGGGGTTGGATGGATAAGTAGATGATAAGTCTTAGTGATGATCCATTTCAATGGAAGGAATAGAGTTGTTGACTCCCTCTCAAATGAACCTTGTGAGCAGTCAAGCATGTCTGTTGGCTTCGATGTGACCTGATCCAGGAGAGGGGATGAAGGGAAAGATAGGGAGGAAAAGTACTTCAAGATTATCCAGAAGTAAAGTGAGAAAGAAGGCTACCCAACACTGTAAGGTATAATTCCTAGGATCTTATTCAAAGCAAGAGAAAGAATGCAAAATTCTGGATCTTGTAGTCAAACCAGTCAACTCAACAAGCATCTATAAAGCATTTGTGGTAAATTTTGAGGATGCAAAGGAAGGAAAAACAAGATAAAGTACTTAATGTATGCTTTTTAATTCTTTAAATTAATTATTTATTTTTAGCATTCATTTAAAAAACTTTTGTGATCTGAATTCTCTCCCTCCCTTATCCTCTCGCTCGTTGAGAAGGTCAACAATTGTGTCAATTATACATGTGAAATCATTCAAAACACTTTTTCATATTGGTCATGTTGCAAGAAAAGCAAGAAAAATAAAGAAAATGAAGGCATTATACTTTAATCTGTACTCAGAGTTCATCAGTTCTCTCTCTGGAGGTGGCTCTCATTTTTTAGTATGAGCGCTTTGGAACTGTCTTGGATCATTGTATTGATAAAAGTATCTAAGTCTTTTACGATGGATCATCTTTACAATAACGCTGTTACTGTGTAAAATGTTCTCCTGGTTTTGTTCATTTTATTTTGTGTTAATTCATATGTCTTCCCAGGTTTTTCTGACACTGTCCTGCTCTTCATTTCTTACAGAACAATAGTATACCATGACAATCATGTAACACAACTTACTGAGTCATTCCCCAATTAATGGGCATTTCCCCAATTTCCAATTCTCGGCCACCTCAAAAAGAGCTGTTATAAATGTTTTTATAAAAATACATCCTTCTTATCTATGATCTCTTGGGGATGCAGATCTAGTATTGCCACGTCAAAGGGTATGCACAGCCCTTTAGGCATAGTTCCAGATTTTTCTCCAAAATGGTTGGACCATTTCACAACTCTACCAACTGTGTATGTTGTACCTATTTTTCCACTCTCACTCCAGTGCTTGCCATTTTTCTTTTCTGTTGTATTAGTTAACCTGATAGGTATGAGGTGGTACCTCAGAGTTGTTTTAACTTGCATTATTAATTTATTTATATTTAATTTAATATAATTAATTTGATTTAATTTATTTAATCCACAATGATTTAGGGTGTTTTTTCACATGACTGTAGATACATTTGATTGTTTTGTCTGAAAACTGCATGTTTATATCCTTTTGCCACTTATCAATTGGGAAATGGCTTTTATTTTTAGAACTTTGACTCAGTTCCCTATATACGTAGTGTATACTCTTTTGCTAAACTATCTAACCAATTCTTCAACACCAACATGAACAGTCTGCTTGAAGATGAAAACTATAAAAAGAAATTTCATTTCTATTTTTAAGCTTATATCACGGTCCATAGCAGGACTAGTTACAATATTTGTAGTGTATGTGTGTAGGTGTGTGTGTGTGTGTGTGTGTGTGTGTGTGTGTGCATGCATTCATTCTATCTTAGCCGTCTATAGTCTTTATTGCTGATACTCTATTGAACATCACTCTCTGAAAGTAATCTCCAGTTTTTGTCACCTTTAGAATATGACAAGTTAAGCGACTCCCGTAATATGGTACTTGGGCTCAGAGTTATTTATATTCCTCCCAATACCTAATTCTGGAATTGATTCTTCCTAATAAATATCAGTCAAAGCAGTTAGTATGCAGGTGGTATACTCCAGGCAGGATTCCAAATGAGGTAGCTAAACATAAATTGTCTTTAAATAAAACCACTTGATGGAGGTGGGAGTAGAATAAGGAGGGAGCAGGGAGAAGCATGCTTCTTACTTTTGCTCTAATATATATTCTACCAGTTAGTGGGGGCCCAAGGTAATGTCAGACATCTAGAGTTGCCCAACGTGGATTTAATGGAGAAAGAAATGAAGGTAGAGGAAAGAACCACACCTCATACTCTAGACATATTATTGCTCTAGGGCCAAGGAGTGAATTTGCTGACTTTTCTCTCCCTTGATGACTCTGGGGCAGTTGTTAGAATTTGGTTATTGTCCTAGAGACTTTTCTCTCCAATAACAATCTGTTATAAAGTTAGCTCTGGCAGAAGACCTACTGGGATCTAGTATGGAAAACCATATGAAACTTCATCTTGAGCCAAAAAAACACCCAGGTATTCTCTCCTGTTGGGAGCCAGGATCATACCAAGAAAGACAGAAGAAATAACTGAATGATTCACTTTTGTTTCATTCCCTAAGTATTTATTTCTATTGCAATCTACTTTTCCCTCCTTCTTTTGCTTATAAAAGATGCCAAACGAGAAGTCCAGGAATGAATTTACACAAATGCACTGCCTTTTCCCTCCATTACTATATATCATATAATATATATATATATATATATATATATATATATATATATATATATTTGTTGCTATCTGCAACAAATCAATCCATTAACAAGCATTTGTTAAGCATCTACTGTGTGCCCGGTATAAGTACCAGTGAGATGCTAGGTACAGAAGTACAAAGAATGAAACAATCCCTACTCCCAAGGAACTCACATTCTGTAAGAGATGGATCGATTGCCACATAACACAATTATACCGTTACCAACTTTTCCACAGGTCTTAGCTGCACCTCCCGTTATCCCTGTCATCTGCATGGACATCAACGTTTATAGATTTAGAAGAAGCACCTACAAATATGAATGTGTGAGCGTGCTAATGTATACAAACACTAATAGTGATTCAATACGCTGCTTTAGTTTAGTTTATGTGGGAGTCTTCCAATTTAATTTGCTAAAATCTAAGTTGGCAGAGTATGTCATAGGGTGGCTTTTGTCACATAGACATAGTTTCTAATGTTGGCAAAATTCTAAGAAGTTTTTTGTTGCACTTATAGCTTAAAGATGATTGCTTTTTTTCAAATAAAATTCATGTTTTATTGATGCGTTTTGATGTTACTGTCACTCCCAGTAATCCCTCTTTCTCCAATAGATACCTTTCTTAAAACAAGGACAGTTGAGCAAAATAATCATACAGACTATGTATGATAGTATAAATCTTCTTGTGGTTCAGCTGTTTTTAATCATGTATGATTCTTCATAACCCTACTTGGGGTTTTCTTGGCAAAAATACTGGCATGCTTTGCCATCTCTTTCTCCAGCTTATTTTTTACAGATGAGGAAACTGAGACAAACAAGGTTAAGTGACTTGCTCAGGGTCACACAGCTAGAAAGTATCTGGGGCCTTATTTTAACTCGGGAAGAGGACTCTACCTGGCCCCAGACCTGCCACTCAATCCACTGAGCTACCTAGCTGCCTGAATATATGTCTGAGGAGTAATACACATCTAGGATCCTGGTGGACAGGATTTTGGACCTGCCATTAGGAAGATGTCTCAAATTGTCCCCAAGATACATATATGCTCTGTGACTCTGGACAAGTCACTTAACCTCTCAGTTTCAGATTCATCTGAAAAAATGAGGATACTAATAGTACCTGCCATGGTTATTCCAAGGATCAACTGAGATAACACATAAAATTCTTTGCAATCCTTAGAGAACAATACAAATATTTCACCTCCTGCAATCTGATGTCACAACGGATCATTGCATCGGTCAGAGTTTTGCTGCCTTTACATTCCTGTGGTTGTTGTGTATATTGTTTTCTTGACTTTGTTTATTTCATATAAGTCTATGTTTCTCTGAATTACTGATAGTTATGATAAAACAAAACCAAAAAAACCTCCATAACTTGGTTGATAGACTCTGTTGCCACTTTATACTTGGCATGTTTATCAGTTTATACTTCTGCGGTCACAGGAGTCAATATAAACTTAGGAATGTAGGTGATTCTCTATTTTTTTCATTTTAGTCCTAGGCAATAACCTTCCTAAGTTTGAATAGAAGAAGAACATTTTCCTTTTCTCCCCTTGCCTCTCCTTCTTCCCTCCCTCACTAACCATCGTAACCTCATCCAGGAGTATAGCATTTTTAGCTTGAAGGGAGCATGACCAACCAGGTTGCTATTGGCTGTGTGTCTCAGCAAAGGAGATGAAGTAAGGGAAAGACTGCATTCTCACACTGGGGTGAATTATCATCTTTATTTTCTGAAGAGTCATCTCTGGGCACAAATGTCAGATAACAGGATGGTTGATGCTAAATTTTGGGCAGATTTTGGATTAGGTATTCTTGAGACTGTGAGCAGGCTACATTCCTTAGCCAACCTCCACCCTCAATTAATTAAGTCAGTAAACCTACCTCAACTAGGGCACCGAGTCTGTGGCAAAACCATCCTCTCTACAGAATGCTACTTTTTGTTCCATGTCCCCAAATACTCTGTGTCCTTTTTTCAGAATGCATGGTCCTCGAACCCACAGAATGAAGCACTGTTCAATAAAAATACCTCTCTCTGTATGTTGAAGGAGGAAATTTGGGGAAAGAAGTTTCTGCAAGTGTCTCTCCCTTTACCGCAAACATGATATATTAGAAGTGTGTCAGAAGCCCAGCAGGAGTTGTAACAAGAGACTCCATTTAGGGGTGGGCAAGGCTGATAGGGACTTCAGTGGTAGGGCTGAAGAAAGTGTAAATGATTGGGAGAGTGCCAATAAAGAGTCCAGTTCAATGAGGGATGAGGCACCTGGCAATGTAGTGGTGCTACTACAGGTGCAATTGAGTCAGGAAAGGCCCATTCCCTGTTCAGGGAAGTTGTAGAGGCAAGATTACTTGGGAGATCACTGTGGCAAAAGACTCTGGAGTTGGGAGAGCGTTTGGGGGAATCACTCTGCATGGTATGGAATAGTGGAGGACCCTAAGTGACTGTGACAACATTATGTGAAAGCTGTGGTAGAAGAAGTAAGCAATGCTGAGGAAGAAATATACCTCTTGGATGTCAACTTCCCAGAAGAAAGTACCAATGGCCTTACCTAGTTGAAGCAATTTCCTTCATGTACTGAAGGAAAGTAAGGATGATATATGTTAATATATATTGCTGGTGTCTATACTACACAGAATCTAGATAATAGAGTTAGCATACAAATAACACATAGTACATGATATTTCTACATGGACATGTAGCATCAACTTATAATAATGTTTATCAGAATTTCCAGGACAATATGTTAATTCTTATTAATTAGAGAGACAACCAACGAGGTGGTCAAGGTAAGATAAATTATGAATGGATTATATATAGGTACCCTCATTGAATGAAAATAATAAGTCTATTACATTACTCACCATCATGTATAATATTTATGCCATGTTAGGGTGATATATTTGCACAGTAAATATACTTTTAGTTTTACATAGCTGCTTAGTTATTAATATTGTTGAAGAAATATAAAAAATTATTGCTGGCTGGTTTTCACTCCTTCCTAACTTGATCTAACACCATATTAATTTAATAAGTAGATTTATAAGCCATTCATTGATAATTGGCCTCTCTAGTTGTCACTTAACATTTATTTCTTTATACTAAAAAAAACCAAGCCCCTCCAAGCCCCTCAAAGCAGAAACCACACACACAAGAAAATAAGAACCCAAGTTTTCTTAACTTAGTGGTTTTGTCCCTGATTCAATACTCAACACTGGCTCATTTTTTCTTTCCAACGGTTGTTGATTTATGAGGAGTTTCTGGTTTCAGTTGATCAATAATGCCTCCCCTTATTTGGAAGAGAGAGGAGGGGGAGCAATTTTTTTGTTAGAGGGAATCCTGGGTGAATTAGCTGGGATCAGAATTGCAATGTTGCTCTCAGAGATGAGCCTTTTAATTCTTTTATGAATCCTTTAGAACAATAGACCGACTTAAGGAAAAATTGTGAGGTCTGTCTGTAGCAACTTCTTACCGCAGCTTTTAGCCTACTTCTCTTTATTCTTTCTTGGTCCTTCCAACCCCTTTGGGAACATTTCTTAGGACTCATTCCCATAGGACATTCCTTTCACCTTTAACTAGTCTAGTATATTATAATGGTGGCTACGATTCCCTCCAACTCTCAAATTGTGTGATTATGTGATTATAAGTGATGCAGTAGAGAAAGTAGAATCAAATCCAGTCTCAGAAATATATTACTTAAGGACTGTTTGACTCAGATTCCTAATCTGTACAATGGGCATCCTAATAGCACCCACATCCCCAAGTTTTTGTGAGGACCAAAGGAGATAATATTTGTAAAGTTCTTTGTAAACTTTCAAGTACGATATAAGATTTATTATTACTTTACTTTTGTGATTAATATTAGTGAATTCCTACAAGGTATTTTGTGAAAAGGTTTACTCCTTACTAGATGTGTTTGCATTTTATACAAAAGAAAGAAAACCAATTGAAAAACATTTATTAAATGTATCTCCTCTATGCTAGGGTCTATGCAAGGCCCTGGTCATACAAAGCAAAACTGAAGCAGTTCCTGTCCTCAAGGAACTTACAATCTATTTGGAGAGGCAACTTATACACATATGTATTTCACAGGATCACAGAGGGGACCTGAGGGGTCATGTAGTCCAACTCCTTCATTTTGTATTGGAAGATATCAAGGGCAAGGGTTGCTGAAGGATTTGGTGAGGTCACATATAAAGTAAGCATCAGAGGGTCAAGTTTCTGTCTGATCTATTATTAGCACATACTGTAAAGTCCATTGAACTTGCATGGTGTAAAAAAAGTCTAAAGAAACTAGGAGAAAAATGGGTCTGGATCTGAGTCTTGATATTTACGAGGTCCTTGTCCTAGGGTCACTCCCTTAACTTCCCTGAGTCTATTTTCTTCAACCATAAAATTTGAACCCTTTGTACCACTTTTCAGGGATCAAATGAGATAAAATACATAAAATACTACGTAAGATACAGTTGTTATTAACACCAAAGTCTTTGGGACCTAGACAGCTGTCAGTCAATGAAGATTTATTAACTGATTACTATGTTCTGGGTATAGTGTTAAGCATTAGAGATACAAAGAAAGGCAAAAACATCCCCTGGCCTCAGGGAGCTCACAATTTAATGGGGAATATACCAATAACTACATGGAACAAAATGTATAATGAGGAGATGGCACGAATCCAGTTCTTAATAATTAAATTAATAAATCAAGGTAGTATAGATATTTTTGGGTAAAAATTGCTCAGTGATCCTCAAATTCTGTACCATGTGAATGCTGCTTGCTCATAATTAATGACAGCCACAGGCATACACATACATGATCAGAAATAGCATGACCAGTTACATGAGAGAATCTTTCTTGGGGGAAGGGACATTTCTGAGTATTTGAAGGGCAGAAGACAGGTTAGGTAATAACTGTGTTAGAAATGTCATATGGGAGCCATCATGCCTACTCTCCCCTCTTTGGGTTTTATGGGGGACAAAAATCTCCCTCCTTCTGATTTGCAAGTTGCCTTGATACATGCCTGTATAACAATCAAGGTTGATTGTCTTGCATTAGTTAAACTACTGAGCTTTAATTTTCCTTTTGAGTTGTTAACTATTCCAAATGTGCTTGAGACTGTGATGAGTTTTACTAAGGAGATTTTCTGTTTAGGGACTTGGGCCCATTTCAGCCTTGTCATTCAATTCCCATGACAAAGGTTTGAATGAAGACTGAGCTAATAGGAAATGCTGGGAAACCAAAATGCCAATGCAGTTCAGAGGTTCTAAGGCAGTTTTCAGGGTTGCTTGTTGCCTCCTTTGCATCCTCAAGCAATGAGAAAAGACAAAAGACATTTCCAAAGCACAGTGATTTCTCCTAATAGGCGATTATAATTTACAAAAAACTCATCAGGCAAAGTTTCATGAGGAAGTATAAACTGTTCTTTTTAATCCTGTTTGAAAAATGATGATAGCTTAAGTGAGGTCATGTTCTGCCTTCAAGTAATAGTTATATCCCTTCTTACCTAGCTCAATAGAATAAAGGTGACTATATAGTTATCCCTTTCACATCACAGAGGTTAGGGGCACAGCACCCCCATGACCTAGAAAATCTGAGTAAATTTTTGGCTCTCCCTTCTTACCAGAGAAGGTCTGAATTATTATGGTACTAAAAGATAAAATATGCTGATATTATACAATGTTTTACATATATTTCATGCATTTCTGAATTTCTAAACTTTTTCTGTGTTGTCTGCTGGCCTTCATAGGTTGTCTGCAACTTCCCTAAAGCTCCCCCCAAATTCCCATTTAATTTCCTTATTCTGACCCGCCATATATCAAAACCACAATGCTGACAGTCATAATGTGGGAAGGATAACTGTATAGTTTCTTGCCATAGAAGAACAGTTAAAAAACTCATTTAAATCTTCAATCATACGTGTAGTAGAATATAGAATATAAAATCAGAAGACATAGATAGAAACAGTCCTACTGCTTATCACTTGTGTGCTTTAGACAAGACAATACTTTTCTCTAGAATTCATTTTCCTCACTTACAAATTGAAGAGGTTGGATTAGATCGTCTCTAAGGTCATGCATACATCTCTCAGGGGTTGGAAGGAATTCCAGAAGCCATTTTATACCACCCCCTCATTTTGCATGTAAGGGAGCTGGTCTTTCACAAACCTAATTAGAGAAAACTAGCTAGATAACAAGGGTTTTAACCTAACTATAAAAATGCTGACATGCCAAGTGATCTTGTTATGTATGCAAATGAAATGCAAATGAGTCCCCTGAGTGAATGCAAGGGAAGCAAATGTGAGAGTTGTACAGGCTATGCCTTGAGATGACCATTCGAAGTCCATTCAGTAAATCTGGGAGACAGATTAGAAGAGGAATCCAACTTTAACCAGGCGAAGATGCATGGAGCTTGGAACCCAAGTCCAGCCCGTAGAAGATGCACAATTTTGTGCTCCATAAAACACAGATGAGTGGCAAATAGGTTAGAAGAAGTACAGAGGAAGTACAGAAAGAGGCAACCAATAAAAAGAAAGGAGCCAATACTCTCAGAGTAAAGTTGGTTGGGCTTATTGGGCTTATAGTCTTTTGGAATAGAAGACGTGTTATTTCTGTCTCCTTCATCTTGCCTTTACCAAGACAGTAATCCTGTATCTTTTTTCTCCCCTAGTACTTCTTCATGGGTACCTAAAACCTTTTCCTCTAAGCATGGGGAAAATCTATTTACCTTTCATTATTTTAAATGTTTGCTTTATCTTTATAGTGTTAACCTCCAGCATTTGATAGTCCAATGTACTTATTAGTAACATGTTTGGGAGGAGCCTCTGCAGAGAAAACATTACCAGGAAAAAAAATGTAGACATAGATCTAACTGTGAGATATTTTGTCAAAAGTGCTGCTCTAGATTGGAGTTTTAGATAACTGAAGGATAAAAACAATTACAGTTCCTTTGGTACTACTTTCCAGAGCAAAGAAGTAGTATATATCGGGAAACTTACTAAAGATTCAATAGTATTGTTAGGGGCAAATAGGAGCGATTAAACAAGTCTAATTTTCACACTACCCTCATCCTACCTCTGCTCTGCTTGGAGAAGGAAACTCATACAACAATCTAAGTGCATGGGTTTTGATCCAAGGTTTTCTGACTCCATAAATATTATTACTTCTGTTGAACTTTAGCCTCTAGCTCTAAACTGATAATCCTATAGTTATGGTCCTGTTTTTTTTTTCCAATGGTATTTTATTTTTCCAATAACATGTAAAGATAATTTTTAACATTCATTTTTTATAAGATTTTGAGGTCCAAATTTTTCTCCCTCCCTCCTTTCTCTCACTTCTACCTAAGACAATAAGCAATCTGACATATGTTATACATGTGTAATCATGTAAAACATTTCCATATTAGTCCTGTTGTAAAAGAAGGAACAAAATAAAAGAAAAAACTATAAAAAAATGAAATGAAAATAGTATACTTCAGTTGGCATTCAGAATACATCAATTCATTCTCTGGCTATAGATAGTATTTTCTACCAAGAGTCTCTTGGATCTTTGTACTGCTGAGAAGAGCTGTCTATCAAAGTTAGTCAATTGCACAATTTTGCTGTTATCGTGTATAATGTTCCCCTGGTTCTGCTCATTTCACTCAGCATCAGTTCATATCTTTTCAGGTTTTTCTGAAATCCACCTCCTCATCATTTCTTATACAACAATAGTATTCCATTATATTCATATACCACAAATTGTTCATCCATGCCCCAATTGATGGGCATCCCCTCAATTTCCAATTCTTTGCCACATGGTCACTGGTTTTTCTTCCCCCTTTGGTTCTTAATTGGTTGTTAATGACCTGACTTTGTAGATTAATATTTTAGGCTAAATAATGCAGGAGTATATATCCTCACCCGATAGAATTCTCCCCACATTTTTTTCAATCCCCCTTACTCCAACCATGTACAGGCATTGAAATATGCAGGCTCGCAAAAACCATTGATCTATGCATTCTCAATATATTTACAGAAAGAGAAAGAAAGAGATCTCCAACTGATATCTCCTGCTGTAAGAAATACTCAAATATGATATAGAGTACAAAACATTCATTTAAAGTATAAAAGAGTCATCACTGCATACAGTGCAAGAGGAAGATAGGAAGAGGTTGCTACAATTTAAAATCTGAGGCCAAACAAATAGATATAGATCTACATACCTCTCTGAACTCCATTAAGTGGTTCCACAAAAATACATTAAGTAAAAACAATGCTACAGGGATGGTTAGTTCCAGAGGAACAGTGCTATTAATATAAGAGAGTTACAGTAGAATTTAAAGATATTTTGGTGGGGTTTGGTAATAATATATTAATATTATTTCAAAATGAGACTGGATGGTATGCCTTTCTTGTTAACACTAGGTAGAGCCATCCCTAAGTACACATGGGCACAAAGTAAGCTCTTCATAGAGGCTTGTTGACTGACTATTGACCGCCTGAGTATGGTTCTTAGGATAAATTGTGTACTTTTGCCCCTTCTATAAATAATTTATCCTGGTAAAATAAAGTTAAAATGAATAATAATCACTACAAATACTCCTTATTTTTGTAGTTCTTGCAAGTTCATGAGATATTTTCCTCACAATAACCTTATAAAGTGGATATTTCAAAAATTCCTATTCCAACCTTATAAATGATGAAACTGAAATTCAGAGAGATTGAAGGACTTGCCCAAAGTCATCTAGCTGGTAATTGGCAAAGACAGGACGAGAATCTTTTGACTCCAAGTATGGTGCATATTCCACTAAAATGAACAAAAGGGCAGCTTTAAAAGATAAAAGAAGTAGTCATATAACATCTGGAAAGGGGGGTGGTGCATAAAAGAGAAAAGGACAAGTTCTATAGCTTTTTATTTATTACTTGCCCCTGGGGTACATGGGGACTATTGGAGGACTGTGAACACCTTCACATCTTTTGGTTGAGTCATTTTTTCCCATCCTCCCCTTCTCTGAGTCACTGACCAGCAATTTGGCAACAGCAGAGGAATGAGGGACAAATCTCCTGTCCCTGCAGACAATGCTTGTACTAGGATGACCTACTTTAATTCTGATTAGAAGCTTTTATGGTTATGATGAGACTTCAAGCTGTGACCCTGACTTTCTGATACATATTGTCTGTCAGCTTTGTGCTACTACTGTTATCAATAAAACCCTAGAAGTTAGGAAAGACAGTCCTTTCCTTTAGAGATCCCCTGAACCATTTGTTGCTGTTGATTTGTGGCTGCTATTGTTTAGGATAAATCATAAATGTGGCTATTTCTTATTACTCTGGCACAGGAAGCATGGATTTTCAGTGCTTTCCCCCTGCTCTGCCATCTCTGTAACTGTTGCAAGTGGTAACCTCCTCCTTGGATAATTACACTTCTTTTAAATGTAGCTCTTTAGAAAGAAAACCAAGTTCAACATAGCAAAAGAACATTTGAAATAGTTCAAAGAATGAGAAGATAGGATACTGGGATGGTTAGAAGTAACCCTTTCAAAACCATTGCTGTATCAGTCTTTCTTCTCCCTCTTCCCCCACCCCCACCCCCCCACCCCAAGCAAGCAACTATTTGGTTTGCAGGAACAGACTGGTTTAATAAAATTGGCCTTCTTCCTTCTACTAAAAGTTTACCTGCGAGAGCCCCAAACATAATAAAATCAGATTATGAAGGCAATCATATTTACTTGTAATAAATCAAATCTTGCAGACATCAGTTAAGTCTCCCTTACTGCACTGGGACAATATCATGCGTGCATACATCAATACCTGAGGTGTCAGAAATATATTTCATAAGTTCAGAAAAATCGCACACACACTTGCAGCACCATTATGAGCAGTGAATTTGTAATGTGAACATTATGATGTATAAAGTGGCTTTGTTCCTACATTTAATAAGCACTGCATGTCAAGCCCACAAACATAATGGAATTTGCTGGTGATTTCTTTCCATTAAATGTAGGTTATTGTTTTTCGGGGGAACAAGAGAGAACTTCTCTATATGTTACCTATATTATCCATTTTTGAGGATTCAATCCCCTTCCACATAACAGCACCCTTAAATTAGGAAATAAATAAATAAAAGTCAAAAGAGACCCAGTTTTGGGACAGTAAATTAGCTTGAATTAAAATAACAGGAGGACTTGCTTTTAGTCTGGAATTAGCTTCCCACTTAAAACAACAACAAAAACCTCTAACTTGCTTTTAATAATTGTATGTGCATGTGCGTTTATGTGCGTGTGTTTATAACATTTGTAAAAATCCCTTCTATATTATATATTCTATAGTGAGGGCCTATGTAATATAGACCTTGTTAATGAGAGAATCAAAGTAACTGAAACTGTTTGCACCAAAGGTTGTTTAAAATAACATAAAAAAATTAAAACTACAATAGCTGAATGGAGTGTGGATCTGAAGGTGTATGTGTGTGTTTGTGTGTGTGTATATGTGTATGTATGTTTGTGTGTGTGTATGTGTGTGTGTGTTTTTGTAAGGGTAGGATGGGGTGTAAGTGGGTAGGAGACAGTGAGAGAGCAAAGATTTGTATTCTTCTATTTAAAAGTATATTCATAATTCAAATTATTTGTAGGTTAGTCATCAAATTAAGTTGTGCAAATTCCTTGAATAAGAGTAAGAAAACCAACTCTTGTCATATGGTATGGACACAGATAGGACCTGCTGTAGGTTGAGACTGAGTTTTCCATGGAAAGGCTGAAGTCTTCCAGGGCAGGGGATGAAGAAAGGAGGAGGCTGAAAGTTTCTCTTTCAGGAAAGGCAAGAAGCATCACATTGGTCTGCAAAAACCAGAGTTGGTTGCTAGGGATACAGGGTGCTAAAATGAAGGGCCAGAGGCAGAAGACAATAGTGACCAGATGAGAAGCAGGAGTTAAGACTAGATGCAAAACAAAGTGCAAAATGAAGAGATGTGGTCTTGGGGGAAGGTGGACCAGGGAGAGGGTCAGGTTTTAGGTTTAGAATCCAACAATAGAAGGGTATCTGAATTCCATAAAATATCGGCAGAATTCCCTGCCCCTGGTTTCCTGCAGATTCATGCTTAATTCTATGCAGAGGGCTACAATATGTGTAGCCCCATTCTCCAACCTTCTCTAAATTATTTGTAGCTGAATCTCTCCTACTGCATTATTCTCCATTCAGTGGTCATTCTTGAAGATTTTTTTTTTAAAAAAGAGAATCCATGTATGTGGGTATTCACTGTATGTTATAGTTTGGGGCTTATTTCTAAATGATGTAGGAGGAGTTTGGGATGACAAAGGGCTCTGGGGATGAAACTGGTAAATGTGGGTCAACAAAGGTCATTAATGAAGGAGAGAGTGCATGATTTTGGGTTGCTTGATAAAGTCGGAATAGTAGACCGTTGTGAGATATTATTAGGGTATGCAGTGAAAGTACGTTTCTTCATCAACTTATAGTCCAATACCATGGTGCTGTGGATTCTACCTTAATAACATTCCTCTCAGCCCTTGTCTTCTTTCCACTCACATAGTTAAAATTCCGAGGCCCTCATCACTGCTTACTTAGACTGTTGTGGTTCATCCTTTCAGACAACTGTTTCCCCCCAAGCTAGTTCCTTCCGTTTTTCAACCTGTCCTTCATACCACTCTCAGTTTTTTCCCTAAGGCACAGTTCTTGCGTTGTCACTCCCACACTCAAAAACAAAAATGGAAACTATGGTAACCCCTTATTGCCTGTAGGAGAAAATGAGAACCCCTCAACTAGGCACTTCAAGTGCTCTATAATTTGGCTCCAGTCTTTGTTTCCTGACTTATTTCACATTACTGTCCTTCACGGACTCTCTATTCTAGATAAAAAGCACTTCTAGTGCTTCTCTGAACTAGATGATCCATTTCTAGCCTCTTCATATTGGTTCAAGCTACTCCTTCCCACCCCTGAATTCTCATGCATTCTCAGATACAACTGTTCCTTTAACCTCCTGTTAAAAGTATTCTTTCCTTCCTGAAAGTTTTCTAAGATATTTGAGATCTCACTTTATTTGTTATATATTTCTAAGCGTACATGTTGTACATCTTCTTCATATGTTCCCTTTGGTCAGGGACAGTTTTAGGGGTGTGCTAGTAAATATTTACTCAGCTGAGGGGATGTGACCACCACATGCTTTAAAGTTTAATCTACACTATTACTGAACTGTGTAACCCTGGGCAAGTCATTCAACCCTGTTGGCCTAAGTTTCTCATCTTGAAGAGTTGGACACAACAGAAAAATGACTGCACAGTAACAATACAACATTGAAAAACAACAATGCAGTAATCCAAGCTTCAATTTGTAATGTTTCCTGATTTCTGAGGTGTAAATGTTGATGCTGAAATTTAACAATTGCCTCTCCCAAGCTGATTTGAACTGGCTCCTGCTCACTTTTGGATAGTGTTATATCTATTTTTATCACTCCATTACCCATCAGAGTGTCTTACACAGTAGGCAGCTTCTCATTTGTTAAGTAAGGGGATTGGACTTGACCTCTAAGGTACTTTAATGTTGTTGAATTGATTGACTTTGTTCATTGAACCTATACAGTTGAACCTCAACAAGTAGGGCATGCTAGATAGATAGCATTGTCATAGACATTTAAGGAGATCAATTGATCAATAGTTATTAAATGCCTACCATACCAGGTATTGTGCTAATCTTTGGATATAGAATAAGTGTATAGGAGAAGTTAGGCTAGGATATGATCCCTGAACTGAGTATCATCTAGAAGAAAGGATGTCCATTTTAGAGTGAGATCTGAGTTTGAGCCTTGTCTTTAAGATTGACAGCTATGAGATTTTTGGCAAATCATAGAATGTTTCTGACTCTCAGTTATCCTGTTGTTAAAATGGGGAAAATAGTGTCTGTGCCACTTACCTACAGGGTTGTTGTCAGCAAAGAGATTTATAAACCATAAATACATATATCTGGGCACATGATTACAATCCTGTTGGGAGGAGGGTGAGAAAAATACCTGATTGAAACAGTTAAGTAGCAATTCAAGGATGTATAAATAAGTGATGAGTAGTCCAGAAAATATATGCTTTTGCCACAGGAAGGAGCTATCAGTTAATTCAAATGAGTGATTGGGAAGAGTTTCATAAAAGAAAGTGAATTTGGGATGGGCTTGGAAAGATGAAAATACCTTGTTTAGACAGAGAAAAAGACCAGAGGAAGAAGAGATAAGGAAATACTCCATTTGTCTGGCAGAAGCAAATTCATTAACTTTTTTGTTTTGTCATTCAAGCCTTGGCCAAAGAAATTTCAGGCATCTTTCAAAGAGAGCTCTGAATTTCGCTTGTCTCAGTGTATTTTCAAATGGACCATTTCTCTGCTTTTTCAATATCTAAGATATGAAATTCCTATCCACAACCTTTATCAAAGTTGCTATTTAAAGCATTTTTAATATGATGCCTCCACAAATGTCTGACTCTGATAACTCATCATGGTGTAGAGGTCACCCTGAATTCCCAAAGGCTATGCCAGTGGTGGTGTTAACTCTGGCACATTCCTTTGTACTGGAAAGGTTTTGGGTAAAATCTGGGCACCCAGTGTACATACACTGTTGGCTTAAGTTCAGCCTAACTAAACATGAGAACAGTAAGCCAATTCTGGAAAGCAATTTGGAACTATGCCCCAAAGTCACTAAACTGAGAATATCCTTTGACCCAGACTTAAAATTATTATACATATGCCTCAAAGAGATCCAAGAAAGAAAAAAAAAGGACCCATGGTACAAAAAGATTAATAGCAGCTCTTTTTGCAATAACCCCAAACTGGAAACTAAGGGGATGCCCATGTATTCAGTGAATGGTTGAGCAAATTATCAACAATGAATAACTATGAGCTCCTTGAGAGTAAGGACATTTTTGGGGATATCCTTTTCTTTGTATCCCTTGCATTTAACATAGTTCTTGGTGCATAATTATATACTTAATCGATGCTTTTTAGCTTTACCTATGTTCCCATAAGAAATGATAAATGGCATGGTTTCAGAGAAATCTGGGAAAACTTGTATGAACTTAGAAAGAGAAATGAAGAGGGCATCAATAACTACGAACTCATAAAACTACTTTATGTTCCATGTGTAATCATCATGAAGAGAATCCACAAAAATATTGAAGGCATTTTCAATGAAGATAAATATGAGAAGAGAGTGAACATGTTCTCAAAAATAATAATCTATAGCATACTACATTTTTACAGTTAAACAATTGACTGAAAGATACAAAGAATACAAAATCCAAAGGTTTAATTTAACACTTAATAATAGCTAGCAGTTATATAGTACTTTAAGATTTGCAAAATACTTTTCAAATATTATTTCATTTTATCCTCATAACAGCCCTGGAAATAGGGGCTTTTATCACCTCCATTTTACAGATTAGGAAACTGAGAAAGGGGTTAAGTCATTTGCCCAAACTCACACAGTGTCTTAAGATCAAATTTGAACTCATCTTCCTGACTCCAAGTCCAGTGTTTTATCTATTGTCCCACCTAGTTGCTTAAATTTGACTATTTAACTGTAAAACCCATTTGATATGGTTGAGCAAAATATGGCCTTCAAAATATCTCTTCCCAAAATTTGTCTCTCATGCACATGTTAAGATCATATATGATTCCTTGATAGATGCAACAACAAAAATTTCTTCAACGGATCATATCAAGTCAGGTATAAAACAAAGATATATATATGCATACCAAAGGTGTTTGCCACCAAAATCAAGGCTACCCAACATAAACAGAAGAATTCCTATAGGTGATAAAGGTCTTCTAGATACTCTGATTTATATGTGACTCTGTGCTAATTATATCAATCTTCCAAACACAGAGGAATTTCCAATATTAGTTTTACACTAAAATACACACACATACACACACAAACACATACACAAGAAACTTAAGCCTAACAATCTAAACAGGAAAATCATATGAATGAAAAACACTGATATGAATGAAAAACACTGATTGTTTAGATATTGACTCACATTGATAGTGACAGTCCATGGGTCTAGTCCATCAATACATATATCTTGAATGGACACTGGAAATGGACCATGAACTGGGCCTAGACTTTATTAGGGGGAAAAGAGAGAGCTAGATTGCATTTTGGAAATTGTGGAGTAGTTTTAATGATGCCAAATTTCTCCTTGAAACAACTATCTATATTTTTGTTTTACATCATCATTGTTCTAATGATGCTATATGACTATGAATCATGAATAGTACAATACAAGAAGGATCAAAATAACAGATCACCCAAAAGGTAATGGACTTATGATTCAGAGCTGAAAGGAAGTCTGGATCATCTAGTACAGTGGTACTAGTCAGATATGCATGGATTCCTGCAGGCCAAATATTGGCTTTGAAAACCACAGATGAACGTTAACTGTGTTTTATTGTATTTTTATTTATTTGGTTAACTATTTCCAAATTAACATGTTAATCTGGTTTGGGCCAACAAGTTTGACACTTCTGATATAGTTCAAACTCCTCACTTTGCAGATGAGGAAAGGCCCAGAGAGATGAAATAAATTCTTCCAGCTATACAATCAAAAAGCTATGCAACTATTGAAGCTATACAATCAGTCAAGCAAGCAATAAGCATTTATTTAGCACCTACTACGTATCAGGTGCTGTGCTAAGCTCTGGGAATGCCAAAAGAGGAAAAAGACATTCTCTGCCCTCAAGGAGCAGAGGTCTACTAGGGGACACTCCATACAAACAAATATATACAAAATAAACTTCATACAGGAAAAATAGGAAGTCATTAACAAAGACAAAGAACTAGAAATAGAAGGTGTCAGGGAAGAAACGGAGCCAGGATTCAAATTCAAGATCTCTGAAATTAAATGGAGAGCTTTTCCCACGATATTATGTTGTAGGTTTAAGTGTGCTTTCCACATTATTAACAGAGATGAATGGTGACTAAAAAATGGCATAATAGATTTCATCAGTGACATATGTAGCTTGAAAAAGAGGTGGGCTGGCCATTCAAGGAGAAAAATGGAAAGTAGATGCCATAGTAATGTAAAGTTATGATATCTTGAGGAAGGTTCCCAGTGAAGGACCTCTCATAGAACATAGTTTATGGCAGGACATGAGCAAGAATTATATAGTAGGAGAAGACGTAGGTGGGTTGTGGAGAATATGCCCACATTGAAAGGGTTAACAGATGCCTTTACTCAGTGAAGGCAGTCAGCAAATAAAGGCAATAAACATTAATTAAATAACTACTCTGTGCCAGCTACTTTGCTAAGCACCAGTGAAGTAGTAACTTGATTTTCTCAAGGTTATCTAGTTTTAAAGAGTCTTCCAGAGGATTTGGAGGGAGCAGAAGGATAGGAAGAGCTGCCATGTTTCCTATTCAGACTCCTGAATCCCTTCTTTAACCTCTTTACAAAAGTTCCCCTGGAAGCAAAATGAACTCTCCCTTTCTGAGGTCCTTGGGTTTCCCAGTATGTCTTTCTGGGACTCTCACAAACAGGCAGGACACAGTTCCAAGGTGTGGTTTGGGATTCCCACCTAATTTATTCTGTTTCAAATGAGCGCCATTGTGTTTGGGCTAAGGATTCTTCTGCCTAGGGTTTATTTGTAAGGTCAATAGATGGATTAATTCAGCATCCTTGAAAACTATGGGAAGAAATAACTTGGAAAAATAAAGCCATATCAAAAGAAAACAATTAAAAGGATCTTCTAATCAAGCCAGATCACTCACAAACCCCTGATCTTAATCTTCACCTTGTGCCTCTTTGCCTTTGCTCACATATTACCCATATCTGGGGAGAATGCTACAGGACTTTAGCCTGGAAGGGTCATTACAGTTGCACATTGCATCCTGGGCCACTTCCAGTCATCCTGATGAATATGAGGCCACTGGACCCAAATGGCTCAGGAGAAGAAAGTGAGATTGATGACCTTGCACAGTCCTCCCTCACTTCAATCAAAATCAACTTCAAGTCATGTCATCATCTTGAGGTCATGCTCCTCTTTGAGAATGAAGGGCAAACACAACATAATCCATACCTGGAATGAATTCCTTCTCCTTCCCAACTCATCCAACTAAAACATATCCCTTCCTTCACCCTAACACTCCCCTTTCTTCCTTTTCCCTACTATCTGTGCTGAAATGATCTTTCCCTTCCCAACTTTCTTATAATATATTTCTTCCCAGATCTCTCTCTCTCTCTTTTTAAACTTGTCACATTTTGCCTTGTATCATCATTAACAGTGAGCATGTCCTCCATCCTCCCTATTAGATTATAAACTCACTCTCAGAATATCTGTCTTATTTCAGCTTGGTCTCCCCATGTGTTTGCTTATCAGCATACCTTTCACCTATTAAGCACTTAAGTTCTCTTCCCACCCCACCCCCCCATTTAATTGACTTGTTTATAACTCTTATTTCAGTTCTATATTAGCTGTGTTAACCAATTGACTTCATAAAATGGAGTCAACTTGGCCTACAGGGGCCCATTCATTCAAAAGATTTATACCTGGAAAAGACCTTGGAGAACATCTTCATAGTTTGTGCCCTTCATCTCCCTGAGGGAACTATTTGGGCAAGTCAAAATCTCTCTGGGACAATTGCCACATCACGAAGATAAAAGAATTTGACTAAAGAATGCTTAAGGTCTCTTCCATGTTTAAGTTTTATGATCACATGAGACCTGGAGAGACAGTGACTCATCAAATGCCTACTTCATGGCAGATCTTAGTCTAGAACCTTTATCTTCTGACCATTAGTCCCATGCTCTCCCTGCTGCCAATGGAACTGTCCAATAAGGAACCAATAATTCTAGATTCCTAGGGGTTATGGAGGCAATAGTGGTTATAGTACAGGAAGAAACAATCTATATTTAACTGAGGCATGTACATACAGGGCAGCTAGGTGGTGCAGTGGATAAAGCACTGGATTTGGAATCAGGAAGAAGCATCTTCATGAGTTCAAATAGGGCCTCAGACACTAGCTATGTGACTCCGGGGAAGTCGCTTAATCCTATTTGCCTCAGTTTCCCCATCTGTAAAATGAGCAGGAGAAGGAAATCACAAATTGATCTAGTGTCCTTGCCAAGAAAGCAACAGATAAAGTCACAAAGAGGCAGACATTATTGAAATGACTGAACAACAACAATGAACATGTAAATGCAAGCCCATCTTCATAAAGCATCGAGAAAAGGATCCCAAGAGGTACTCTGGTTCTTCATTTGTACCTATAGTCTTCATTGTTCTTGGAGAAGTGTGTGTATGTGTGTGTGTGTGTGTATGTTTTAGAGTAAGTTTAATCATCAATTGGTGCCAATGCATATTTATTGAGTGTTTTAAATAATTAACATAATACCATTCCATGATTTATATGAAAAAGCATGTCCCTTGGAAATTAAAAGCCCAAATTTATGTAGGAGGAATCTATGGAAAAAATGAGGATGAATAGCTAGTTTCTTATATCATATCCTTATTATTTAAAAAACTATCCACTTTCAACCAACATTTGAGCAAAAACTACCTATGAGGCAAGAATCCCATTTTTTTGAAGTATAACTTGGGTCACAAAACCCATTGGAATGGGACTCTCTCCTCACTGGTGGAGACTAATGCTCTAAGCCTGTGTGAGGGGCTGTGTGGAGTTGGCAAGAGCCAGAGAGAGGAGAGGTTTGCTCTTTTTGGTCTCTGGAAGTCTGTTTAGTCTCTGCAGTTACTTTGGGTGCTTCTGGCTTCCAACTTTTTTAAAAATTAATTTATTTGTTTTCAGTTTTCTACAATCACTTCCATAAGTCTTAGATTTTCTTCCTCTCCCTTCCTCCTACCCCCTGAGATGGCATGCTCTCTTATGTGGGTTCTATACATACATTCTTATTAAACACATTTCCACATTAGTCATGTTGCACAGAAGAATTAAAATGCATAGGAGAAACCATGAGAAAAACTCAAACAAGACAAAACAAAACATTACACAAGAGAAAATGTTCTGTTTCATTCTGTGTTCTAATTCCATAGTTCTTTCTCTGAATGTGGATGACATTTTGCCTCAAAAGTTGTTTGGGATTGTTTTAGGTCCTTGCATTGCTGTGAAGGGCTAAATTTACCAGAAAAATTCCTCGCACATTGTGGTTGTCACTGTGTACAATTATCTCCTGGTTCTGCTCCTTTCATTCAGCATCAGCTCATATAAGTCCTTCCAGGCCTCTCTGAAGTCTTCCTTTTCATCATTTTCTATAGCACAACAGCATTCCACTACATTCACACACCACAACTTGTTCAGCCATTTCCCAGTTGATGGGCATCCCCTCAATTTCCAGTTCTTGGTCACCACAAAGAGAGCTGCTATAAATATTTTGTATATGGGGGACCCTTTACCATTTTTATGATTTCTTTGGGATACAGTCCTAGAAGTGATATTGCTGGGTCAAAAGCTGCAAGGATTTTTAAATTTTTTCCACTCCTGACCCCTTTTCATGTTTTGGCAATGTTTCTTGGCATTGCATGGCCTGAGAGCATGTGCAGTATAAGGTTCACATGTTATTGTTCAAAACCAAGGCTGTGTGAGTTGCATGATGTGCTATGGGCAAGAGCTACCAGAAGCACCTCATATTCATTCTGAGCTTGATTTTTAATTAATTTTTGGTTTCTTGGCATTCAGAAACCTTTTACTTTTGCCAAATTTTGCCAAATGACCCCATATGGTCATGACCCACAGTTTGAGAAGCACCATTTTAGTTCATTGTTAGTGGAACTTTGAATCAGTACAACCACTTTGGAAAGCAATTTGGAATTAGGTAAATAACATGACTAAAATGTCCACATCCCTTGACCCAAAGATTCTTCTACTAGATATATACACAAAGGAGGTCCTTGATAAGAAGCAAGTCCCCAGATACACTTATAGCATCTTTTTCATGGCAAAGAATTGGTAACAAAATAGTTATATATCATTTGGAGAATGGCTAAAAAAACAAGGTAGTGCATGAATGCAAGAGAGCACAACAGTGCAGCAAGAAATGATGAATATTCAAAAATTATGAATATAGGAAAGCACGAAAGGCTTACATGAACCAATGCAGAGCAAAGTAAGCAGAGAATGAAACAATAGCTACAATAATGTAAATGGAAAGAATAAGAATAAAACAGTTGAAAGGGAACATTGTAAAATTATAATGGACAAATAAGAATGGACCCCAGCAAAGGGGTAGGAAAGAAACCTCTTCTTTTGCAGAGTTGGGACTTTTGCAGAGTGCAGTATGACAAATAATTTCATAATTTTTCAAAATATTGATTGGTTTGCATTTTTTCCCTCCTTTTTCTTTAAAAAATGGCTTCCAACTTTTTGTGAGAAGGTACACAATGCCAACCCCACTTCAAATTGCTAAAGAAAGAACAAGATTCTGGGAAGAAACCAACATGAAACATGTGGCAGTCTCCATGATATCCCTATCCTCAACCTGCTACACTAGAGAATTCAGGAAATTTCCCTTTGGGTAAGATCTAGGACTCTCTTATGGTTAAGCTGAGTTACTTCCCTCCCAATGGGAGAACTCCTTCACTTTATATTGTCTGGTATATAGTATTCTACTTTCTCTGATTTCTGTTTTGCTATCAGCTTAGATAATGGTTTCTTTGCTATTTGCTAAGTGTGGGTTCATTGTGGAAGTGGCATTTGTTGGAAAGAAGTCAAACCTTGGCTATAGATCTTAGTGTCCTCCTTTCCACATTAAGAAACAGTGATAAGAAGTTTAGCTTGAACCTGAAAACTACAATCTCCAGCTTAGTAATATTTATGGGAGCAGATAGATGTAATTCTAGCTTGGTATGCCTCTTTCTGAAGTAAGCAGAGTGGCTTAGCTTCTGTACCCAACCTCCTGTAATCCCACTGGGAAAGAATTAAAGTCTCTTTGGAGATGAGCCAGGCTAGAATAGACTAGAAGCATCTATTTTGCTTCCTTTCAAGCCACAAAACAACACCCCTGGGCTACATGGGAGAGGCAGCCTCAGTGGAGAACTAACCTGCATAGCACCTATCATGACCCTGAGTGAGAACTTAACAGACCATTGCATGCTGTCAAAGAAGAGAAGGGTGAATGAAATTATAGATGAGTTAAACCAGAGCCTTTGTCCCTGTTGGGCCAATGGTTAACTTCCAAGCAAGCATGTTCAAGTTTAATTCTTTGGGTACAGTATTAAACATGGATAGTCTACTAATGTTGACATTATCAACTAAATCACTTAGTTATAAAGCTGCCCATGTTTTCTTCTCTTAAAATAATGACTTCCCTCTTCCCCCTTCCATTTGGTGAGCTTCTTGAAGAGAAGTTGGTTCTTCTTCAAGAACACTAGGCAATTGTGTGTGTGTGTGTGTGTGTTATAGAATGGATAATTTTCATGTACTACACAGAGAGAGCACCTTTCTTTGAAAAACTCAAATTTTTATAGACATAGTTCAAAATCCTTCCAACTACTCTTTGAGTTATTCAAGAAATAGGTATTGTTAATTACCATTGTTTTTCATTGAATTTATTGAACTGTGAGGTCAAGTACTTTGCCTTGGGTCAAATATCTAGTTAGTGGTGGAACTTTGACTAATCCTGTGTTCTCTGTTAGTCTATAATCCCAGGTGAAGACTCTGGCAGATTTCTATCGAACTCTGACTTCTAAGCATCCTTTTTTTTTTGCATTGAGATTGAAATTTTTTTTTCTGCATCTGAGACAGGAGAGCTTATGGATCATCAAATTAACCTAACAGCAAAGATTTTTCTTTTGGAGCAAATGGGTTTTCCTAGCTCAAGACTCATACAATCAATCAATAAGTATCTATTAAGTGCCTACTATGTTTTAGACACTATGTTGGACTGGAAATGAAAATACAAAGAATGAAACAATCCCCACTTTCAATTTTAATGCAGGAAACACACATTTAAGTATAAGGAAAATAATGACAAGGTAACTTGAGGTAGGGCACTAGCATTTGGGGAATGGGGAAAGAGTGATGATGGCCTGAATTAAGGTGGTGGCTGTATGCACAAAGAGAAGAGTTAGATGAGATAGGTTTTATGGAGGTAGAAACAAAAAGATTTGGCAGCTGTTAAGGTGAATAACCAAAAGGAGTGAAGGACAACACCGAAATTATGAACCCAAGTGCTTGGAAAGATGGTGGTGCCTTTGAAAGGAATGTGAAAATTTTTGGAAAAGATATAGAGTCTTGGTTTGGACATATGTGATTTGAAATGTCTCTGAGATACCCAGTTTGAAATGTCTTCTAGAAAGTAAAGAGGGAAGAGAAATGAGCCAAAGATAGAGCCCTGGGGAACACCCACTCTTTTAGTGTGTGGTAGGATGCAAATGCCATTGAGAAGGACAGGGTAGACAGGCAGAAGAAGGACCAGGAGGAAAAGAGAGTCACAAAAGTACAGAGAGGAGAGTATCAGTGCTCAACACTGTCAAAGGCGACAGAATTCAAGGAGAAAGAGACTTGAGAAGAATCCATAGATTTGACAGTTAAGAAATCATTGTTAACACTGGAGAGAAAGCTTTCAGTAAGTTCCGGATACAAAGGAAGCAGAAGCAAATAACTCATTTTCCATATAATCAACAAGTTGTATCTGAAAAGAACATATTTAATCAGCAAAAGTTCCAAAATCTAGATTGTTTGTAGACACTACATTTATTCTTGACACAGTTAAAGCTTATAGAAGTAATGGTCCAAAGGACCAAAGAATCAAAATTGGATAGTTATATGAGGATTAATGAATTGATATTTTCATAGAAAAGTTATTGGCAATTTGGCATATGTTCATGGCAGCTAGATGGCACAGTGGATAGAATGCTGGAGTCTAGAAGGACTGAGTTAAAATCCAGCCTCAGTCATTTACTGGTTGTGTGAGGAAAAAATGACAACCTCTATCTACCTCACTTTCTAGAGAGAATGACAACACCTACCTCATAGAGTTGTTGCAAGGATCAAGTGAAATAATATTTGTAGAATACTTAGCATTGTGTCTAGCACATAGTAGGTACTTAATAAATACTTGTATTCTTCCTTCTCAAATGGTATGAGTCTTAGGTAGACAAGTCTAACGAGATCACAGTTTTAATTCAAGGTGTCACCTGCTAGTAGCTACCAAAGCTATAGAAGTATGTTGGAAGAATTAGCCTACTTTTGCATAGGGATAAAATTGCAAACATAAGTCTATCGAGGGACAAAGTTCATTCCCAAAGCTCTTATCAGCCTTTCAAATCAGTAGCAAAAAAAGACATCATTTGGCCTCATAATAATCACAGTTATCTGTACATCTGCATATGACCTTCTACACCAATCATGTGACTAATCATATTGCCTATCTGGTCACTCTCTGCTTTCAAATGTTTGCTAGTCCTGTCTCCTATGCTTGGAAAAAGTCATCTCTTTTTCTCCTGGACATTTTATGATTTAAACATTTAGAGCCTTGAGGCAACCAACGAACAGCAAGTCATAGTGACGAATTCAGACAGACATGATTTCCCATCATCCTAGGGTATCTAACTTTCCCTCATTGCCAGAATGCCCATTAGTGTTTTGCATAGTACACATGTACTATGTAATTTATATGCAAATTATTTTAAAGACCTACTTGGAAATTCAGAATAATAATTAATAAATTAATTTACCTATCATGTGTATACTTCAACTGTCAATTCCCTAGAGCAGTCTACCTATCATTAAGAGAAAATGAGTTTCTATTTCACATGTATGAACTCAACATTTTCTATCCAACTACTTTGCTTCTGTTAGTCAATTTTTTTAATGTAGTGACAATTTTCTGAAATGTTCAGGGTCTTAGATAGGCTAATTATATAATTATCCTTTAGAAAAGAAGAACTTCAAATAGACACTAATTTATGAATTTGCTAATAACTGTTCTTTATTTTTGGACATTAGCCTAAATAGTCTTTAGAAAGCATGAAATCTTAGCTATAATAACTTTTATTATTTTTGTTCATCTCGCATCCTACAACTCCTTTAGACAGGGATCTAGAGTTTTTATTACAATGACTTGTAGGAAATAATTGTTTGCTGTTGAAGCTGATAACAACTGTTCACTTTTTTAATAAAGATGTCTTTATAAATACTTTGAAAATGACATCAGTAATGTTTTAGATATTAAGTTTGATGTGTATTAAGATAAAGTCATTGGAAACAAGTACAATTTTTAGGTATTTCTACCTAATTATTTCAAAAATACATCAACATATCAAAAGAAACATAATTCCAAAGGCTAAATGGAACACTTTACCTCCATACATTAATAAGTACTCTTGAACCATAGTTGAAGATCACATGTCCTAAAAAATATATGTATTGGCCAACGTTTTTGAAATGAACCTCTTCAAAATTAAGTAGGTTGGTACTTGAACAGAAGCAACTCAAGATTTATTCAAAGGATTTCCAGGTTGATACCAAATTCTTGGTAGAACACTCAGTTGTTTGACACAGCCTTCAAGAACCCGGACTCACTTTTGTACTGTGATAAGATATTGATGCAGGACTTTAGAGACATAAAGGATACCAAACTATTTAAGAAGACTAAAAGTAAATGAATAGGAATTCCAGTTTATCCTAGAGAAATGAATCAAATAAAGACCGATCTTTCGAGAGCTAAAAAATTATTGCTTTGAGAAACAGTTCACAATTATGTAATCTACCTTATTACCCTTGCTATCTCCTTATTGCCCTGGTGATCCCCTTGATGTGCTCTTGGAAAGGAAGTCTGGTAAAAAAGAATATGAGAGAAAGACTAGGAAGTGAAGCGAAGTGCGACACTGATGGTTCATGCAGAAATCTAGCAAAGTCAGAAACAAAACATAAGGCTAATGATTAATAGTCATCATAACTGTAAGACTGGCCTTGGTCAGAACCAATATTAGACCAACTTTCAGTTATATTTACCTCTTCAGCCTGGTTTGGAGGAAGGAGATACTTCCTAGGTTCAAATCCTGCCTTTAATACTTATAAGTTAGAGATAATAGGCAAATCCCTCAACTTTTCTAAGCTTTTGTTTCATCATTTGCCAAATAGGAATAATAAAATCTGTAACACTTACTTTATAAGGTAATTTCTTCTTCCTCACTCTCTCATCTCTTTGTCTGCCTTCTTCTCTTCTCTTTGTTCTGCCCTCTTCATCTCTCTTCTCTCTCCTTCCCTTCCTTCCTTCCTTCCTTCCTTCCTTCCTTCCTTCCTTCCTTCCTTTCTCTGTTTCTCTCCCTGGTGTCATCATCAGGATTGAAAAGTTCCTACAGGGAACTACTGTAAATCAAGGACTGCTCTGCAATTTAAAATCTTATAAAAAATTTCCTGGGAACCTGAAAGGATTGCCTAGAATTCTATGGCCAGGATGTTTCAGAAGCAGGGCCTGAACCGCATTCTTCTTGACTCTGAGACTGGCTTCCTAGTTATTCAACCTTGCTGCCACTATCTCTAACAAGTTGCAATGGGTTGCTTCTGGACAGAGAGGTTCATCCTCATTTGAGGTTTGCAAATACTATATGATCACTTTCCTAGTATTTCATTGAGGATTCTTTTTTTTTTTTTTTTGGTTCTGAGGTCTTCTGAGGCTCCTTACCATTCTGAAGTTTTGCAATTATGCCTAGTTTAATGGAGTCTCCTCTCTTTGACTGATCACACTCAGACTAAGGTCTTCTGAGTACTTTCCTAGTAACTTAGGTTTGGAATATCATTATATTCTGAGTGAGAAGGAGGCATTAAACGATAGTGACTTCTCTTCTGCCGGGAATGGTGGAGTTTTTTGGGGAAAATCCTAGTTCTATTTCCCTATCTGCTGAGGATGTGAGAAGGATATTCTGGTAGATTTGCTACATGAATTTGCTTCTAGTATATCAATTGATGATTCTTCCTTAGACATTGCCAAGTTCAGATCATTTGGACTCTTTGCAGAGCTGCAATGACAAGTAAAAGGTGTCATAAGCAACGTAAATCTGAGAAATCAGTCTTCTTTGCAGGATCCAAAGAAATAATTACAGAACCGCGAAACATCAGAATGGTAAGGAGCCTCAGAAGACTCTCTAAAATTTAATTGGTCTGGTCACTTATGATCCAGAAAGACTGATGTTCATAAAAAGAATAGTCATAGATTAATTTTTAGGGTGAGATTTTCATATAAAACTATGAACTTCTGCTACCTGTATTTTTAAGTATATATTAAACATAACAATTTTTAACAAATCACTCTGTTTATTCCCCTTCTTAATTTTTCTTCATTTGCTTCTCTGTATTTTAAAGCTTTATTGAAGTTCTAATTTTTTTATTTTTTATTACTACCCACTATTACTGTCTTCCTCCCAAAAGAAGACCTCTCTCGTCACCAGATATGTATAGTCAAATAAAAGAATTCACCACATTGACTCTGTCAAGAAATACGTATTGTTTTGCTCCTCTATTCCATCATCTCTGTGCCACAAAGTGGGACGGAAGCATATCCATATCATTGCTTTAAAATGATGATTATTCACTGCTTTGGTTCAAAATATTTTGAAACTTTTCTATTTCATTTATGCAGTTGCTTTTTATTTTTTTCCATTGGTTCTGCCCATATAATTTTGCATCAGTTCACATCTTCCCAAATTTTTCTGAATGTTTGATATGCATCATTTCTTACAATGAAATAGTATTCCATTATCTTCACATATCACTTTTATTAAGTCATTTTCCAGTTGATAGGCACCCACTTTCTTGCCAAGTCTTTGCTATGACAAAAAATTCCAGATAGACTAGTTTTAAATGGAAGCACTGAACTCAGGAAAGAAGGTTGTCTTGGGAGAGGGTTAAGTATTGGAGTAGCTACATTCCCAGAGACTGACTTGCTGGGGAGTATCCTGGCCCAATGGTCTTCTTCATGGAAGAAAGAATGCAGTATGTTAATTGGGAGATAAAGCATTATGGACAAATGTTATCAGCTTTACCATTTTAGCTCTTAGTGGTAGCAATTGCTAACAGAACATGGAAAATCATCTTCTGTCCCACCCTTGGTATATGTGCCACACATTGCAGGTAGCCAGTCTATGTGATATGGTAGAGAAAGCAATGAAGTCAAAGGATCTGGATTCAAATTCTACCACTGATATTTATATTTATTTGATCTTTGACAAATTACTCACCTCCCTATGCCTATTTCCTTATTATTAAATGGGAGTGTTGGACTAAGATGGCCTTGGAAGTCCTCTTCTAGTGAAAGATCTGCCATTCATGTAACTACCTAAAATCACTGGTGTTTCTTCACTTGTGTCAGCTAGAATTGTAGAAGTGGCTTTATAAACATAGACCTTTAAATAATGTGAAATGTATTCTTTTTTTAAACTAAGTAATAATTTCTTAATCTATTTCTCAACACCAAAATTAAAATGTTTGAACCCTATAAGTTTATGAATTATTTTTGTTTCTTCTGTATGGATGTTATGCACAAACCCTAAATGAACTGCCATATTCTTCCTTGATACAAATATATGCCCCTTTATTATAATGTGCTACTACTCTTCAAGCCTCTCTTAATTGTTCAATAATAAAACATGAAGTAGACTACTGGGATTTCTCTATGATATTTTCCCAGAGAGTTCCTGTTATTCATCCACAGAGAAAAAAAAAAACAAAACTCTATGGTGACCAGAAGCTAGTAAAATTAGAAAATCAAATTCATACCAGGAAGATGTCTGGGCATTTCTCACTTGCCTGTAATTTCCAAACATTTATCAAGTTTTTTTTTTCACCTCTTCACTAAATAAATTGGGTAGGGGATCCATTGAAAATAAAAGTCATTTTAAAAAAAATATATTTTGTTTCTTTTATCTCTAGTTCTTTGTACTGTAGACTATTTTTCCCCTCTGTCTTTTATCATATCCCACTGGTACTGATCTGAATACTTATGAGTCAGTACTCCAAAAGAAAGCCAATCTTATTTTCTATAGTAATTAACCTAATAGGGACTCATTTGTGTTGTTTAAAATGTATGAGCATGAAGGGTTCACATCATATAGGAAACTCACATATGTATTTGTATGTATGTATTTACCCACACATACACATGCAACAGATCCCCTGGACAATGATGAAAGCAAGACTGATAGTAAGACTTGGTCTTTGATCATTCCTGACAAAAAAAAAAGGAAGAAACAAGGAA
Organism: Potorous gilbertii; assembly: GCA_028658325.1. Classification (NCBI taxonomy): domain Eukaryota; kingdom Metazoa; phylum Chordata; class Mammalia; order Diprotodontia; family Potoroidae; genus Potorous; species Potorous gilbertii. The sequence goes on from CM053769.1 coordinate 55,691,671, forward strand.
AGAAAAGAAAGAAAAGAACTTCCTCAGGTTCTGACATAGGTCTGACTCCTTTAGAATTTGTAGTAAAGATGAGTCTCATGTTCAGCAATATGGTCCATCCAGCCTGATTATCCACCCTGATAAAAGAAGGTATCAAAATGTGTTTTGATAAAGCACCTAAAATATACAAGTTGCTTCTAAAATAGGAGAGTAGACAAGAGAAGAGTTTTTCAGTGATTAGTCTTATGAGAAGGAAACCACTTTTAGAAATGGAACTCAGTTAATATGATTCGAGAAGTAAACCAATCCTAACCCAATGGCAAATCTTCTCTGATAGAAAGATGATATATTTAAAAGGTTCCAAAAGCTAGAAGTAAAAATGCTATAATGGAATGAAATGAATCAAAGCAATATGAATCTTTTGATGGAAAATAAACCTCCACAAGTCCCTCAAAACCAGCCATTTAATCCAGAAATTATTCCCTTGACTTAGAATACTTGTAGCAAAGTTTTAGTTAGTTTGACTCTGAAGCGCAAGGTGATAGTGATCAAAGAATGAAGACATGTACTAGACTAACTCAAGAAAATAATTCAGACAGTGTTAGACTAACTGAAAAGGATTGTCATTTATACTAGGCTAAGGTGACTGTGTCACATTACATGATTTGTTCTCTTGTCAAATCATAGCACCATCCATTTAGAACTAGAAGTGATTTGGGGATCATCCAGGTCATCTCCCTCATTTTACAAATGAGGAAATCAAGTCCAAGGGAATTTAGGTGACTTGTCCAAAGAAGTATAGTTAGTAAGTGGCAGAGATTAGATTCAAACACACATGTATACACACACACATGCATGCTCATGTGTGTGTGTGTGTGTGTGTGTGTGTGTGTGTGTGTGTGTGTGTGTGTACCAGAAGACCTTTTCAAATCTCAAATTCTGACTCTGCTTTTAAAGACTGCATGATCTTGCCTGAGGTTGGCCAATCATTCTTTGGATTATTAGGACTGCAGAGTTTGAGTTATGAGAGCCTTTTTTTGGTCACTGAATTAGCATTTTATCTCTTGTCTTTGTCTTGTTGAACAGATTGCTCCACATTCCTGGAATGTTCTCTTCCCTCACCTCTGACATTTCTTTTCCAAGCTCCACTTTGGGACTGTGTCCTATAGAAAATGTTATCAGATCTCTTTTGTTGCTAGTAACCTCTCCTCCCTCAAGTTATCTCATATTTACTTGTCTTTTTATCTGCTCTATTCCCTCAACAGAATGTAAGCTTCTTGAAAGCAGTAACTAGTTTCACATCTAATAAATTCTCATTGAATTGAATCAGATGCTCATTATACCTGTCAGAAGCTTATTTTTTGAACCAAATAGGTATTAGCAGGAAGGTGTTTGTTTTTTCTTTCTAATTGGCTTTTGAGAGATTGTCCCAGGACCTCATACCAAGAAGACTTATACAAGCCATGTCTGAATAGGACTAGGTGCAGAGGCATTGCTGATTCCAAGGATTGTATCTTTGCCAAATTTCAGTGAGACAAGAGACTGTTGACTCATTTATAAATGTACCTAGAATGGTTACTGGCAGATTTGGCATTCAGTCAGGAGACTAGGAGAAGTAGAGGAAGAAGCATTACCATCTATCAAACGTGTGATTATGACAAAACCAGAGCTCCTTTTTTACAGGATGAATCTCTTTGTTAAATCATTTCATTGCTGAATGAACTAGATTTCCTTGTAAGAATGCAAGACTTGGAGGAAACCCTAGTCTGTCTCTCATCTATCCTTCTCATTTTACACATAGGGAAATAGGGACTCCAAGTCAACTCAGGATTCTGTTCCCTACCCTCCTTACCATTTCTACGCATCAACATCTTCTTCCCCAAAACAGATCCAAGGATGTGAATTCAAACCACAGCCACAGTTTTAACAATATACAAGTAGTACTCTTCACAATTCTTTAGATTCTTTTTGATGGACAAAATGGGTGCTGTAAGGAATGGCCACCAAGATCCAAACATTTTACCTGACTCAATACAAGACCCAGGAGTCGGAAAATCATGCCAGGTCTGCTGAAAGAAAATTAAAGATGAAATTCTTGGCTTAGAATTTTCTCCTTACTGCAAAGAAAAGCATGAGAAACAGCAACAAAGAAGATGCCAAGCAGACAACTTTTCCTTCTGTAATTGCCAGTTTTGTGTCCTTTTCCTCCCAATCAGAGGACAGGACCATTTTCCTTTTTCACAGAAAACAGAAGAAACAAGATAGAATTCATTGGCTTTGTTGCTTGTTTCCATATAGGGCCATTAGCAAATGCTGACTGGCTTGCTGATTTTGTAGACATGTTCAACAAAATGGGGTTCTCTTGGATGACAGAAATTCCAGACTGAATTCTGAGTCCTGTTTTTAATTTAGATTTTAAAGCTATGTCCTCAATGATGATCCTTTTTTTTCATATTTAAACATTTCTTAATCCATGATTGTGGGGAGTCCCATTTCAGAAAACAAGTATTTGAATGCTGGCAAAGTGAATGTTAGGAAAACTACCTATTCTGTATTCAGCACTTTTCCATCATAGGTTTTACCTACTCTATTTCAGAGGAAACCTGGTTGATATTTCTGTTCATTAGATAAAGAATCTTTAGCAGATTTTTACATATAAACTTTATGAGGGCATGAACTACTTCATTTTCGTCTTTGTATTCTCAGCACCTAACTGTGGGTACAAAGCAAACATTGAATCAATGATTATTGGATAAATAAGTTAATAAATTAATATCAAATGACCAAGTGTTCTTGGGGGAAGCATTTTCACTCTTCAGATTATTCCTGGGAGATTATACACACATACACATACACATCTATATCACATATATGCAAATACATATACTTATATGAATGTATATAGGTATATAGATAGATTCATTTCATTCTGTCTCTGCCTGTCTTTCTGTTCTCTCATGTTTTTCCTTGGAAAACCTAAAAATCTGTTAAACTTCACACCTCAATCACCATTAAATAACCAGAAGGAGAACTCTTTAGATTTACCTTAGACAACTGGTAGAATCTTACAAAACTAAATAGTAATTTGGTTTTTCTAGGAGTTAGTAAAATGAAATTTTGTAGAGCCCTAAAATTTGGTTGTAAGAATGACAAATGAGCTACTAGAGTTTTGTGTTAGCATTCTTTTCAATATACTAACTCACCTACTCTTTTTTTTCTTTTTTTGAATAGTACCTTGTTTTGAGGGTAAAATTACTAGATTTTTGTTACAAAGTATTCCAACTATGAGAATAGGAACTGAAAATGGGCAAATTTATGACTTGTACTTTTAAAAATACATGTGTACTATTAGGATACAACCTGATACATTTAGAAATTAGTTGGCAGAGGCAGTAAGCTATACAGTGAACTGTTTATTTTACAGACAGTTCTACATTCATGCATGCCCAAACAGACAGACCTCCGCATATATTCTGTACTTTGTTCATCTCTACGCACAATGATTCTGTACAAAGATGGTTTTATATTCTTTCAAGTGAATGTACCAGCCAATATTGTGGTTGTGTTTTTAGCATCTCATTGGAAATTGGGTTTATAAACTCATGAGAGTTAGTGACCCTTCTTAACCTTTACCCCCTCTCCCTCTCCCTGCCACTGGCTAGATGTCTGAATTTGAGAGGAATTTAAAATTGAAATCAAGTTTATTTCCTCCAATGGCTAGTACTGCTTCTTTCCCTAAATTTTTTTTTTTACCTCTTTTAAAGAATGTAGGCAGAATATAGTTACTTAAGGGACCAGGTAGTGTAACGATTACAAGTGGTATAATTCAGTTGGGTTCAAAAGTACTTAGACCCCATGATGCTTTATATCAAAAATAAAAACCAGGTGGCCAGGTCTCTGCCTTATGGGGATAACTCCTCAATTTTACCTCAAACATCTGCATATTGAGGTTTCAGAGAATACCAAAATTGGAGTCCCTCTTGCTTCATATGATGCCCTGCCCACAGAAGGGCTTGTACAAAACGAGCCTATAATTCAGTGCAGGCTGAATGCTGACCAAACTCTCCAAAATGTTAAATAAAAATGAATATCTTGGGTATGGGGGAAAGGAGGATTATCCTCTCCAAAATGCTTGGAATAGAGCCTAAAAAAATCAGTTGAGAAAGCCAAAACCTCATCTCCAGGGTCGGTGCCCAACACTTTCTGATGTGGAAGAAAATGAAGTCAGTTCTATTAAAGAGCCTTCAGTGTTCAGACCGATTTCTCCTCCATGTGGGGATGTTAAACTAATATTTATTGCCCAGCTACAGGGCCTCAGAAATCCGAAAATGTTTTCCCCTCCACTGGGATAAGTTATAGGCTTTTCCTGAATGCCAATTTTCCCCTGTTTGGAGCAGTGCTGTGAGAGAATGGCATGTCCTGACTGAAAATGAACTGTTCGGAGAGTGAACAGAAAATGATCTCTTCAGAGGGAACTGAAGCTAGCTGCTCGGAGGCCTGGACATGGGTGACCTGGAGAGGGAGCAGCCTCTGCTGTGGCCAGGTTATCCATGAGGGGCAGCCCATATGATTAGCTCCTTTCTCTGGAATTTTCCAACTTTTCCCAGCAGCCTCTCTAACCCCTACAAAATATCCTCACTCAGCCAGGGTTAGCTGTCTTTAAGGATTGTCTTCCCAGGATAGAAAGTAAGCTCCTTGAGGGTAGAGATTATTTTTTGCATGTATTTCTGTTCCTAGCACAGTGCCTGGCACAAATACTTAATAGATCTTTTTCTCTCTGCCTCTCTCCCTGTCTCCCTCTGTCTCTGTCCCTGTCTTTTTCTCTCTCCCTAACTCTCTCTCTATCTCTGCCCTCTGTTTCTATCTGTCTCCTGTCCCTCTCCCCCCCTCCTCTGATTCTCCCTTGGTCTTTATATTACTGTCTCTTTGTTCCTCTATCCCTGTCTCTTCTTTGTACCCCTCCCTGTCTCTCCCTATCTGTCTCTCCATCTGTTTCTGTCTCTGTCTCTGTTTCTCTCTGTGTGTGTGTCTCTCTCTTTTTCTTTGCTCCTGCTCAGGGGTTTGGCAGTGTTGGAGTAATGAAACTGGCTTTACTCCCTAGAGACTTGGTGGTAAACTGGATTTGGCTGCATCTTAGAAAAAATTGTGGTCACCTAACTCCTGCTGATTAGGTGATTCCCTAATGGAATGGTGGTGGTGGGGAAACAGAAATACTAACTGTATGGAGGGCCACAGGAATCTATTCAACCATCCTACAGTTTTAAATAGTAAGAATCTCCTAATTCCCCATTTACCACAATCCCTCTGACATTGCTGCCAAAACAAAAAATCCTAGAACACAGGACTCCTAGGGACCTTGATGGGTCATCAAGTCCATCCCATTGGTTTGAACAGAATTGAAAGATGACTATCCCAGAGCGATTTTGTTACCTACCAAATTGCATAAAAATCCCTCAAAGACTTTGCACTTCTTCTCTCACCTGATATATTCAAATGTTTCACAATCCTTATAGCTGCTTTAAAATAAATACAATTGGCTTTCATAAAGTGTTATATTTGCAAAGCCCTTTGTACACATTGTTTTGTTTAAAACACCACAGTAATCCTTTTAGATTGGCACCACAAGTATTATTCTCTCCCTGCCATTTTAAAAATGAGGAAACTGAATTTCAGAGAGGTTCAGTAACTTGCTTATAGTCACACAGCTACCAAATGGTAGAGGTGGGATTTGAACCAGGTCTTCTTGACTCCAAATCTAACACTCTCTCTTTTACAAAGTGCTGCTGCCTCAGCAGGGCTTCTTAACCTGGGTCCAGTGAACATGTTTTAAAAAATACTTTGATAAGTGTTTTTCAGTATAATCAATTTTTTTTATAATGTTATTATATATATGTGTATATATATATATATATATATATATATATGTATGTATGTGTAAATATATATATATATATATATATTTTTTTTAAGTTGTACTTTTAAAGACATTATTCTGAGAAATCTGTTGGCTTCACCAGTCTGGCAAAGAGGTCTATGACAGCAAAGATCAAGAACCTTTTCTCTAGAGGCAATATGGGGTAGTGCAAAGGTGTTAACTATGTCTCAAGGGCTCAGATATGGCTCACAACACTCTTGAGTGTTGTCCAAACTAGATTAAAGTGTAATTAGGAAATATTTAACAAAATGAAGAAAAGCATAATAAAACATAGATAATATTAAAATTTAAAACTAAGTCAATGTGTGAGCCTGCAGGGATCTTCATATACAGTTTAATGACCTCTTTTTTCATTTGAGTTTGACACCATTGGCATAATAGATAGAATACTGGTCTTGCAGTCAGGAACACCTCTGCTTGAATCTTACTTCAGACAGCTGTGTTAACCTTGGGAAGTGACATCCTCTATGGGCCTTAGTTTCCTTATCTGTAAAATGAACAAATTGGACTATCGGACTCCAGAGGTTCATTTTAGCACTAAATCTATCATTCTATGAAACTTTTGTATTTAGGAATAAATCAACAAGCATTTATTAAGCACCTACCATGTATCAGAGAGTACTCTAGATGAAGAAGGCATAAACCCCAAAATCAAATAGTCCTCAAAGATCTTACATTCTATTGAAGGAAACTTGCTTAAACATGCGTGGGGGGACTTGGGGAAAGCACTGACAGGACTCCCAATGTTTTGTTTTAAAAAATAGATTCCATGTAACAATTAAAAGTCCAATGTACTTACTACATGTGAGAGGTAATCTGTCATAGTAGATAGAGGGCTGGTCTTGGAGTCAAGAAAACTTAGTTCAAAGTCTTGCGTCTTGCATATACTGAATGGGATGAAATCATCCATAAATTAGTCACTTAACTCAATGGCCCAGGGAGCTTTAAAGTTACAGGGGAAGTGCCAATCTGTATCAACAGAGTTTCCATATAAATAAAATCACAGGTCACTATCAGAAAAATTGGTGGCGATGGGGAAGGAGGTACTATATTAGACAACTGTGATGCAAAGACTGAACAGAAACAGTCCCTATCCCACAAGGAGCCTATTTTTAGGGGAGGGGACTCTTTGTGGTATAATATACATAGAAAAATTAAAAGGACCTTGAGAAAAAGGGATAACATTTCTAGTCTCAGGTTATGATCATTTGGCTCATCATTTGGCTCATCAGTTAAGGGTACTAGCCCCTCTGGTGTGAGGGCTTGTTGAGCCCTGTTCAGGGTTGTTGGTCTTCCTTTGGTATCCACCTGTCACTCAACTCTTTCCTGTAGCTCCAGAAAGCTGTAGTAGGTGCTATAGTAGGTGCAGTGGTTACACTCCAATAAAATTGTCTCAGTAGATAGGCTAAACCAGTTTGAGGATAAATGACAGGCCTCCAAGCTGAATTAGGAGGATGTCTACCTGAAACATATGAGGACTTTTCCTGGTGAAATGGATGGATGAGAACAATTTGTTCCAAGAACCATGAAGATAGCCGAAGTAGGCACTAACGAGTGCTTAGAGCTTGATCAGAAACCCAAGACTCCAAGCTCATGCACTGCATTCTGGGCCATGGACAGTCTTCTGGGTTGCTGTTTTGTCCCTGGAGTATATTCAGGAAGAAAAAGCAAGGCTGACAACTTTATGCGTCTTTATCTCATTTCAACGCAATTCACCCGCAAGTTAAGACATTGACCAATGATGTCTGGTCCTCTTCCAAAAGGAAGGACAAGCAAAGCTTGGCTCATGACTGAAGGCATGGACCGTTCTAATTCTGAAGGCAGAACCAAGAAGCAAAGATTTTGCCCTTAGATTGCTCTGTCCAGCAGGTCAGGACAAATTTAAGTAGAATTATATGTACTTACAAGTTAAGCACCCTGTGTGCCTCACTAAGGATTCTATTATCTATCACATTTTCCTTCATTTACTCAACACTTAGGTGTTCTTTATGGGTAAAGCATTGTGCTAGGCATATATGTCACTGAACCTTGGTATTAAAAGATGCTGCTGATAAGTGTTTGATTATGAAGAGTGCTATTGAATATTATACCCAAGTTTGTCCTTTGGTCTGTGGTTATAGTCATTTATTTGCTCTTTCCTCAAACTGAGCCACTCTAGGTTGGAATTCATCAGCAGCATCTGCCTGAATGAAGTCAACATCTGCCTCCCCATTCAAGGATGTGTTTTGGCATCTCCTTATAGTATTTCTTTCATCCATTTGGGCTACATGCTCTATAAAACAACTGTTTGGGTATCTTGTAGTCATTCATTCTATGCCTAAGCCTGATCTATTGAAACTATACTACGGCAAGCTTTGATGTAAATTATGGTGAACTGGTAACACTAGTGTCTGCATGGGTGAATCACTCCAGTATTTGATAATAAATTATAACTAGCACTTATAAAATGCTTTTTAAAGTTGTACTTACATGACTTCATTTGATTTTCACAGGTCTGTGAGGTATAAGTACTTCAGTTTTTTTTTAAATCATATTTTGATATGAACCTATGATTTATTTTGGTGTGGGGGACTTTCCAAAGTACTATCACAGGAAAATAGTTTTTCTGCAACTTACAGCCATATAGCGTCATTTGGGTCAATCACTGACTGTTTGATTGATTGATTGAGAGGTTAAATGACTTTCCCACATCATAGAATCAGTTAGTCAATAAGCATTTATTAAGCACCTATCATATTCCAGGAATTGTGCTAAACTCTGGGGATACAAAGAAAGGCAAAAGGCAGTCCTTGTCCTTAAGGAGATCAGAATTTAATGAGGGAGGCATCAAGCAAACAACCATGTACAAACAAGCTATATATAAGATAGATGAGGAATAATCAACAGAGGGAAAGCACTATAATTAAGAGGGATTAAGAAAGGCTTCCTGTAGAAGTTGGGATTTTAATTGGCACGTGAAGGAAATCAGGGAAGCCAGAAGCAGAGGTGAGAAGGAAGAGCATCCTAGACATGGGGCACAGACAGAGAAATAAAATGCCCTTAGAGGAGAGATGGCGTCTCTTGGGCAAGGAACAGAAAGGATGTTCGTGTCACCATATTGAATGATGAGTTTATGGAGGGGCATGAGATGAAAGAAGACTGGAAAGGTGTGGGGGAGGGCTGAGTTATAAGGGACTTTGAACACCATTCAGAGGATTTTACTTTTGATTGTGGAGGCGATACTCAAACTCGTCTCTTTAGAAACTACTTCACCTTGCCTCTCTGTAGCATAGTAATTGTTACCCATATTTTACAGATGAAAAAACTGACTGAGAAGAGATGGCGAATCACCTATGCTCAAAAGAGAGATCTGAACCCAGACCTTCCTGCTTCTAAGCCCAGCAGTATATCTACCATACCGTCCTTACTTTCATAAATCAAACCCAGGTCTGAGTCAGAAAAGTGCATATGTACATGCACATAGATGAGTATGCATGCATGTACAAACACACATTCATGCACATACACATCACAGAAATGAAATCTAAATTTAAAACCAGCTTCAATGTCCTGGCTCCTCAGCCTACAAAATCAAAATCCACCCCTATCTCCTCTCCTGGCCACAAATGATGGGTAGTTTTCCTAGAGTGATTGTGCCATCGCATAAAGCCCTGGATAATCTCTGGCTCACAGATCTTTCTTGAATGTGGGATTCAGCAGTTTATTGTAAAAGACTCTCATTATCATATGGATGCATAGCACAGAAAATGCTTTTAACCACCAACTCTCTTATGAGCTAAGGAAATTTCTAAAAGCCTAAGTTGTCCTATAACACTGGTTTCTTTCTGCCATCTCTGGAAGGGAAAAAGAAAAAGAAGTTTTGAAAAAGGAAGGGAAAACTGAGCCACTCAATGTTAAGAAGACTTCACTTGAGACAAGGCTTTTGATGGGGAGGGTTGTTGCATTTGTTGAGGTTGTTTTTCTATTCACACCCCTGCCTCCTACACAAATGCTATAGATGTTTTAGGATACATTTTTATAAAAGGGGGGGAAAACAATCCACCCAAACTCTAATTGCAATATCATTTGTGTCTCTGGATAGCAATGATAACAGAGAAGTAGTTTAAATTGTTTAACTTTTAGAATAACCTTCTTCTCTCTGAAATCTCCTGTAGAAAAAGCTGTATTGATGTAATAAAATAACTTTATATCATCAGGTCATTTTTTTTCTTCCTTCCTTGCTGAGGGTAGAGAGCAAAAAAAAACAAACTCAGTTTAAATGAGGAGAAATAACATGGAGTAAGAGAGAGAGGATTGACTTGGAGCCAAGAAGCCCCAACTCTGGTACGTACTGTTTGTGTGACAAGTCTCAACCCCTGAGTGTCCCCAGGAAAATCTCAAGAACTATAGAAATGACAATAGAATTGCCAGATCTGTAGGAGTTTCCATCCCAGAAATGCCCTACAGGAAAGGCCAACATCTCCTCTAAGAAAAATTCCAAGGGGGGACAAAGAAGATTCTTCTACTGTCTCCATCGTGGTGCTTCTCCATATTTTAATGAAACCATCATGGCACACTACCCCAAAGTCAACTACTTGGATCCAGCCTTTGCATTAAAAATATAGATTGTTAGTTATACAAAAGGGAATTTGCCTGATTTCTCGGCAAGAAACCCCATGTCATAAAAATGTCCTTTCTCTAATCAAAATATCACCTGAATGAAGTCATCATGTTTAGGCTGATTGCATTTCCCTCCATATATGTGCAGCTGCATTTGCCTCTCCATAAATGTCATTTGATTATGAGAATATAAACAGAAAGGGACTCAGAGGGAGTCAGTACAGGGCCTGCCTGTTTACCTGCTGCAGCTTTCTTAGCCGAAGAACAAATGTCATGCAAATGGTGCACCAGCAATGAGCTGCCAATCACAGAGACTTGGCATTCATGATGATTTGCTAAATCATTTAAAGAGACATGCTTTACTAAATGAAAAAATATCAGCGGCAAGGGCCTGTGTTTAAACACGGGGCTGAGTTATTATCCCAGTAGACCGGAATGAAATGAAGACATCTTCCAATTAAAGCTTGTCGATGAACCCAGACAAACCACCCCCACCCTCCACCTCCTTTTTTTTTTCATAAAGACAGGCAGATTATGATTGGGAAAGAACAACGACAGAGGCTTTCATTACAAGCTGATTACGGTGATATAATTCCCAGCGCTGTGTGTCTGCGGGCCCAACTTCACATTTGAAGGTTTTTAATATAATTTCCTTAGGGTGAAATGCTGAAGATTTATTAAACTTTATGAAGGGCTTACAGATCCAATTTAAGAGGACATATCATAGGGCAAAACTGACAGACGATAAAATACATTCCGAGTATACATATTATATACACACACTGTACGTCTCTCCCTTTCTCTCTCTCTCTCTATATGCGTATACCTATATACACACATACACACACACACGCACATATATACATCGAGCTGTAAAACTATTTAAAAATGAGTTTTATTGTTGTTGTGAATGTTAAAATGAAATTAGCTATTTTTTCCCAGTCTAATAGCCTTGTTTCTCTATGGAAGGCTTCTGCATGCCTTTTAGGGAAGGTAAAGATTCAGGTCACAAAAGAAATGCTTGGAGAGGTGATCTAATGTTACTTGAAAAAACAAAATCATCCAAAAAACAATGAGGTCATTCACAAATAGTACTTTTTTGGAGGGGGAGGGGCAATAAAATATTTAAGTCTTGTCTTTCCAATATGCCACGTTTAAAGCCGTAATGCTGATACAGGTGCAGGTCTGGTCCCATGTGTAGGTAATCAGTGCATAGTTGCTCACAGACTGAGCCACCCTAGGAAATCTGGTTTTCAGGGTCTGAGCTAGTTCCTTAGTACTGTGCTCTATAAACAAACAGATGGAAAAAGGGATAGTTGTTCTGAAAGTTGAGGTTGGTACCTTGTGGTTTTTCCTTGGTCTTTGGGATATTTAAAAAGCATAGGTGTAGGTTACTTTTTTTTTTTTTTGGTTACTTTTCAACCAGGGTTGTGTGGGGCCAAGTTTATGTTATGAATTTAGGTAAGGGTTTTAGTGGTGAAAAGTTGTACTGAATATCCCTTTAAGCATTTCAATACAGAAATATTTCCCAGTGACACATCTTCAACCCTTGCCTTCCTCAAAAACAACCATGATCTGAAGACTCTGTGAAGTTTTATCCCAATATACTTTGATTTCCCAAGCCAGGCTAGTCTTAGATTTAATGTCTTTTTATCTTTTTCTAGTTAATTTGAATTTTTTTTTCTTGTAAAGGTTTCTTAAGTTGGTACAGGTCATAGAGAGAACTCAGAGTAGCCTATATAGCACTGATCTGGTAGACATGGAAATCCTTACCTGATATCTTGGAAATTTACTGGGCTCCTCTTAAGCAGGTAATTCAATTTTAGGAGAATCTATTCATCATAATTTGAAACAATTAGAGGACAAGGACCATGACATTCATATGCATGTATGTGTAGGTGCATAGATAGATAAATAGATATATATCTATGTAAATAACTATAGCTTTAGATACAGATACATCTTTAAGACAATTTCTGGCACATAGTAGGTGCTACATAAATATCTGTTATTTTATCATTGTTTAAGCCATTCTAGATGCAAGTTTCCAAATTAAACAAGTCAGAACTTCCTCAAGGCTCTGTTCAAAATGACATTCATAAATAACCTTAGGATAGGCACTAATGAGACAGGGAAAACTCAAAGGAATTAGTAATTTCCTGAGAGGAGTAATGATATGTAGTGTTACTTGTAAGGAACCCAGTGAATATGTGAAAATCTCCTTATTGCTTTCCAGTAGGAAAAGGTTTTCCCTTTGTTTTAGGTATATTACATTCTCATGGACTCACCTGGAAACAGGGAATTGTGGGAATTGAAGAATTAGTCATTGACTAATCTTTCTCATCCATTCATTCAAAATCAATCAATTAAGAGTAACATGGTAGGTGCTAGGGAAATTCAAGGCTTAGATAAGAGAGCATGCCTGTCCTTGCCTAGCTTACATGTACAAACAACTGTACTTCAGCAATTTAAAAATTTGTCATTTGGCCACATCTGCACTCTTTCCACAGACACAGATCACAACCTCTCTATGCCTTGAGAGATAGTTGTTCAAAGCTGCAAATTTTCATTGTAAATTTCTGAAATTTTCATTGACTGAAAATTTCATCCTTCTGTGGCTACCGTTATCTTTAGTGAGCCTTTCCAAACTTAGCTAAGCTGGACTTTATCTTAAAAAAAGATAGGGAATTTCTCACTGAGCACTTTATAAGGCATTTCTAGTTTGATAGGACCTTGTACAACTCACACTTCATTGGCATGGTCTTTCAGCACCCACGATCACTTCTCTGACCATTCACATATTTCATAAACATTACTTCTGAGCAAAACCTTTGTATTACATATAATAGGTCTATCATTGTTGCCCCAACTCCCTTCAGACTTTCTCTTCATTTTGGTACCTGAACCTGTACTGACCAGTTAGGAGAATTCCTCAGCGAGAACTCCATGGCTACAAATCACTTTCTCAGGCAACCCTAGTGTGGAAAGAATATACTCTTACTACTTAGCATTCTAGCTATTGAAAACCCATTAACAGGCTTCCTATTTGTACAAAACAGTCACTTTGTTATCAGGAACCATTTACTAAAAGCAAGATTAATAAAAATGTAGCATATAATCAACAGATGTTAAAAGAAAGAATAAAGATAATTTGTTTACCCATAAACCTGGATCATACTGTCCCAACAAGGCACATCATGTCTATGGAGGGCAGTAAGCATAGTCAGATATTTTTCAGTCAGGCATATGTACCTGGGAAAACTTGTGATTTCTGTACAGTAGATCTTAGGGTCCTTTGTCTCTTTCTGGTATAGCATGTGCCACATTTTATCTGCTGGGCGGGACTGTTTTTATTTTAGCTTCTTTACTCTCCTGCCAGTTGAAGCTGCTTCTTGTATCCTCTCAGGTCCCTGGAGCTCTGTTGACCATTTTTGCCTGCCCACAACTTTTGACTTGAAATCTACAGAGGTTCTCAGTTTCTTCTGTCAGTAAAAAGCTGTTGCCTGTAAACTTTGATGCTGCAAAGCTACTCAGGTCTGCTTTCCACGAACTTTTAAGTTTTTTTTCCCTTCTTGAAACATAGAGACTAGTCAGTTAGCAAGCATTTATTAAAAGCTTAAAATATGCCAGGCACTGACATTAATGAGCATCAAGGATTTTGAAAAACAAACTCCTTATTTCAAGGAATTCATATTCTAATGGAGGAGATAAATTGAAAACAATGATGTATATGCAAGATAAATAAAGTGTAAATGAGAAGTAATCTCAGAGGGAAGGTACTAGTAGAGAGGGGAAGGGAGAAAAACAGGGAAGATTTCTTGCAGTTGGTGAAATTTGAGATGAGTTTTGATGGAACCCAAAATGTTCCAGGCATAAGGGACAGCCAGTAAAAAGTCACAGAGGGAAAATTGATTTTTGAATGTTACAAACAGCAAGAAAGGCAGTGTTATTAGGTTGTAGAGTATGTGGAGGGAAGCAAATTGGAAGAAGACTGGATTTGATTCTGAAGGTAATAGGGAATCACTGGAGTTGACTAAGTTAGACAGAGGCAATGTGTGGTGTAGGCAGACTTGTGCTTAGGAAAATCACCTTGGCAACTGAGAAGAGGACATGGGAGAGACATTAGTCGGTGAACTTCAACCAGTAGGCTACTGCAATAGTCCGTGCATGAAGTGCAGTGACTGTATCAGGGTGATGTAAGAGAAAAGAGTAGAAATGATGATATTTTGCAACAGTTTGGATATTTGGGGTGGGTATGCAACTGAGGAGTCAGATAATGATAAGATTATAAGCTTGGGTGACTGAGAGAAGATGATTCTCTCAATAGTATTAGGGAAGTTCAGAAGAGGGAAGGATGAGGAGTCAAAGTAGACAAGCCTCTGAGGGGTCCCTCCTCTAAATTGTACTACAGAGCACACAGCATTTTCCCATCCAGCTCTTTACACAATGGAACATGCTGTTTTCTCCAATCAGCTTCCAACATCCAAGCTTTCCTCCAATCAGATAAGTTCCCTGAATCAACTGTATCTATCTTTAGACAGCGAGTTTCAATTTCTGTCAGGTCTCAATTCTACTAGCTTCTCAACTCCCCTGATTTTTTTTTCTGAGGCTTTGCAGTTTCTCTTGTTTATTTTTCTTCTTGATTTCTCTGAATCTTTTCAAGCTGACTTATTATGTGACTTTTAATCTGCTCTAATCCTTTGAATCATAGCTTCCTCAGGTGTACCCAACTACCTCCATCTTAGATGAAAAACCTCAGATCTACCTTTCTGTCGGACAGGACAAAAGTTGTTAATGTACCATAGTCTCATAGTACCTAAATAGTTCTTTGATTTACAATTTCCCAGCAGTAAACCTCCAAGTCCTAAAATGGTTCTACGTAACTTAGCTGCTGAAGGACAATACACTGCCGCCATGTTGATAAGTCTTTCAAGAGGTATAAATTGTAAGATAAAATAATACTTTTTTTCTCACAGAAAACCAAACCAGAAATGGAGCTTTACATGCATCAGCGAAGCCAGTTTTCAGCGTGCATACTAAGGTTAGTTCAAGGAATATCAGCTAGAGAGACCTAAGAAATAAGAGCCATTGATTTATCATATATTAAAGCCATGTGATAAGGAAATGTTTTAGGTACCTGTTTTATAATTAGAAGATTCCAAATACAATACGAGCTTATTATTATTAGTAGAAATAATAAGATCAGCATTTCAATTGTGCTTTGGAATTTGGAAAGTTCTTTACAAATATTATTTCATTTTATCCTCACAACAACTTGGGAAGTGCTATCATTACCCTCATATTAATATCCTCACATTTTCATCATTCTGAAGCCAGAAGCAGTTTAAATGACTTATCTAGGTCAACTCAGCTAGTAAAGATTTGAGGTCAGATTTGAACTCAGGTATCCTTGACTCCAAGTCCAATGACTGCTCTGTAACTATAGGTAAATTACATGTGACATGCTAATATGGTTGAGTAGAAAAAAAATCTGTTACAGCGAGATTTGGTTGAATAATATTAATGATGCCTAGTACCATTTGACATCTTAAAATATTTTATATTAGATTCTTCATGTGATGTCAAGATCTTTTTCGTGTGTGGATTTACCCTTTTCACATGGTTACTTGAACATATTCTTCTATGGACATATATGACACAAATCATCGTTGTCCTTTTTTTCTTGTTGATTTCTAATTGTTACAGAAAACAGTTTTTTGGTTGACTCACTTGGAAAAGAATTTTTCTTTTTCTCTGCCTACTACACACACACACACACACACACACACACCCCTTCTCTATTTCCTTGCCACTTTAGCCATAAAGCTAAGAAGAAATTTCATTTTGCAGTACACTTGAAAAGTCTTGTTGGTGTCTTTTATTTGTATATATATTGTAATGATATAATGTGTACACATACAAAGAAATGCATTTCCCAACCATAATTCCAATATTGTATATTATATAATGGATATATGTGTGTGTATATGTATAAATACATTTCCAAATTGCTCTCATTTTGATTAGAGCTCTGAAAGAGTGTGGTAACATATAAAATACATGAAACCCCTTGCAATTAATCTGTGTTGTTATCGCTCAGTACTTTAATTATTTGAAGGACCCATGGTTTCATAAGTGTGGGTGCTTCCTTCACAAGTATAAAGAGCAAATCATCCGTGTTTTCTTTAATGTTCAATTCTGGTCCATGGACTTCCACACAATTAGATATCACAGTCAGTAAAAGATTTAGACATAGAGTCAGAAGACCTAAGTTCCATTCCTGCCTCAGACACAAACTGATTATATGACCTTACCTTGGACAAGTCATTTAATCTCTCAGTCTCAGTTTCCTCTACTGTGAAATAGACATAATAAGAGCACCTGCCTCATGAGATTGTTGGGCACATCAAGAGATATGAGTAGAGTTCTTTGCAAACCTGAAAATATCACATAAATGTTTCTTATTATTATTTCACTAGAGATCTTCCCAAAGTACCAGAACTGAAAAAGTCTTTCCTAAACCTTGTTGTGTATTTTAATAAATAATTTCTGTTCCCAATGTCATGAATTTAAGGACTATAATTCTGAGTTCAGATCATGAACAGCTCTGGTTTAAGGCTATTTAAGGCTCAACCAGTGCTGTAATAAGATCTGTGAGATGGAATTATTAAGCACTTACTCTCTGCTCTGGAAAAGATATCATTGCTGAATAAAATAGTAACCTATACATCCCAAATCAAATATACAGAGAGGGTTTGTGCACAGTATCTGTCATGATTTCCTATCTGAGAACTCAAAACAAGAGGGTGCCAATACTACTAAAGAAGAAAAATCAGAGACCGCCAGGATTATCTAGAAATTTTCTAGAGAAGTTGACTCACCACTTACTAGGCTCACAAGAGTGCTAGACAGATAGCAAGCAGCAATTCACACATCGCCCTGAGGTTAAGAAAATTGATTAGGAGTCAAAAGTTCCAGTTTTGACTTCTCCAGCTCTGAGTTGACTGACCTTAAGCTGACTGCCTCTGTCTTTTTTTGTTTCTGGTTCATCTTCTGTCCTAATACTTGACACCTCCTTCTAAGAAGAACTCTGAGTCAATTGTATTCATGAGGAGTTCAGGGTTCTGGGTCCAAGTGAACATTTGGTTCTGGTGGCAGTGACTGATCAATTGATTCAATAAGCCTTTGTGTTATGCCTATTGCGTGCACAGTGCTGCACAAGATCCTGACAAGGATCAAATATGACTTAGTCCTTACCTAATGGATTTCCCAATTTTTCAGGGGAATATGGGCATATCTATAAACAACTGAAATATATGCTTAGAGAGGGAACATAGATTTAGAGCTAGAGGATAGCTTAGGAGTCAGCCAGTCCAATTTACCTCCTTTTAAAGGTGAGGTAACTGAAGCTGAGATTGTGACACATCCAATGTCATATATATTGGTCAGGGTCAGGAATCAAACTCAGACCGTCTAACTCCAAATCTAGTGTTCTTTTTGTTATCCCCCTCTAGAGGTGTATAAGTAAAATGCTGAGTGAGTTTCACAGGAAGAGACAACATGGTTAACTGGGACAGGAAAGCAAGATTTCAGGGAAGCAGTGGTGTTTGATCTGGACTTCATGGGTTAGGTAGAATTTCAGATGGGATAGTTGCAGGGCATTGGAGCAGTGGAGGTGATATGTGCCAAGACAAAGGCAGGAAAATGTGGGACATATATAGAGAAAAGTAATTAATCTCATTTGTCTGGGAATACTTTTCATTTGACATGATGCTATGCATGCATTTAACCCAGCCACATGTGTTACTTGCAGGCTTCCTACATTTATATGTGCCATGAACACATTCTATGACATCATTCTTCCCATCAGTCAAGATGCACTCATTCCATGCCTACCATGTGCCATACAGTGCATTTCCCAGTGAAGGTTTTAAGGTAGAAAACATTTGTGTTACTTTTATTTTTACCTATTCTAATTTCCTTTGATGCCTTTGCCTTGAACTGTGTCCTCGTATCTACCAATAAAATAAGCTTATTGGTGGGGAGCTTATGAGTGATATTTTAGAGAGAATTCTGACCACAAGTACCTTGTTGACTGCAGACCTAGGGAGACCCTATATGATACAAAACAGTGGCACGAACTCATTTCCAAACAGAAAGAACATAAACAGTTGGGTGTATTAGGGAAGGAAAAAGTCAAGAGGCCTCACCTGGATTGTGCTTTGAAGGAGGCTAAGGATGCTAAGAAATAATGGGAAGAAAGATGAGAGCATTCCATGCATGAGAGACAATAAAACAAAGGATATATATTTTCCCATTGGGCCCCCAAAATCTAACCTTGTGAGCAGCCAAGATCTCCATTAGCACTTCCTTATCTTCATTTTCATCCACATTTTGCAAGACCTCTCTCTTGTCTTTGGACTCAGTCAAGACACTTGTCTGATGCTTGATGTAGCATTAGCCCTCGAATGACTGTGCTCTGCTCTTTCCACAGAAGGTATCTTGTTCGTTTGTATTGATTCTCAGTAGAGGATCTATGTGCTTGTTTTCCACCAAGCACTATTAAGTCTGTAATACATTATATCTGTAATATGAAGCTTTTAGTTGCTTATGGATAGACACATGAAGCAATGAGTCATCTCTTGGTAGAAGCCTGAGTCCTGAACAAAGTAAATCCCTTTTTGCATTTGGCCAAAAATACAATCTTAACAGTGAGGGATTCAAAACAGTAAAAATCACACCTACATATATATTTGCTATGGATTGAAAGATCTAAATAACTGTTAAAAAGGAAGAAATTTTAAAGCCCCAAATAAGCCTCCTTTAGGCTTGGGAGTAAGTTATTCCCTTGTAGGAAGTTCAGGATTTTAGGGAAGGTTAACTTAAAGCTTTTTCCTGCTGCTGTATTCCCTATAACTAACTAATGCCCTTTAACACTGAACCAGTTGCTTGAAAACTCCTTTGGTTATTAATCTGTCCTGTTTTGTTAAATAAATCAGGTAAAGTTATTCAGAAATGGAGGAAAGTCTTCAAGAAATATGAGAATAGGCATGCTTTGCAGTTACAAAGGCCAGGATTCATATTCTACTTCTGACACACTGGTTATGTGATCCCGCAACCTCTAGGCTCTCTACACAATTATCTAAGACTGTAAGTTACAAACGTGGTGCCTACCTTCACTGGTGGGAAGAGTTTCCACACTGGAATTTCCCTCTACCAATAAATAGCTCCTTTGGGGTAGGAATAGAGGACAGGTGGGTTGAGGAAGGATCTGAAAACTAAATAAAATACAACCAGAAGAACATTTGACCAAGAAATGAGACCTGGGTTCTAGAGTCTTTACTTTACCAGAGATTGTATGGTTCAATAAACCCCCTTTCAGTCTCCTCTTTGTTATCTGGAAAATAAAAAATCATGCCTGTCCCTCCCAATCATACAGGGTTTGGAGGAGAATAAATGAAACCGAATCCAGGGAAAATGCTGAATGCTCTTTGGAAGAAAAGTATTATACGAATCCCATGTATTATTAAAGAAAAAACAAAATCAGAAGAAAAAGCCCCAAAGAATAGTGAACCTCTGCCCACCTCCCAAAAGCTATCCAGGATGGAGTTCAGTTTCCCCTTAAGACAAATTATGTTATCCTTTCCTCCTTAATATATATGCATCCCACCTATATTTCATCATCACAAATGGGGTGACCCTGATGCTTGCTTTTTTTATCCCCTCCAAGCTCATTAATATACTGAGACAACTGAATTGTTCCTGAAACCCATCTCTTGGTGCCCTCTGCTTGTTACCTGTGCCTGATTTAGTTCACAAAGCCAAGTTTAATCCAGACAAGGAATGCTGCTGCTTCTCATGTTTAATGACAATTTGACAGATTAGTTCTCTGGATAGTACAGTATCAAAAGCTTTCTGCAAAGTCCAGGTAAAATATGCCCACGGCTTTGCTACAGTCAACTCTTTAAAATACTTACTCAAATAGCTTTGTCAAACGTGTTCGGTGGGATCACCTTTGGTGAATTCATGCCGTCTCATTCTTAATTAGGCGAAGCATTTCATGATGTTCCCACAATACTTCTTTCCTCTGGCATCTTCCCCGCTGACAAAATGCTTGAAGTCAGTCTTCCTGAATTGTCTACATTTTTGCCCTCCAACACAGGAAGCTTGTCCAGCTAGCCTTTATTCTTTCAGTGAACCTCATTTTACAAGCATTCATTAAAGTTCCCCTTCCTGAGTGATTCTGACTATTGGAACCATTCTGGCTACTGGGTTTTATATGTTTTCAAAGAACCTGAGAGCTAGGAGTTATATGGATGCAAGTGATGACTATAACACCAAGAAAAACAATCAAGAAGGCTAAAGGTCAAAATGAGACAGTTTCTAAAAATACTAAGAATAGCAAAAAGGATGCTTTTAAAAATATGTTTTCAATTTATGGAATAAACAAGCATTTCCCTGACATACAATCCCTATGCAATAAATAAGATGATTGTACATGAAACTACAAATCTGCTATGCCCAATTTGTTATTTCTTTCAAATATATGGCAGCTAGGTGGTGCAGTGGATAAAGAAGGAGTCAGGAGGACCTGAGTTCAAATCTTACCTTAGACACTTGACACTCACTAGCTGTGTGACCTTGGGCACACAGCTCATCCTGAGTCATCTCCAGTCATCCTGATGAATATCTGTTTACTGGATTCAGATAACAATGGAGGAGAAGTGAGGCTGGTGACCTGCACAGCCCTCCCTCACTCAAACCAAAGTCAAGTACAAGTCATGTCATTATTTCTCTGATGGCATGGTCTTCTTTAGTAATGAAGGATGAACACACACATGACAAAATTACCATGTAAATTTATTTTTTCTTCCCCCCCTCTACCCCCGATCTAAAGATGGTTACCATTAGACACACAAATATATATATATATATATATATACACACATATATGCATATTTGTATATGTGTGCATCTGTATTTGTATATACATTTATATACATATAAACATATATGTGTGTTTAAGTCATATTGTGAAAAGAAGCACAACAATGAGCAGGGAACATCTTGAGGGGAATAGGGCAGTGAAAATGGTCACCAAAGAGAAAACTTTTGTTTCTGCTTTCCTTGCCAATGACTTTTCATGTTGAAACTAAAAATGACAAGTAACATTTATGTAGCACTTTAAGGTTTTTATAACACTTTATATATATGTTATCTCATTTCATGCTCACAATGCTCCTGTAGAGTGGGTGCGTTTATCCTCATTTTAAACATGAGGAAACTGAGGCAGAGAGAAGTTAAGTGACTTGCCCAAGGTAGCATAGATAGTGTCTGAGGCATGATTGTAATTAAAGTCTTCTTAATTGAAAGAAAACATTCTATCCACATTGCCACCTACCTATCTGAAGATGAGAGATGCTAGAAAAGAGAATCGCCACTCAAGATAAGTAAAGAAATGGTAAAAGAGCATCCTTGTTGGTCCCAAGGAGAAATTAAGGTTGCTGGGTTCTCATGAACTTATTCCCACTGTACTGAAAGGACTTGAAGATGTGGCTACTGACTTACGGTTAATGACATTTAAGCAACAGCAAAACAAAATAAGCAAAAACCCAAAATATGGATGATGGAGGAGCTACTGTAGGACTAGAAATGGGCAAATATTATCTCAATTTTCAGAAAGCGGGAAAAGTCAATTCTTTGAAAATTTGGGTCATTGAACTTGATAAATATTGCTAATAATTCTAAAATAGATTATCATATTAAAGGGACTGTGAGCACACAGAAAGAAAAATGGTGATCACTTTCATTCAACATAATCATAAAAATAACTAGCATTTACATAGTACTTGTTATTCACCAGATTCTATGTGAAAAGTTTAATAATTCTTATCTCATTTGATCCCCACAATAACCAAGGAGGTAGGAAGCAGGAGATATTGTCCTATTTTATAGAAGAACAACAGAGGTTAAGTGACTTGCCTAGGGTCACAAAGCTATTCTCTTTTAAGTATCTGAGACTGGATCTCCATCCATTGTACTACCTAGCTGCCCATTAAAATATGAACCCCTTTACAAGTCACAGAAATCCAATTCACTAATAATAGAAGAAATGTGTATCAAAGCAGCTTTGAGGTTGTATTTCATATAAAAAAATAGAAAAAAGATAGTAAAAGATTGGAGCAGGCATATCGGAGAGGTTGCCAAAGATGGATGAGTTAGTGTGCTGCTGATGGATCAATGAATTCCTCTCCCTCCTGGAAAACATTTTGGAATTAAGCTAAGAAAGTGACTAAAATGTCTCTTAGAGATCTCATTGCTAGACATAAACCCCAAGGAAGACTGGATTCTAATCAGAAAGTCTCAGGTGCACCAAATGTTTATAGCGCATTTCATGGGGTAGCAAAGTGGAAATAAAGCAGATGCCTGTGGATTTGAGAATGAAAAGGAGTGATAATGAATGTAATAGAATAACGTTATGCCATAAGAAATTATAAATATGAAGATTTCAAAAAAGCATGGAAAGACTTGCAGAGTCAAGTGATAGAATGTGGAAATTAATATACATAGTGACTGTAGTAATATCAATGTGAAGTACAATAGCAACAAAATAAAGATTGAATGCTATCATAATAGCCAAGCTTGGCCTTGGAGAAGAGATAAAGAAAATGTTATACCAAAACAGTTACAGAACCACTTTTTGTGGTAGGAAAAACTAGAAACAAAGTAAATGCCCATCTACAAGGGAACAGTTAAATAAACTGTGGTACATGAACATAATGGAATATTCTGTGCTGCGAGAAACAACAAATATGATGGATGCTGAAAAGTACGGAAAGATTTCCATGAATTATTGTGAAGTTAAGCAGAACCAAGGAAACAGTATACACAATGATTACAGCAATGTAAATGGAAAGAATACACAAAAGCAGCCAGTGAAAAGACATTTATTAAGCACCTATTATGTGACAGGCACCGTAAGAAACACTTGAGATACAAATGCAAAAACAGAAAGACAAATTCTTGCACTTGAGTTTAACAGTGTGTGTGTGTGTGTGTGTGTGTGTGTGTGTGTGTATGTGTGTGTGTCAGTGGAAATTGGATGGGGGTACAAGTGGATAGGGTACTGTAGCCTATGCAAGGTTCTGGAGAAGTCAGAAATGTACCAAGATCAGGAGTCAGATGAAAAATGATGGCTCCACCTTCTAATCAGAGAGACAGAAGGTAGTTAAAAAAAAAGTGGAGTAGCGTTGAGGTTGATGGAATCCGGTAGCATGCTGAAGTTTTCCCAATAATGAGCTTCCTGGGGCTTGGAATGGAAGTCAGAGAAGACTCAAAGTGGGGTAGCTGGGTGAAAAAATGAAGACAAAACAATCAAAAATGTGTGTTGTGAAATTATAAAGAACTTTAAGAAAATTAAATAAAAATGGCCCAGAAGAAGTGGCATAAGGATACCTCCCTCACTTCTTGGTAGAGGTAGAGGGTCCATTGGAAAACTGCATGTGTTGTTTTATTTTTAATGTACTGATTTTTTTTCTCATCTTTTTTTCCATTAAAAACA
This sequence comes from Potorous gilbertii, assembly GCA_028658325.1. Taxonomy (NCBI): domain Eukaryota; kingdom Metazoa; phylum Chordata; class Mammalia; order Diprotodontia; family Potoroidae; genus Potorous; species Potorous gilbertii. The sequence goes on from CM053769.1 coordinate 55,715,745, forward strand.
AATCTTTGTTATATGGGATAACTCTTTGAAAAGGGAGAGAGATATAAGGGGACATTTTAGGTGATAGAAAAAGAAAAGATTTCAAAATTTATTAAAAACAAAGAATATTTTTGCAGAGGTGAGGTACTATGGGTATGAAATACTGTGTATACTTGGACACAACATGGATTGATTACTTTTTCGAATGTCTTTTCTCCCCTCTTTTTTCTTTAATAGAGATAGATAGTAGACCTGTGATTTCACCAGTGTAGGGAAATGTCATATGAGGACTTTTTCTCTACCAATGAAGGTCAGCACCTACTCTACAGTTTGTAGTCCTATAAATTAACCTAGAACACTGAGAGGTTAAGTAACTTACCTGGGGACATACAGTCAATATGTTTCATTCTACTTCGCATCTGTTGCCCTGATTGGAACCAGATGTCCCTCCTAGAATAAACTCATCACTTCTAAACTCACCACCATGCTACTAACTCATGTCTCTATCTCACCTCCCCTCTGATTGGAAGGTTGGAGGGTGCAGTACCAAATTCTTCCCAATGACTCCCAATGACACTCCACTTTACATCTGTTGCCCTCTCTGGTTTCAACTCTGTGGAACAAGATTGCATGTCCTGGATACCCTTCATTCATCCCCTCCTGCTTTCTTGCCTTTTTTGTGTGTGCTGTCTCCCCCTTTATATTGTTAGCTCCATGAGTACAGGGACTCTATTTTTTATTGATTGTATCCCCCAGACTTAGTACATTTCCTGGCACATAGTAGGTGCTTAATAAATTTTTATTGGATTGAATTAGAGGTAGATCTTGAACCCAGGCCTTCCTGATTCTGAGACCAGCTTTCTATCCCCTGTGTTAATTTTTTTTTAAGCCTTTTAAAAGTCTTTGTTACAAAGAATGGCTAAATGGGAAGGGGAGAGAAGAAAAATAAATTCAGAAATGATGGTAATGTAAAAACGAAATACACACATCCTATACATATATATATACACATATGTGTAATATGATTATTTTAAAGGGATAATAAAATGGAAAATCATTTCCTTTTTGAACAGGGTCATTAAATGGGTACATCCTAGAATATCATAGGTATAATATACTTGGTATTTCAGCAAGACTTTGGACTAACAGTACTTTTGTGGGTAATACTGAGAAACCTGTCCTGGATGACAATACACTGGGTGAAGTACAAAATAATTGGAAAGCTGGATGCAAAAAAATTAACAAATTAAAGTCAAATGGTTGGATCATCTTTAGTGGAATATCACATGGTTATAACATAGGATCAAAGGATTTATGGGATGGGAGGGATCTCAGAGATGATATAATCCAAATTTCCTAATTTTATAGATGAGGAAAACGAGACCTTTAAAGGTTATGTAACATATTCAAGGTCACCCAGAGAAAGGTCTATAACTCAGGTCTCTTGAAACATTTCCGTTTTCATATAATGAAATGAAGAACCAATGATAATTCACATAAATCTAACAATTTAAGATCCACAAATTGCTTTTCTACAAGTCTGTGCAGGTATTATATCCATCTGGCAGATGAAAAAAATAGAGAGCTTGCTTATCATCACAAAGTGAGAATCTGAACCCAGGCGTCCTGCCTCCAAGTTCACTGTTCCTTTCATTATCTACAAACTGTTCCCCTCCTCCTTTTGATTCTGACAAAGAGAAGTTGCCTTCCATACTAGCCTTTTGTTCTTACTATATGGTATAATGCAGGATTTGGATTTTAAAAAACCTGAATTCAAATCCTGCCTCAAACATTCACTTTCTATGTGGACACTGAGAAAATCAACTAACATATGTACATGTAAATATACTATATATTATCTTTATAAACATATATGTACACAAACATAGGCATATTAATTATATACACATATGTGGTTACATATAGGCATATGAATTTATAAGTATATATATATTTATGTAATTGTATATATATAAAGTGTTTATAAATCTTATATAAATTTGATTTATTATCATTAACTATATTTAACTTTTAAAATCATTTATTGTGGCCACATTTACAATGTTTTCCTTGCATTTTATGTCTTGACTTCATTCTGTATCTTTTCAGTCAGTTTCCAATCCTGTTTTCTTTCCTTCACACCATAGAAATATCATCTTTCCCCTTGATTAGTTTTTGTGCTTTTTCTTTCATTCATATTTTTCTTCCTATTATTCAAATACTTAATGAACAAATGAATACATGATCTCATCAATACCTTCAGGTTATGCAGATCATGGTCTATCCATACTTGCTCATCTTGTGTAAATTTCCTCCATACCCTCCCCTAACTTTATCTCATCATATTTGCTCCACTGTCTTAGAGCCTTCCTTGATGTCCCTTGACAGTGAGTGGAGTACATAGACTCTCCATTGATCATCCCTCATTCTTGTGATGTGAACAGTTCATCTTCTTTATCCTTTACATATTTCTCTGATGACATCCTTCCTTCACATTACTTCTTCATCATAGTTTCATGTTTATAGCCTGCTTCTCTATCGCCTTTGGGTAATCCTCAGTGTCAATTCTTTGGAGACTATAGTGTAGCATGACTTATGACCAGATAACAATATCATGGTTCCCATTACGCCAATGTTATTCACTGGCTTATAAGTGGCATTAGTTTGTTGAACATTGCTCCATATTTCTAGCCTTCCCTCAAAACAGTTCTTACATAACAATTCTGATATTAGATTTCAAGCTACAATGGGATGCTTGTTATATAACTTGAATTGTCAGTCCCCACAGTATAGGAAATATCTATTCAGAACCTCATACAGCACTGAGCATGTTTTTGAAGCTCAAACCATACTTTTTATCAGACAGAAAAAAAGCAGTTACTAGGAGAGTGGAGTACTGCAGTCAGGCATATTCTTTTAAAAGGAATTTTGAGTAGTTTTAATAACAAATCATTCTGGGTCATTGCTATTGTGTTGAGATATACCCATGTCCTTCACTTTGACAATTTGTGGCATAAAACAGTAAAACTCGAATTCAATCAAGTGCAGTCCCTATGATCACTTTGATTTCTGGGACAGATTTTCAAGAGCAACTTCTAATTTTAGGTATGGAAGATCTTTCTCTCTTTCTATATTCCCCTCATCTGTGTGCTTGAACTTCCCTTTAAAGGAGAGGAAATTAGGCATCAATGTGTGAAAGGAGGAAGTCAGAATGGGGCGGGGAGGCGAGGTAGATTAAGTTTTTGGATAGATTTGATATTATTCAGAGCCAATTCCATGAATTCCATTTTAATACCTAGTATTCTAGGACCAGAATGAAACTTGAAATTGTTTGAATCATTTTGTGATCCAATTATATTTCTGTTTTGTAAGAAGCAGTGCACCATAGTAGATAAAAGAGCCATCTTAAAGGCAAGATGCCTTGGGGTTCAAGTCCAGCTTCAGACATATACTGTGGCTACAGGACCTTGGGTCCTCGCTCGACTGCTCTCTAAAGCTTAAGGTTGAGAAGATGTCTTGCATTGGTACAAAAGAGTTTCCTCACCCAGGAGTTTGCATACTAATAAAATACAGGCTCAATGCCTATCATCTATCTGCTCCATATATAAAACAATTGATCCAAACCTTTATCTTGTTGATACATTTTATATTCCATAGGCATAGGGATAAGGAGTTAGTTTTGTGATTTCATTGTTATAGAAAACTCCTGGGTAAAAAAAAATTCCCTTGACCAAATTAAGATAGCACCTTAGTAAGGATTTTTAGTTTTAGAGTGACTCAGAGCATCAAGAAATTAAATAATTTGCCCAGGGTCACATGACTAGTATATGTCAGAAATGGGATGTAAACACAGGTTTTCCTGATTCTGAGGCTGGGCTTTATCTGATATACTATGCTCACCTTATTACATTCGTATGTGTTTTAAATATATAGTCATTGTTGGTTTTCCCTCCCTTCTGTCATATCATACATGCACACACACACACACACACACAGATACACACACTCACACACAGACTTTGTGAATAAGGGAGGTAGCTACCTGAGTATGTGTCTGCACAAAAGAGAAATACCTATTGTAAATGCCACTTAAAGCATATGGAAAATCAAATAGATAGAAGGAGAAAAACACATTGTTGTCTTGAAGCAATCCTATTTATATTATGTCCGATTGAGATGATTTGATTTCTCCTTTGCCTGGAATAGCAGGAGTTCAGTGACCTATTTGAAAGTAAACACCCATATCTCTGATTATAAGGAGAGATTCAGAAAATGGCAACAAAACAAGTGAATTGAATTTACATTTATGAAGCACTTAACAAAGTTAAATAAGTTGTGCTGGGGACCACAATAAAATATGCTATGATCTTTCTATTGGTAGCTGGGGTTTGTTGGGGGTGGAGGGATGGAGAGAGAAGGGATAGACACAACATACATAGGGGAGAAGTCTTTGGTGATCTTAATAGAGAACATACATAGGATTCTCACAGGATGGGCAAGCAAGGACGGGTATTGACCTTCATCCTTCAAATGAATAGACACATTGATGTGATGACAGGTCCATTTGAGTCTTATGAGATAATTTGATTATGGCAAAGGATCACAGGATCATATATTTAGAGCAGAATGGAATCTCAGAGACTACCTATTCCAATACCTTTATTTTACATTTGAGGAAATAGGGTCAGAGAAGTTGTAACTTTTCCAAGGTCACATGGGCAATAAGTACCAGAGCTGAGGTTTGAACTTGTGTCTTCTATTTCCAAACCCAGAACTCCTTCTTACTACCTACAAGAAAGATAGCTTTCTATCACTAATATACCACTCTTTTATAACAAAACACTAAGAAGCAGTGATACATTCACCAAGAGAATGAAATATAGCAATCAATACACTCTCAGAACAGTAACACTTTTCATGGGCTACTTGAATTGGACTCCCATTTGATTCATCAAGGGTGGTTCATCTCAGTTACATTTCCAACTTTTCCTTCACTATTGTCTATTGGGCCACAGTCCTGTATGTGGAACATTAGACTTTCCTAGATGAAAAGGTGATGCATAAGTGGAAAGGAAAAAGAATAAAGTATATTCTACTTTGTAGTCATCTCACATTTACCACTACCTTCCCAGGCCAAGACCAAATTCCCCTCATTTTCTTAGACAAACTCTTCAAATTTAAATAGACAGTTTCAAAACTTTCCTTACATGACCTTCCTACTACTTTTCTCTAGAGTTCTTGGCTCTCTGTCTTGGGACTGTTTTTCCCCCCTCACAATCATTTTCCTTTTTACCTCTAGGCCTTATGTTTTCAGTTTCTTCACTAAGCAATATTTCCTCCATCTCTGCTCGCTGCCTGTGCCATCCCATCTTGCTACTGGCGCTGGGGACTCTTGCCATATGCCTGCCTCAGCTCCTCCCACTAGCTTATACACAGCTTCATTTTTATCAGCCAGACTCTCCAAGCCCTTCTGGTATGTGAATCCTCCCCACCCATGAAGAGCCTTGTGCAATATGTCTCGAGTGCCTCCCGGAACTGGAAACCTTTTCTGCACCAATATTTTGAAGTCACACATTGAGGATTTCAAATCTGTCACTTACGTGGGCCTTGGTGTGTTACAATTTGTGTTTTGATTTTTTTGGTGTTGTGAGTCTCAATTGCCAGCAACTAAAATAGAAATGGGAAATGGGGACTTTTTCTCATAATTCACCATTCACATCAAATCTCCCCCTTCACTCCCTCAAGCAGTGCGAATACCAGCGCTTGCGTTGAACACTAGAAGTAATGTTGGAAATGGACTGAACAGACTCCCTTCTATTCTCTTCCAGTTGCTCCAAGCCTGTATGCTCAGTCTTGGCCAAGCTCCTTCTGTCCTAGCATTTGGGAGCTGGTGGATGTTTGTATTTCCACCTTCCAAAGCCCAAAGAAGGGTTCCAAAATATTGGGAATGCGGACACTAGCTATGTGGGAATTCCAAGTGTGATACAATTTATGTTGTGGTGACTTAAGGTTTCCTGCAGTCATAACACTTGGGGTAGTATGTTTTCCAGGTTCCAGAGGCAAAAACAAAACGAGACCAGGCCTAGTGATGGTTAAATAAGGCCTTTGAAGACAATCCCACACAGGATAAAGAAAGAATATCCTTAACTTAATAAAATGCTGATTGAGGCCAGTCTCCTCTTTTGCTGATGTTTCAGTTAGGATTAGGTAAGACTGACCCCTTCTGGTGAGCTGAGAAGATACTTCCCAGGTTAGCCACCTCATTCTAGGAGGGTTCAAGAAATCGGTCTTCACACTTAGCTCCAGTTAAGTTATACTATCTAAGAGTAATATGGCATAGAAACAACAAAGTATCAATCAATCGACCAATAAGCATTAGTTAAGTACCTACTGTATGCAAGGTACTATAGTAAGCACTGAGATACAAAGACAACAGTGAAATAGTTCCTGTCTTCAAAGACCCTACATTTAAAATTTATTTCAGCATTCAGTTCCACAAAGCTTCCAAGTTTTAAATTTTTTCTCCCCCTTCCTCACCTCCCTTTTCCTCAAAATGGTATGCAATCTGATATGGACTCTACATATACAATCATATTAAATATATTTTCATATTAGTCATGTTATAAAGAATTATAATCAACGGAATAAATCATGAGAAAGAAGAAACAAAATGAAACAAAAAAAGAGACAGAGTAAATAGCATGCTTCCATTTGCATCCTGGCTTGGTAATTCTTTCTCTGGATGTGATATCATTTCACCATGAGTTGTGGAGTTAGAACCATGCATTGCTGAGAAGAGCCAAGTCTATCCAAATTAATCATCTCACAGTGTGGCTATCGTTGTGTCCAGTGTTCTCCTGGTTCTGCTCCCCTCACTCAGAATCAGATCATATAAGTCTTTCCAGGTTTTTATGAAGTCTGCCTGCTCATCCTTTCTTATAGCACAACAGTGGTCCATTACATTCATACATCACACCTTGTTCAGCCATTTCTCAATGGATAGGCATCACCTCAATTTCCAATTCTTTGCCACCACAAAAAGAGGTGCTATAAATATTTTTGTACAAGTGGATCTTTTTGCCACTTTTATGATCTCTTTGGGACACAGCCTTGGAAGTAAAGAACCTGCATGCACATACATAAGTATATGTGGAATATAGACAAGCTGAATACAGGGTAAATTGGGGAAGGGGAGGACGCTAGAAACTGGGGATTCAGCAAATGCTTCAGGTAGAATGTAAAATACTTGAGCTTAGTTTCTAAGGAAACCAGATATTCCAAAAGGTAAAGGGATGAAGAGAATGTTTTCCAGGCACTGGAGAATGCCAGTGCAAAGGTACAGAGGAGTTGGAGGGTCCTATGTGAGGAATATCAAATAGTGTGATATCAGCCACTTCAGAATGAGTGAAGGAGAATAAGATGTAAAAAGACTGATAGGAGATCAGGTTGTGAGGAATTTTAAATAGCAAACAGGATATTTTATATCTGATCTGGAGGAAGAGGAAAGTAAACTTGTGAGACTTGTATTAATTAGGAGACACTGATTAGCAGGTTATTGAAACATTCCAGGTTTGAGGTGATGATGACCTACACTGGAATTTTGACTGTGAGTGGAGAGAAGGGGGAGTATGAGACAGACATGGAAAAGATAAATAATATTTGCCAACAAATTAGATATGGGAGTATGAGGTAATTGGACTCATGGAAGCTGAGTAGGTCATCAAGTGAGAGTACGTAAAGAGGAAGAAGAGGGATCAAGATAAAGCCTTGAGTCTCACCCAGGATAAATGATGACAACAGTGTTATAGACCTGGATGACTGGAAGGATGGTGGCATTCTTGAAATTGAAAGGAAAATTTACGTTCTGGAATATCTGGTTTCCTTAAAAATTAAGCTTAAGCATTACCTTCTATCTGAAGGGGGGATATAATAACTTACTTTTTAAACATGTTGCATTTGAGAAGGCCAATCACTTTGAAATATCCAATAGAAAATTGGTGATGTAGGGGAGAGGGAAGGGCAAGGTGAAGACATCTAGAAGAAATTTGCACAGAGATGGGAGCTAGCTAGGTAATCAATTCAGGAATCTAAAGAGAGACTGAGACAGAGCCTGAGGAGACACCCGCAGTTAGGGGGCATGTCATAAATTATCCAGTCACTGAGATCCAGGTGTGGTTAGATAGATAGGAGAAGAACCAGGAGAAAGTAGTGTCTTGAAAACAGAGTGAATATAGGTCAAGAAGGATGAGGAATAAGAAGAAACAAATAGATTTGACAATTCAGATATCACTAGTAACTCTATGGAGAGAAATTTCATTTGAGTATGAGACCAGAAGCCAAATTTAAAAGGATTGAGGAGTGAGAGGGAAGGAAGTAGAAAAGTGAGCATAACACAGAGATTTTTAGGAGTTTGTCTAGGGAAAGAGAGATAGAGTACAGAAAGAGACAGGAATGGTAAAATCTAGTGAGGGTCTTTTAAAACTGAGAAAGATTTGGAAATGAGAAGTCAGATAAGGAGAAATGAAGATGAGAGAAAGGTGACAGCGAAGGCAATCTGTTGGAAAAGAAGGAAGGAAATGGGTTCCAGAGTCCAAGTTGAAGGGAAGACCTTGAAGAAGAGAAGGGCTATCTTTTCATCAAGAGTTGGAGTGAAGGAGACGATCATGAACAATGATGTCAAGGGGTTATGAAATGCCGATTATGATAAAATACAGAAAAGAAGAGAACAATGAATTTGTGTAAAATGGACTTTATTTTCTTAGTATGATGTCAGATTCCCAACTTAAGTGGTGAGGGTGGTGCTTAAAATTTGGAAAAGGCATTGTGGTTAGTGGGATAGAGAAGCAATTAGGAAGGAATAAAAAGAGTGCTTCCTGTAGCAAATGCACAGTTGAGATTAAATAACACAGACTTATCGTGGATCCCATCAAAATTGGTTATATGCCTTCTTCTACCTGTGTTCAGCAGCACATCACTGAGACTGAAAAGAAGCAGATGATTGGAGTAATCCAGGTTTAGAGATGGCAAGGTATGAGTGGCAATAGACTGCGGGAGCAAGGGGTATGATATTTGAAGATAGTGTAGAATTGAACTGATTTACTAAAAGATTGAAATTGGAAAAAAAGATGAAACTGTAACCTGACAAATGTTAATGACATGAGAAAGTATTGAGGCATGGGACTGCAGGTAAGAGTAAAGAATAGATTTAAGAAGGATAAAGTACAGGAAAAGAGTACCTGACAAAAAATTGTGATCAGATAAAGAAATTTCCAAGTTCTTGAGCATGGAATAATTGTAGAAAATGCCAAGATAAAGTGTGAATATCCTTGTTAGCTGAGATAGAATAGGTCAGCGTCTTGCAAACTGAGTAGCTTAAGGAACAGGGAAATTAGGATATTTGAGGGAACAATATATATGTTAAAATCACCTAATATGAGAGAGCAAGTGTTGAGGTAGAGAGAGACAGGGTGAGCCAGATACTGAATTCATTGAGAAAAGAAGAAGAAGAATATCCAGCAGATTAGTACAAAAAAAAATAGCCATGAGGATCTGAATTAGGGGTAGATTCCAGAAATGACAAAGGAGGCAAATAATATTCTAATGCCCATACTGGATCAATGATTTATTGGGTGTGAAAAGAAGGCTCAGAATGTAGGACTCTAAATTGGAGCAAGTGGCAAAGCAAGGTAACAATGGTATCCAGAACATAGAAGGATCATGACAGGAAAAGGTCCAAAATGAAAAGAAGTTTGTTAATTATAGAGCAGGGGTTCCAGAAGGCACCGAGGAAAGGGTGGACCCATAAGGAATGAAACATTGTGGAGAAAGGGTTGAGTTATATTGAGATGAGAAAGTGGATACCAGGTGCTAGGGAAGGGTATTTGCTATTTAGAAGTTTGAGGAATCCCCAGAACAGTGTCTGAAAAAAGAAGAGGTCTTGGGAGTTTGACAGCCATTGAGGCATTAGTCCACACAGAGCATCACTAGTTGGGAGGTGCTCTAATAATTTAGTCAGGTGACTAGCATGTTCAAAGTCATTCAAATAAATTCTTTGTGGTAGATTATCTCTGCCATAGCTTTTTCACATTTGCAGAATTGAGAGCTATATTTTCATCTCTATAATTCCTATGAATTCCTATTTATGCGTGAGGTGTCGCTATGAAATACAGTAATCACTTTTTATTTTAAAGATGCATAGCCATTTTTCCTCCAAATAAGTTATTCCTTTAAAATAGTCTCCTTGGAAGATGCTAGACTTATTGTGATATTTCTGCCTTGGTTCTAAGTCGAACAATAACTAGACTAGGCAATTGGGGCTTTCCTCCAAGGTGCCAAAATTCTTGAAGTGTTGGCTATGCAGCAGCCTTCAGCAGCACAGAAACGACTGAGCTTAGCATCTAGCTGACAATAGTTAAAATAGCAACTTCTAGGTGACTCAGGGGTGGCCATATATATTAAATGAATTCTTCTATGGTCTGTTGGTCTTCTGTTTCCCTTCTTCTCCAGGGAGGAGGAGGCTGCCCCTTCCGCAGCTTAGCAGTGTCCGAGGTTATGTCCATGCCTAATCTCAGCACAGAAATTGCTACTTATGGTTTTGGAATTGCCTCCAGAGAGGATCCGTCACACAGTATTTTGAATAACTTCAGTGCTAGCAATTCTTTCTCTTCTGATGATGGGTCTGATATTGGAAATACTCAAAAGTCACTCAGAGCTAAGTTTGGAGATATGTCTTGGAGTTTATGAAGCACAGAAAAAATAACAAAATCACTGTGGCATACCTTGCTTAGAACCTCAGGGTTTTGGAGAATACAATTTGAAAAGCATTTTATTAAGTGGATGACACTAAGAAACCCTCTCATATCCCCAAATAAGTGATATTTGTCCTAGGAACTATGCTAGATACCATGGAAAACATTTCTCTGTGCCCTTAGGGGATAAATCCCTAGAACATCAAACATGAAATTAAAGTCTTTATTAATACATTATCTCATTGTCTTCTACAATTGTATCATTGTGCAGAATACTCCCATTAAAATTTACCACTTAGACTGATAAAATTTCATCCAGAATTACAATCTGTCTTCAAGAATATTTTAGTGCATGCCTGGAAAAGAAAGTCATCTTTGGAGAGGGGTATTTGGTTCAGAAACGAAACAACAAAAAACAATGATTACTTTCTATGAATTCATATTAGGTGCTGAGTCATATCTCTTCTAAAAGTTGTGGTATATGTATATTATGGGATGGGGGAATGTTTTGAAGTCAACTGTTTTTACTATGCCTTATCAATAAATTCCTTTTCTTAAAGTGAGAGAGAGGGACAGAGAGAAAGAGATAGAAAGGCAGGATGGGAGGGGGAAGAGACCAACATACACACACACACACACACACACACACACACACACATACACACACACACACACACACACACACACACACACATAGAGTTAATTTTCTTCCCTTTCTCTATCTAAAAGAGGCACAAGTTAGAGAATTTTTTAGCATGGACTGTTTTAGCTTTTGCTTTTACATCACCTTATTTCCAAATAGAGCCTTCTGTCTTCCCTACCTAACAAGTCATTTGTTGTAACAAAGAATAAAAAAAAGTGAAAGAGTAGCTTATCCAAATCAGGCAACACCATAATTGACTTTGTGAATGTATGCTGTATTTCACACCCATAGGCACCTTCCTCATCTTTGTGATATAGGGAATGAAGTTCATTTTCTCATGTCCTCTCCTGGGTCAAGTCTCTTGGTCATCAAAACTTTTTTCATTCAACTTGGGTTTTCATCTTTCCTTTGTTTCCTTTTCCTAATTGAGCTTGCTTCAGTCTGCATCAATCTAACAAACCAGAGAAATTGGACTATTACAATTCAAAGCTTCTCTAATCATGCAGATTAGGTTTGGTAGCACAATACTGAGCTTACAGGAGCCACTGTATAATAAATGTGAAGCTGCTTCATTTATTCTTAGGTCCTATATAGAGAAGTGACACCATTGGAAATGTTTTTCCCAACAAAATCATGATACTGGTTAGTTAAATGGTAGAGAAAAAAAAAGAAACAAACAATGATAAAACAAAGCAAAAACAATTTCCTTTTATACATCTGCCTCTTTATGTCTAACAATAGGAACATACAAATGGTTTCATTTTGCTAATTTGATCACTATCCCCAAAATGTGTTTATTTAGCAATAATCTATGTATAATGGAGTACCAAAGGACAGCAAAACAATCATAGTCTCCTTTCAGGGGGTTTCCATTCTGAGCATGACTAAGATATACATAAGGGAAGTACAGAAATTAACTAAATTGATAAAAATCACACCATTCAGAAGAGACACAGTAATAGGAGTTACTAGGCAGAGGCTCAAGTGCTATGCCTCTCCATGTAATTATTTATTTTTCAAGAAAAAAAGGATCCTTGGTAAAATACCCTTTTAAAGATATAATGTGAAAATGAGAATTAATTGGAAATAAATGTACAAATTATAGATTTAAAGATGAATGATAAATATACTTTAGGGCAATGGAAATAATGGAGGGCAGGTTCTTAAAGGAAAGCTGTCTGTAATATTTGAGCTGCCTTTCAGAAGAGTAACTCTCTTAAACTGAACCGATCTGCGGCAGAGTGAAGATGGCAGGGTGGAAATAGAAATTTTGCTTTAGCTCCTTCATAATCTATTTCACAAGGATAAGGAAGTTCACTAAACTGAATTTTGATTGGGAAAGCCTAGAAAAAAAAAGTCACAGTGAGTTATTTTTCCAGCCCAAGGCAGCTTAGGAAGAGAGAGAAGTCTATGGACCCTAGGGTAAGGATTGATGGGAAGGGCAGTCCAGTAGTAGTGAAAGATCAAGCAGAGTGGTGTGTAGCAGCAGTGGGGAGCATCCCAGAGCCCAGTGATGGTAAAGGGACAGAATACCTTAGGAGAAAGGGATCAAAGAGATCCCAGGGAACCTTGATACAAGTACTAGGTGCAGGAAAAGGTACCATCCAGCAGTTCTGTAATCTCTGTCTACTCAATCTTGCAAAGGAGTGTTCTTGGTCTTTTTTAAGACATTTTAAAATAGCAATTAAAAAAAAATCAGAGTGGTACAGGACAAATTGGGAAAAGAAATAAGAGCTATGCAAGAAAATTATGAAAAGTGAATATCTTAGTAAAAGAAGCACCAAGAAAGAAATATTGAATGAAAATAACTCCTTAAAAATAAGAAATGGACAAACGGTAAAAAGAAGTACAAAATCTCACTGAAGAAAATCACTTTTTTAAAAATTAGAATTGGTCAAGTATAAGCTAATGACTTTATGAAACATCAAGAAATGATGAACTGGACCACCCATATCCAGTCTCATGCTTCTTATCAGTACTTAGTTCAAATGAATTATTTCAGTTTTCAAATCTAATCATCTCATTTTACAGATGAAGAAACTGAGGTCCCCCAAAAGTTAAGTGACTTGTTGAGACTTCCACAGTTAGTAAATGACAAAGGCAAAATTTAAACCCAGGTTCTCTGGCTCCAAATTTAGCACTCTTACCACTGCACCATAATATTTCCAAGACCAATGTTTAGAGCAGAGTTTCTCAACTCTTCCATAGATCCCTATAGTTCTCTGAAATGGTGCAGGGGGTGCTAAGAAGGAATATTTCCAGTGCTAGGCAGGTACATATGGCTGATTCCATTATCGTTGTAATCTATGTTTATTGGACATAGAATGAGTGTTTTGCACTGTGCATCTCGTTGATTCTACAGTGTTGTATCCTTTTTCTCCATTTACGTAAAGTTTGAGTTTCCCCTCCTCAAACTAGGTGCTCCCAGAGGAGAACATTTCATTCTTCTTCCTCAGTTTAGGGGTTTCCCAAGGGCAGGCTTTAGGTTCCTTAGATTGGAGCTTTTCTGAGGGCAGGCCTGAGCCTTTCCCCTCAAACCAGGGGCTTCTGGACAGCAAGTCTACATGCTTCCTATCATATCAGAGGTTCCTTTAGTACTCAGTCCTGCATGGATGCATGTGGATAGCTAGGTAAAATCAGGAAGTTTTAAATAAAGCAAATAGGAGACAAATTGACTAGCAGATAAGAGTGCTGGAACCCTGTCTCTGGCCAGTGACAACTCCTGCATGCCTTGCTTGAGTTATTCCCTAGGACTTACCTGGTTCGTGAAGGAAGTTTCCACACTAGGAGTTTTCTATATTGATAAAATCAAAAATTGTTTGAATATTTGTGTATTGAGGAAGCAAGAAAGCTAAAATACAAATAACCAAGGCTCATCAAAGAAATAATGTAGTTGGAGTACTGAAATCCCAATTACAGAAGGGAACAGATATGATTAAGCACCTACTATATTCCAGGTACTGTGCTAAGCTTTTTTTTTTACAAATATTATCTCATTTGGTCCTCACCAAAAGCCTGGAAAGAAGGTACTATTATTATATCCATTTTACAGAGAAAAAACTGAGATAGACTCACTCAGGTAGTAAATTTCTGAGGCTGGATTTGAACACAGGTCTTCTTGCTTCCAGGCCCAGCACTCTATCTGTTAAGTCACTGCACTGACTAGCAAGTGTAATGGTGACAATAGCTAATTCTGCTCTGGAGCGGCTTCTAGTAATCCTGATACATCACATCTGAGGCCCACTGATTGGGAGGTTTCCTTAGGATCGGCAAGAGCAGTCGCAGAGGCAACAGGAATTATTGTTTCTCTGAAGACTGTTTTGATCTATTGCCTTCTGCCACATTTCTATAAAAGGACTCCATAATGAGGCATTAATTTGCATAATTAGCACATGGGCAATAACACATACCCTGACAGGTCTTCTCTATAGATGTCAGATCCACAGACAAAATATTTTGTAGAAGTTGTTGGAGGAAGAAGAGAGAGAGAGAGAGAAGGGGAGAGAGACAGACAGACACAGAGACACATAGAGACAAAGAGAGATACGACAGAGACAGGACAGAGAAAGAGGCACAGAGAGAGACAGAGATAAAACAAAGGCAGGGGGCAGGGTTGCAGAGAGAGAGAGACAGAGATAGAGAGAGAGACAGACAGACAGAGAGAGACAGAGACACAAAGAGACAGAGACATAGGGAAAGACAGAAAAGAGACAGGCGATAGAGAGAGAGAGAAAGAGGGAGGGAGAGAGACTCAGATTTAGGAGAGAGAGAGAGAGAGAGAGAGAGAGAGAGACAGAGAGAGAGAGAGAGAGAGAGAGAGACAGAGACAGAGACAGAGAGAGAGATAGAGAGAGAGAGAGAGAGAGAGAGAGAATAAACTACAGAATAAACTACCGGGTGACTGAACAAGTTCCTCATCCTTTCTGTGCTTTAGATTCCTCATGTATAACATGAAGGTAACAATAGATATCTGTCTTATGAAGAATTTCAAAGGATTAGAAGGAAAACTGTAAAACCGTAGTGCCCTATGAATGTTGCATCATTACTCTCAAGTGTATTTAGAACCTCCAAACCAATTTGCTAATGATTGAACTCTAAGATGCTATCTGTCCTGAAGGAGAATAAAAAACATGCAAGATTGGGTGATACTAAAAATAAGGAAATTTTCTTCTTGGTTTCAAATAGACAGAAGATGGTGATGCTGGTTATAAGCAATTGCTCCATTGAAAGGGGAAGTCAACCCCATCTGTTGCCTGGAAGTGAGCACTGAGTAAGAGTGGCCATGAAGAACATGAAGAGTGGCCAAAGAACTTTAGACATGTGGGACAACAGTCTTTGGTTTGATTGTCAAGATGAATGAGATCACCTGGATATTGTTTAGACAACTGCAAAGCAGAGCAATATGACCCATGGTTGGTGTCAGATCTCAATACAACTACAGGGCCAGGGCCAGCTGGAAACTCTTAAGTACTAAAAACAAAATAGAAAGTAATGCTGACATCAAAAGACTCAGTTTGACATGTGAAAATAGGAGTGGATGAACTATAATAACAGCTGGATGGGATGCAACCTACGGGGAGCAAATTTACTGACATCAGCCATACCTCCCAAGATGCATGTAAATATATGGTTTATAGTTATCTTATTCAAAACAAGGAGGATTTAGAGTAAAATAAGCCACAACATGACCCTTACACTTTACTAAAATTCTATCTTTGCCAGAATTTTTATTATTTAGAGTCATACTTGGTTGTTGGTTTGTGTGTATGTGTGTGTGTTGCTTTATTTTGTTTTGAGTGTATGGGGATTGCTACACTATAGTCCTGTTTTCCAAGTTCCCGATGTGGCATTGAGATATCCCTTGGTTCTTCAAGACTATGCCTTTGGTGAAAAAGATTCTGGGAAGATGTAACAAATTGTAAAAGATTAGATTATGGGTTCATTCATGCCCTCAAAGGATGTCAATTATTTAGTAAGATTTAGAGAGACTCTTTACCAGATTAACTCGAGTGATTCTTCCTTTTTATTTCTACCCTTTTTGGTCATAGCAAATATCTAAGACCACATTCAAGAATGGAGACCTATTTTGGGGGATAGAGAGTCATTTTATGAACTCAAAGATACTTGAAGTATTGAAATGAATACATGAAATTAAAGGTAGGAGTGGTTGTGGAAGGAAATGGAGAAATTGACGATTGCTTCAGAAAAAGGAGTATTCCCATCTAACAGAGCTCTTTCTTTTGAACCTCTCTGAGCTGAACAAAATACTCTAAATAAACCATTCAATGATGAGAATCATAAAATTTTAGAACAAGAAAGGTTTTTAAGTCCAACTTTAATTATTTTACATATTTAACCTGAAAACAAAAATTGAGATCCAGTGAGATCAATTAAATAACCTAAGTTTATACATCTAGTTTAGCAGAAAAGGGATTAAGCCAAGTTATTTTGCTCCTTAATGTAGTAATTTTTTTCTATTTGGTGAAACTATTATATTTTTCCATAAATAATTAAAATAATATGAAAATTTGTTCTTTATGACATATTTACTAGATATGTCATGATATTCTAGATAGATTGACAAACTTGGAGTCAGGAAGAGTCGACATTAAATGTCATCTTTGACATTTATTAGCTGTGTGACCATGGGCAAATCAAAACCTTTCTGAGCTTTGGGCAACTCTCTAAAACTTAATCCATTGAATTATAGGAAGGATGTGATCAAGTAACAATCAATCAACAAGAATTTATTGATTGAATTGGAAGTCAAAGGACCTGTCTACAAATACCATCTGAGACTTATATTTATGTGGCCTTGAGCAAACTTTTCAGTATCTCTAGCCTCAGTTTCCTCCTCTATTGAAATGAGGTTATAAAATAGGTGACCTTGGAGATTCCTTCTAACTCTGAATATATGATCCTATATTCCAGACTGATTTACACATTTGATACTGTTAGTGTAAACTGCATGTTAGTGCCAGGTTTGGATTACCTGCTGTGTCATTTTGCCAATGGGCTATGGAATAAGAAGTAGTTTCCTTAGGAGAACAAATGTTTATTAAGCACCATATGCCAGGCACTATGCCAAGTGCTTTACAAAATGATCTTATTTTAACCTCACAACTCTTTGAAGTAAGTACTACCCTATTTTTCTCATTTTACAATTGAGAAAACTGAGGGAGAGAGAGGTTATATGGTTTGTCCAGAGTCACACAGTAAGTGTCTGAGGCCATATTTGAAATCAAATCTTCCGGACTCCAGGGCAGCACTCTGTCTTCTCTGTGCAGCCTAGCTGTCTAGACTCTTGCTAAGAGTAGAAGTGTCTAGCCTCACAATAATCCAACTAAAGTTTGACTTTAATAGTTGTCCTTATGGAGTTGGAAATCAGCTATCAATTATCAAGTCAAAGGGATTAAAGGTGGTGAAAGTCCAAACACCCTATCATTTCTAAATAATCCTGTCAATGGGCAGCACAGAGGCAGAGATAAGATTCTCTGTTTCAGTGGCTTTTTTTCCCCAAGCATATCTATTATCTCCAGACTCCACATCTTTGGGATTGTATTCAAAGTCTCTAATCTAAAGACAGGATTAACTTCAGTTTGAGAACGTGGAAAATCAGGGAGAGAAAAGTCAGTTTGGTCTGGGGATCCTTCAAGAGAATCTCTTTGTTTAATTTCAGAATAGAAGAGGTCTAAGCAGCATGCAGGGGATTTTTAAATTAATAAGCCAGTTATCATGGCACAGAATTGGGTAGAAAGGTTCAGAGAATGCTTTTATTGACCTGAAGCTTTGCTCTTTACCTGGTACTTTTTTCGATGATGCCATTGATATGCCAAAGAAAAGCACACAGGCAAGAGCTAACAGAGAGCAAGAGCTAATCATCCTAAATTGACTTTCTTTTCTGTTCCTTCTGGCTTCAAGGATTCAATTCCTTATTCAAGGTACGTTTCGTTGACGTAATAAATAATTTTGGGCCAAACCTAAGATAAGGCTAAAGTTTTCCTGCAAAACATGCTAATTCACAAACTCTTGAAAATCAGATAAACAAGGCCATAAATGGTCATTTTCAACCCCAGAGGCATATTTGCAACTAGCCAACATCAAAAGAAACCTTGGAAGCAAAAAATTTCAGATTTATTATGGTGTGCATACGTGCCAAATTTGAAGTCCATTCTAGGAACATTTATTGTCTAATTACTTGAATACATGTTTATTATGAGTGGGAAGATAAAAATTGTTCATTTTCCCTAAGATTAATTGTTTATAAGATAGCTGGGGAATAATGATATGTGTGTTTGTTATTAGGGTTAGAAGTTTGGAAATGAGTTAAACTAATTTCAACATTAAACATAATGACTGCTATAGAATTCCAAATAGGAAAAAGATGTTTTCATTTTATTAGACAAATGATATTAGTGTTAATAAGGAGATTGATATCACCATTATCAAAGTAAACACAGACGTGCTGATTTCTTAAATGCGCTGGATATTTGCTAATGTGCTGATGATGACAATGTCAGCCTTAGCCCCATGATCTTAATATGATAATGCCATGATTTGGTCAAATAACTTTGATGTTAGACCTAAATTGGTCTACAGGTACATTTTTGAAACTATTTTAAGGAACTTTTGTCCCGCAGAGATTTTAATCAGTTCACAGACTTTGGTTATCTATGTTTACTAATATGTATTTGCTCCTGAGCAGAATATGTTGATTTCACTGAGAATTTTACTAAAAACATGCCAGAAGCTTATACAATTTATGCCAAGTTTCCTGAAGTGTCTGGATCCTGAACTGTTCTGGGTCCAGCTGGGCTGAAGGAGAGGGGAATCCAAGCCTATTCAAATATTCCCACACCCTTCTTCCGCACTGGCTGACAAATGGATTTTTTCCATTAGTTCAAAGAGAGCATTTAGAAAGCTGGTTGAGCCCTACACAAAGACCAGTTTTGAACTATAGAGTGGTACTAAAGCAGAAAAGCCCGGCATTAGACTTTACATTGATGGTGAAAAAGGAAAACAAACAAAAAAAGGGAAAAGAAAATTCCACAATAGCAAGGGATGAGAAAACATCTACAGAAGCAGCATCTGTCATTTGTGGGTCATCTCAACTTTGCAGGAAGGGTTATCTCAGCAGTTAGGGGGTTTCTAGGTGGTTAGGAATAGGAGCCAGTGAGGTTAAAACAGCTCATCACTTTATCAGGATTATTGAGGGTATGAGAGAGGACTTAATAGTCTGGCAGTCCTTTTTGTCACAATTTAATGGCATATCGATCGTGCAGAGTGAACAATCATGACCTTCAACTGTTTACAGATGCTTCGTAGGGAAAAGGTTTAAGAAGCTTATTCCAGGGGAGCTGGGAAGGTTCAGTCCTGACCAGTCAAGTTGGTATCATCAAACTGAAGTCAAGACATCTCAGTTTAAGAATCCTTAAATATTCAAGTGGCCCTTACAGCTGGCAAGTTCTCAACTGGCTCAGGAAAAATCAGTACAGGACAATCAGTAAATAAACTGAGGGGGTGATCAAAATACTAAGATCAGTAGATCAACAATAAGTAATATCAAGGAATAAAAAGGGAGCAGAACCTCTTTAAATTGCAGTAGTTATGAGACTTTGGTTGGGACCCCTGGGGAAGGATTTCTTTAAAGTGACCCATAGCCTGGTGTTCCCCCAAAGGCTCACATGGACTATCTTTTATCCTGAAAGTTCAACCTAAAAGGGTTAATCTTCATTTGCTACCACCTGAATTAATCCAAGAAATTAAAATAAAGTTGTTGTTGAGTTATTTCAATTGTGTCTGATTCTTCATAACCCCATTTTGGGTTTTTTGGGGGGCAAAGATACTAGAGTGACTTGACATTTCCCTCTTCAGCACATTTTACAGAAGAGGAACTGAGGCAAACAGAGTTAAGTGATTTACCCAGGGTCACATAGCTAGTAAGTGACAGAGGCCAGATTTGAACTCATAAAGATGAGTTTTCCCGATTTCAAAACCAGTACTCTATCCACTACACCACCTAGATACCATGTCAAAGATGTCCCCAAATGTGAGTGGCAGGGTCTTCAAACCCTGTACAAGTATCCAACATTAAATATCAAAATTTTGAGCATGGGACAACCCTCATTTCATCCCCAAGAAAATAAACAAGGATTCACAGAAACCCATGAGCAGACACAGAAGAATAAAGCAAATAGCCCATTAACCACAACCAAGAAGAGAGCTAAATTTAAGATTGGTGTTGGGACAACCCACTATCCTTCTGGTAAACCCATCTTTCCAGGAGAATCCTATACAATCTCTTTAAGACTTGTATTATTATGACTCTATGTTTAGACTCTCCCTCTCCATCCCCCAAAACTAAGCATGCTTTGCAGTTTACTGAATATGGTGATCCCCTTCTCAACAAAATTGAAATATCTGAGTTGTTCACTGACTTTTGGATCCAAGTAAGTCCCTGTACAGGAACAATGTGAACTGTCTTCTTCCTTCTCCAAGGAACAGGATACATCAGGGAATAGTCTCTTGATATAGGGTTTTGGACTCTGAAACTCAGGAACATTGACTAAGACAATTCTGAAAGTTGATGCTACCCAGAATACCTTCCTCTGTTAGAAGTCTAGATTCTGAGGTCATGCTTAAGGAATTCAAAATCCCCTGTACTCTACATGTAAGAAGTTGGCGTTCAGGAACAATGTCCCTGAACGCTCCCTCTGCCCCCACCTAAGGTGTGCATTACTACATATCATGGAAGTATGAATGGAAGGAAGAAATCCCTCCCTTATCTCTATCCTCTGCCTCCCTCCTTCATGAACACATACACACACACACACACGCACACACACACACATACACATTTTGGAAGAAAGTAGAAATGAAGAGTAAAATTCTTAAGAGTTAAGAGCTCCAGTGGGTGAGTAATTGATTTTTAGTCTCAAAGAGTGTCCTCAGTCAACCAAAAAGTTAAGAGTTCCTTCTGTCCTGTCAGTTTGATTGGGGTGTCCTTCAATTTTGTTAGAGACTCACCTGTCCAAGCCCCAACATCAGTTATTGTGAGACTTTGGGAATTTGGGATCATTAGTACTGTAACCATGGTGCAAAATAAACACATTCATGTGAGAAAATCTTAGCAAAGAACACTTTTTTTTCCTTGAATGCTCTTACTCTTTAGGCTTGGAAGTCTTTTTTTTTTTTTAATAAATAATTTATTTATTTGTCAGTTCTCAACATTCATTTCCACAAGAATTTGAATTCAAAATTTTCTCTCCATCTCTCCCAACCTCCACCCCAGGACAGCATGCACCCCATTCACCCCTTATTCCAGTCTGTCCTCCCTTCTATTACTCCCTTTTCTCCTATCACCTTCCCCTCTATTTTCCTATAGGACAAAATAGACTTCTATACCCCAGTACCTATCTATCTTACTTTCTAGTTGCATCCTAAAGCATTTTTTAACATTCATTAATAAAGCTTTGAGTTCATATTCTCTCCCTTCCTCCATCTCCACCTATCCTCATTGAGAAAACAAGCAATTCAATATAGGTTATACATGTGTACCCATGCAAAACTATTCCATAATAGTTATGTTGTGAAAGACTAACCACATTTCCCTCTGTACTATCCTGCCCTCCATTTATTCCACTCTCTCCCTTGACCTGTCCTCCCACAATAATGTTTGCTTCTGATTATCCCTTTCCCCAATTTACTGTCCCTTGTATTATCTTCCCTCTCCTATCCTTTCCCCTCTGCCTTCCTGCAGAGTAAAATAGATTTCCATATCCAATTGAGTGTGTGTCATTCCTTTCTCAAGCCATATCTCATGAGATCAAGGCTCACTTATTTCCTTTCATCTCCCCCTTCTTCCCCTCCATTTTTAAAGATCTTTCTTGCCTCTTTTATATGAGATGATTTGCTATATTCTACCTCTCCCTTTTTCTTACTCCTGGTACATTCCACTCAACAATAAATTTTATTTTTTAGGTATTTTCCCTTTATATTCAGCTCACCCTGTGCCCACTACACACATAGACCTATGTACATATACATACTACAGATATATAATATATACATCCATACATAGCCATAAACACCTACACACACACACACACACACACACACACAAATATATTCCCTCTAACTACCTTAATACTGAAAAAGTCTCATGATTTACAAAAAAAGGATGAATTCCTTAAGGTTTCTCTTTTCTGTTTACCTTTTCATATTTATCTTGACTTTTGTATTTGAAAGTCAAATTTTCTATTCAGTTTTGGTCTTTTCAACGAAAATGATTGGAAGTCCTCCATGTCATTGAAATTCCATTTTTTTCCCTCAGTTTTTCAGGGTAGGGGATTCTTGGTTTGTCCTTTGGCCTCTGAAAAATAATATTCTAAGCCCTTTGATCCCTTAGAGTAGAAGCTGATAAATCCTGTGTTATCCTGATTGCATTTCCATGATACTTGAATTGTTTCTTTTTGGGTGCTTATAATATTGTTTCCTTGACCTGGGAACTCTGGAATTTAGTTACAATATTCCTAAGTTTCCTTTTGGGATCTCTTTCAGGAGGTAATCTGTGAATTCTTTCCATTTCTATTTTACCCTCTGGTGCTAGAGTATTAGGGAAGTTTTCCTTACAATTTCTTGGAAGATGTTGTCTAGGTTCCTTTTTTGAGGTTTTCAGGTAGACCAATAATTTCTAAGTTATCTCTCCTGGATCTATTTTTCTGGATCAGTTGTCTTACCAATGAGATATTTCACATTATCTTCTATTTTCTCATTCTCTTGGTTTTCTTTTATAATTTCTTGGTTTCTCATGAAGTCATTAGCTTCCATCTGCTCCATTCTAATTTTTAAAGAACTATTTTCTTCAGTGAGCTTTTGAACCTCCTTTTCCATTTGGCTAATTCTACTTTTTAAAGCATTCTCCTCATTGGCTTTTTGGATCTCTTTTGCCCTTTGGGTTAGTCTAATTTTAAAGTTGTTATTTTCTTCAGCATTTTTGGGGGGTTTTCTTTAGCAAGTTTTTCATGATTTTCTCGCGTCACTCTCATTTGTCTTCCCAATCTTCCCTCTACCTCTCTTAATTGATTTTCAAAATCCTTTTTGAACTTTTCATGGTCTTTGGCCATTGCATATTTTTTTGGAGATTTTTGGAAGTAGAAGCCTTGACCTTACTGTCTTTCTCTGATGGTATACTTTGTTCTTCCTCATAAGAAAGGATACAAGAAAATACTTTTCCACCAAGAAAGTAACCTTCTATGGTCTTACTTTTTTCCCCTTTTGGGCATTTTATCAGCCAGTTACTTGACTTTTGAGTCCTTTGTCAAGTGGAGGGTATACTATCCTAGGCTTCAGACATTTTGTGCAACTGCTCTCTGAGATATCTCTAGGGACCTGTAAGTTCTCAGTTCCTTCAAAGTGGCACAAAGAAGGGAGAGGAATTTACTCCTCTCCTGGCCTGCATTGTGGTCTGTGAGCAACCAAAACTACTCTTTTCTGTCTTGGAACTACAAGTAGGATTCCCCCTCCACAGTGGCTACTAACTCCGTCATGCCACCGTTCCTCCTCACCCCAGGACTGCCACTCAGGAATGAGATTCAGATCAGCTGCTCAATACCCACAAGGTCTTTAGGCCTAGGGTTCCAAAAGTGGAGGCTGCTGCCTCAATTGCTGCTGTTGCCTTAGGGCTGGAAGTGGACCACACTCCCCATTCACAGAGATGAAAGAGCTTTCTTACTGATCTTTGAAGCCATCTTTGGTGTTTGTGGGCTGAGAAATCTGTGAACCACAGCAGCTGCCTGTGATTCTGTGCCCTGATGCCTGCTCCAGTCCTGTCTGTGGCCCATGCTGGACTGTGTACCACTCTGAGCCTGATGTGATAGATCTTTCTTGTTGGCCTTCCAGGCTGTCTTGGGCTGGAAATCTCTTTCACTATGTTATTTTGTGACTTCTGCTGCCCTAGAATTTGTTTAGATTCATTTTTTACAGGTATTTTATGGGCTATGGGGGGAGGGGTAGAGCAGGTCCATCCTTCTGCTGCACCATCTCGGCTCCATACCCTTTGGAAGGTATTTTTAAAATTCAGCATCATCAGCTAACCTGTTGTATGCCAGACATGGTTGTAGGTGCTTGGGGATAAAAGACAGTATAGTATGTGCCCTCCCTTGAAGCATACAATCTATTGAGAAGAAAGTATATACTCCTATAAGTATAATATAAAATGCATAAAATACAAATATGCGTAAAGGAAATACAAAATGCATAAAATAAATTCAAGATAATTGCAGTAGGTATGCTTGATGATGGAGAGTACTGGATCTTGGGGAAATCAGGAGAGACATTTTATAGGTGATAGCACTATGAACAGAAATTTGAAAGGACTTAGGGATTCCAAGAGCTAGAGGTTAATAAAGTGAGCACTTTAGACATTGAGTACAGACTACACAAAGACACAGAAGTGGGAAATGTAATGTCATCCGGGGGAATGATGAGTAGGTGAGTTTGACTAGAACAAAGACCACATGAAGTGGAATAATGTGTAATCAACCTGCAAAGAGAAGTTGGAGGCAAGCTGTGAAAGAGTTCCAATGCCAAATAGAAGAGTTTCTATTTTATCTTAAAGGCAATAGAGAACATCTAAAGCTTTTTGATGTGTGATGTGATCAGACCTATGTTTTAGAAAAACCACTTGGGAAGCTGTGTGGAGAATGGATTGGAGAGGGGAGAGACTTATAAGGGAGACTAATTAGGAAGCAATCACAATAATCTAGATGCAATGTAACGAGGGCCTGAATCTGAGTTATTACAATGCAAGTAAAAAGAAGATGTAGGTAGGAGATGACTTGGAGACAGAATCAACCAAGGGTGGCAAGTTATTGGATATGGGAAGATGGACTATAAGTTTGTGAACCTGGGCACTTAGAAAAATGGTGGATTCCTTCACAGAAGTAAAAAAAAAGCTGTAAGGAGGGCTGAATTTAATGAGAAACATAAGTAGTTTTGTTTTAGACGTGTTGTAGTGGAGATGTCTTAAAGCAATTGGAGTTATGAGACTGGACAGAAAACTAAGACCTGGATAAGAAGATTCGGGTGCTGTATACATAAGAGTGACTGAACTCCTAGAATATAAGATTGCTAGGGAGAGTGCTGAGAAAGAAGTGGGTGGAGGACAAAGCGCAATAGTAAGTAAGTCATAGAAGCTAGGAGATGAATGATGACCCTGTAAAGGATGCTGACACGGACTGATTGGTCACATAGGAGGAGAACCAGGAGAGAGAAGTGCTACAAAAGTCAAAGAGGAGAGAATATTCAGAAAGAGTGGGTAGTCAACAACATTAAACACTGCAGAAAAGTCCTAAAGGATAAAGACCGGGGAAAAGCCAGTAGACTTAGTATTAAAGAGAGCAACAGTGACAGTGGAGAAAATTGTTACAGTCACATGATGGGTATTAAAGTGGAATTAGTGTATAGAGATCTTTTTCTGTGTTTAGCTGAAAGTGAGTAGAGGTATATGATGATAGCTTAAGATTATAGCAGAATATTTTTTTCTTTTCTGATCATATTGAGCCATATGTACAATATAAACCCTCTATTAGTGATCACATAATTATGTTGAAAAGTGTAGGCTGGGGGTAGTCATGGCTCTATCCCTATTACTTGTATCTAGGGGACATTAATTCCTTGCAACAATCTGTAGACTGCCATTTTCATACCTTTTAATCTTCCTTGAGCCTACGCCTGGATGACAGTTGAGAGATTTAGGGGGTAAAGGGTGCAGGACTTGGAACTAGGTAAGAAAGCAGAGTTATGGACTGGCAAAGATCAGGGGCAAGAGGAGGTGGCTGCCCACCTCTACCATCATGACTAGCTAGCCTGACTATATCTCTGTGTCTGTGTCTCTGTTTCTTTCTTTGGCTCTGTGTCTTTATTTTTGTTTCCTTGATCCTATCTCTGTCTCTCTGCCTCTGTCTTTGTCTCTGTCTCTTTCTCTGTCTGTGTCTGTCTGTCCGTCTCTCTGTAAGACTGAGTGTTACTCCCCTCAGTCTTGTTCAACTGAATTTGCCCCAGGTGCTCAGGATGCTAGTTATAGCTCTTTCCTTAGGCAGCCATTTAATGGAATATTTATTGAATGCCTATTATGTGCCTTGAAATGTTGTCAATATCCATGGAGGAACAAAAAGACACAGTCCCTGTCTTAAAAGAGTTTACAGCCACTTTAGTTTGACCAATATTATAGTCATGCAAACTCATTAGAGAATATTATTGATCACAGAAGGTCAGTGCTCCAAGGTCTTGCAGAGATCATTTCATCATAGTCCTAGATCTGAGCTGGAAGAGATATTAGAGATAATCAAGCCATAAGTAACATTTTCAGTTCCTGGGTAAGCTGTAGGACTAACTTCGGCAAGAATTATCTGTGCCCGCTAATCAACTTTATAA
Organism: Potorous gilbertii; assembly: GCA_028658325.1. Lineage (NCBI taxonomy): Eukaryota > Metazoa > Chordata > Mammalia > Diprotodontia > Potoroidae > Potorous > Potorous gilbertii. Next base: position 55,742,550 of record CM053769.1, read on the forward strand.
TTGATGAGGAATGAAATTAGAAATAAGTAAGATAAGGAGAGAATTTGTCAGTATAACAGCTTAAATAACAGAATTTCAGGGACAGAAGATCACCTAGTTCAGAGGGATCAAATCAGACTCATAACACTATTGAGTGCCTGGGAACCAAAATAAAATATAATTGGGAAATATTTTTAAAAATAAATAAAATATTATAGAACATAGATAATGTTAATATGTGGTTTTCTACATAATTCTGCACCAACTTATTGTATAGTTTAGTGGCCTCCATTTCTATTTAAGTTTGACACCGCTGATAGTTCAACTTTTCAATGTACTACTGGGATTACTTCTTACCCTTCCCGAGGAAAATGTTTGCAAAAGGAAGTTAGGAGACAGGCTGCTCTTCCTGGAAGGAGGGAGGAAAGGGGGAAGGCCTAGAGAATGGATGGTGTGGAGCAAGTTGGGGGATTTCTTTTTTTGGGAGGTATAATGGGAGTATCAGGGTTAAGTGTCTTGCCCGGGGTAACACAGGTAGCAAGTGCCTGAACTCACATTTGAATTGAGCCCTGACTCCAGGGCTGGTGCTTTATCTACAGCAGCACCAAGCTGCCTTGGGTGTTTCTTTATGGGTCACAGGAAGAAAGTGAGAGAGAAAATAGGTTATAGTTCTCTTTCCCCACAACTACCAGGAGTAAACCATCTCATCTTTCTTACTCAGGCAATATTGTACCTCAGGCTCCCTTCACTTCCAGCATGCAGGAAATAGAGTGGATAAAATACTGAATTTGAAGTCAGAAAAACAGGAGTTTGAATCCTGCCTCAGACACTTTGTAGCTGGGTAATTCTGGGTAAGTTACTTTATCTCTAAGGCACAGGATAGAAGATTTAGATAGCACAGACATTTAACACATGCACTCCTTCAGTAGAGACAAAGGGATAGTAGATTCAAGCCGTCCATCGTTTCTAAGACTTTCTAGCCTAACCCCCTCACTTGCTAGATGAGAAAACTGGGGCCATGGGAGGTTATTAGGTCCAACCCTCTCATTTTCCAGATGAGAAAACAGGCCCAGAAAAGGGGTAAGCTGCTTGGCCAGCATAACAGGCAGTGAGTATTGAGTAGAAAAGCTGGGATCTGAACCATAGGGCTGTAGACTTAGAGCCATTAAAGAGTTTTCAAGGTAATACCCTCATTTTATAGATGGGTAAATTGGAGTATAGAGAGTTTAAGTGACTTGATGAGGGTCACACATCTAGCAAGGGTCTGAGGCAGGATTCAACCCACATCTTCTGATTTTCAAGTCCAATGGTGTATGATTATATCATCACCTGCTCAGATCCTCTGACTCTAACTCCAGTGTACTTTTCTGTAGCATCACTCCAACATTTTATTGGCTAAGAATATAAGGCACAGAAAGGTTCAGTGGTTTGCCCAAAGTCACACAGCACTGGAGTTGTAGATTCTATGAATATTGGTTCTCAGTATGGTGCTTATGCTACGAGTCATGCTGCAAATCTCCCTTAGTACTTCTGCCCTTTTATTCATTCGTTCCCAAGTAATTAGAACACACCCTTCAGAGTCTTGCTGAGATCATTTTAGGAGCCCAGCGGCCTCAATCCTCATTGATGAAACTTACACTTTTAATTCTGACAGGCTGTAATAAATGCATACTGAGTGCTAGGGTATCCTAGTCTGTATACAACACAATACTGCTATTTTACTGTAATAGCACTAATAACAGCAATGACAGTCATAAATATGAACCATTATTGCATACCTAGGACTGCAGAAATTATAAGATACAGGAGCTTTAAGGCTTTTATACAGACGGATAAGAGGTTTAATATTTCATCTGTAAGGGAAATAGAAGCTGGAGAGAAACATGCAGAGACAGAGAGACAGATAACACGGATATACAGAGACAGAGAAGGGGGAAGAGGAAGGGAGGGTGGGGGGAGAAGATAGAAATAATGAAGGAGAGAGTATCTGGCATTCTAATACTCAAAAACATTTTGGGAGGAAAATATTTAAGTTCTAAAGACATATTTACTGCATTCAGGGTGAATCCAAGATGCTTTTTACCTTAAGCAAATGTAGATAAAGCTGTTTCCTCAGATGAGTTACTAATTTTTTCAACAATTCAAGGGAATCATTGGTTTTCCCTATGCTGTGGCATCTTAGTTAATTTTCAAATAACACTAGCTAGATTTTACTCTAAATGACCCTCTGTATCTAAGTATCCTTCATATAGCACTCTCAGAGGTGGGGAGGGACTGTGAAAAATCAAACAAAATATGATATAATGTTATAACATCCAAAACAGGATGTAAGTCACTGCCAGCACCAGAGCAGGGTGGATACTATAGAAGCCTGGATACTATACGTGGCACTTCATGGGTCACTGGTCATAACATTTCCATTTCTTGGAGACAGGGTGAAAAAGAAAGTAGGGGAAGGAAAGTCCTTCATCTCTCAAGGTTTCAGTTCACAGTGTCCTTGTTGTGGTTGACCTGGGATCTTCACTCTCTGGATGCATGTGATAAAAGGAAGAGAAAATAGAAGATGACAGAAGAATACAGCTGAGAAAAGAGTGAATAACTCAGTTTTGTCAGTTTTAAAGATGCAGGCAGCCAATTAAAAAGACTACTCCTACTCCCCCACCCGTACACTGGAGGAGATGCAGTGGGCTCCATGCCTGGTCAACTGGGCATATTCAAAATGTTCCTCAAGGATATCTCCATGTTAGATCTGGGCATACCCAGAGAATCACAGGGTACATAAATAATAGGAAGATTCTAAGTGTTTGATGAATGTGGAATAATTTTCCCCCCTATGAATGCACAGATTGTCCTAACCTACTTACTCAGCATGTTTCCCTCAACACATGCCCAAATCTTATCTTTCACTTGAGAGACATCAAGGGCATCATGGTAAAGTGGAATGAGCTGTGTGTGGCTCTGGAGTCAGGATCGAAGTTCAGATTCTGGCTTTTATACTTGCAATGATCCTGAGAAAAATAATCTTGAAGGGTTTGCACTTGATAAACTTTGAAGTCTCATTGTCCTTGCCTTCCTTTGTTTTGCTTCCCTTCCCATCTCCCTACCTCATCCAGACCAGAAGCACAGTGACTATCCCTAAGCCCTACACTGCTCTTAATTGGCCCAAAGTTTTGACTTGCTCCATTTTTGACCTGTAAAAGTATCCTCTCCTTAGTCAACCTTTTGGTTTCCTAGGGGCTTACAACATTGCTGCTTGACTTAGTGTAAACACTCAATTGGCTTTAGCCTTACTATGGCTCAGCATTTCTAAATTCAAGTGATCCACCAGACTCAGGCTCTCCAAAATCAAGAACCACAAACATGTTATTCTACCTTTTTTTGCCACTTAAAAAAATTATGTAGTGAAGTAGAAAGAGCACTGAATTATGCAAGAGACCCCTGGTTCCAATCCCGGCTCTGCTACTTGCTCCCTCTGTGACCTTGAAGAAGTTGTTTCGTATTTCTGAGTCTTAATTTTCTCATTTATAAAGAGGGAGTTGAAGTAGATGGCCTCTAACATCCCTTCCAAATCTAAACTCTAAATAGGTGTTTTAACCTGCTAACTACTACATGCTTGTTAAATAGTTGTTGCTCAGTAGCTATTTCAACCATTACTTTCAGCTTCTTCCTCTGTTTTTAAGATCTACTACTAAGTAATAAAAGTTTAATATTGATTTAATTTCCATCTTTCAACCTCTGTAGGAAACGTGGTAATTCTTATTTGAAAGATTTGTCTTTTCATAGGTGTAGGTACTCTTTCTGGGCCAACCATTTGGTGATGAACTTATATTCATCTGGTCTTCCAGATGAATCGTAAGCAATATGTCACCTGGTCCATATTAAAAATCCTAACTTTTAGCTTGTTAGGATCAGACCTATGCCATGTTAGCATAACCATTCATAATTCAAGGTTACTCTTGCATGCCATAGTAAGTAGTGTGGAGGAGGGAAAATATATCTATCTCTGTCTCTATCTCTATCTCATCATCTCTATCTATGTCTGTATCTAGTTGTATGCCTGTGAAACATGGACAATCTACCAGTGCCATGCCAGGAAACTAAATTGCTTCCATTTGAACTGTCTTAGAAAGATTCTGAAGATCATGTGGCAGGATAAGGTGCCAGACACTGAGGTCCTTGCTCAAACTAACCTGCTAAGCATTCAAACTATGCTTCAGAGAGTGCAACTCTGATGGGTTGACCATGTTGTTCAAATGCAAAATGTACACTTGCCTAAAAGACTATTTTATGGAGAACTCCCAAGCGGCAGACAATCACATGGTGATCATAAGAATCTATTTAAGGACACTCTCAAGAACTTTGGATTTGATTGTGTGACATGGGAGACACTGGCACAGGGCTGCTCAGCATGGTGTGCCCACCTCAAAAAGGGCACTGTGTTCTATGAGCAAAGCAGAATTGAGACAGCACAAAGGAAAGTTAGGATGAGCAAATTTGGAGTATCCATTCCAAATGTTCACATGGGCTATCTGTACCCAATCTGTGGTAGAGCATTCTGAGCGTATATTGATGTGATCGGTCACAGTCAGACACCTTGAAACCTTATCATGGTGATGTCATTTTGGTCCTCCTTGAGAACAAAGGACAACAACCAATCATATATGATTCACCCTGAAATATACATGTAGATGTATAGCTAGATTTAGAAGTGGTAGAAGTGGACCTCAAAAGGAAGGGAGAGAAACAAAGTGTGGAAAAAACTGAATCATCAGTATGAGGCAAAACAATATAGTAGAAAGGGCTCTAAATATGGTACTAGAGTACCTGGATTCAAATTCTGGCTGATGTTGATAAAATCACCTAACCTCTTTGGGTTTTAGTTTCCTCATTTATATAATGAAGGGACTGAATTAAATGATTTGTGAGGCTCCTTCCAACTCTAAATCCTCTAAGGACCAGCAGACTTAAATGTCGGAATGGCGGGAAAACACAGGACTGAATATTTCTAAGTTTAGTGTTTGTCCACTGAGGAAGGGGGAGAGTCTGCTCTGTTTGCTTTCTACTAACACTAGTGATATTTTTCTACTGTACTTAATCTCTCTAGTAGCGAAGAAGTTTAACCGAGTGAATGATTGGCAGGCAGGCTTTTAGAAACATACCATCTGGTCTTGAGAAAGGTACAAAGCAGCTCTAAAGTAGGGTGAAAGCAGAGAAAGGCTTAATATTTCATTATTGTGGTGGTTGGACTTTCAAATCCCAAAGTCTTGGTTGATTGGGCTGGCTCTTGAAATGATATTTAATGTTCAACATTGCTTTGAGGGAAAATGAGTTCAAATGAGCTAAGGAGAACTTTAATGACCTTTAAAAAACTTTATTGAATAAAATAGAAGGGAATTCATATGGTACAGAAAATTCACACTGAAAATGTTTTACAGGGGGAAAAGAGATTTGCCTGAAATCCAGTAAATAGCCAATAAAAATTCACCTTGTCTGTATATTGTCCTAGGAGACACAATCTCATTTACATTTATTAGAAGTAACGATGTAGTGTCCTGCAGATAATTAACACAATAAAATGCTGCTGATTTCACAGTGTCATTATAAAATTTGCCAGTTCAAATTAGAAAGTGATTAACCCTCTGAGTGAGGCAATGCCATTTCCATTCCCTGTCTATGAATTAAATTTGCAAGGGATTTCCATCCCCCAAACCCCAACCCTTGTAAGAATTCATCTCTCTAACCAGTCTTCCTGCCAATGTCCTTTACCTTCACCCACCTAACCTGCTGAAGGATGCATCTTCTCCACTGAATTTGCAAAATTTGTGGCTATTTTATACATAGCACCAGGAGCTTTCAATGCAAATACGCATGTATCTGGAAATGAGGGAATAAAGTCATCTTTTAGAAAAATTTTTAAAGAAAAAAATAGTCATCTGAGATAAGTAGAAGTTCATTGGGTAATGAACTTGTTGTTGGTGCATTCAAGGAAAGAAGATTTTCTATTAATGAGGTACTTTTAGGATGAGTTCGTTTCATTTAATGATTGTAAATCCTTAACCTTTTGCCTGGACACTATTTTATCCATTTACTGTATATCTCTCTTCCACAACCAAGTTTAATTAATTCCTTAAAAAGGAATAAACTCATTAAAAGAATAGATTTATGATGCCACATTTTAAATATTCTTACTCAACTGAAATCCTCTTAAAGAATATTTAATGAGGGAATGATATTTTAAATGAATGAAAGGGTGAGTTAATGATGGAATAGTCTGACCTGTTAAAACAACTATTAATTGAATAAACCTAATGCATAAATTTATAATGCTGTGAAAAATATGATGGCAAGCCCTTTCTCCCTCTTCTCTACCCTCTCCCTTATAATGAAGGAGGGCTAAGAAGGAAATTAGAGGTATGAGCAGGACTCAGTTTTCAGTTATAAGGATTTGTTTGCAAAGACCTGAAGCTTACTGGCTAAATTCAGAGAACAAGTAATGGATGTGATCAGATAACTCTCAAATATTGCATTCCAAGTAATTTCCTCAATTTCCAATACATTTCTGAGTCTGTCTGCTACTGTGTTCATGTGCTGTTACTTAGTTGGAGAAACTCTGTGAGATTTCAGGTACTGTCTTGCTCACAGAGTGTAGTAGATGATTAATAAATGTTTGTTGATTGCTATCTTATAATGGGTGCTTCTGTGACATGTTGAAAAGCCCACTGGTCAGGAATTAATGAAAACTGGAGTTATACTTATGATTCTACTGTGTGACAGTAAACAATTTACTTCTACTTTTATGCCCCAGGTTTCTATCTGTAAAACAAGAGGACTGAACTAAATTGACAGTCACTTTTTTCTTTGGCACTCTGTTAGATGCATCTGTTTTTAGCTTAAAAATTCTCTGATTCTATATTTAAGTAGTAACAATAACTTGCATTTGTATAGCATCTTTCGGTTTGCAAAGTACTATAACCAGCACTAGTTTTTTGAACTTAAGAGAACTTTATACTTAAATCTAACACTGTAGTCATGTAAGATTAATCATATAAATATTGTTCACATTTTTCAGATGGGGAAACTGAAACTAAGAGAGTTTAAGTGACTTGCCAAAACATGACTTTCTGGTACTGCCATGGGATTGGCAGTAACTATCATAGATAGATTTTCCATCGTGACTCCAAGTCCAGTTTTCTATATACTTTATCACCATGCTCATAAGTAAACAATCTTATGAAGTAGGTGGCACAACAGAAAAACTGAACCAGTGGTCAAGATCAATTGTTCAGTCAGTCAGCCACCAAGCTTAGGCAAGAAATTAGCTTTCCCAGGCTAGCTTCCACCTAACACTCACTTGGTCTTAAATGTTCTTGTTGGGGATAGTCTTTCTGTACTGAAAAGCTATCACAATGAGTGTTCTGAGTTAAGTTCTTCATGTCTAGTCTCTAAACAGTCTTATAGTGAATCTGATTTTGTCAGTACATATCCTGATAAATAGATATCTTATTAATGTTACTTTGACAGAAATTTTTTTCAGAATCAGCAACTATCGGATTTGGAAGTTACTGAAGAGCCTATTTGGTCCAATCTGCAGGTGGAATTTCCTCTACACTGTATCTCAAAGGTTAGCAAACTGTGGTCTGCATTTGGTTTTTTTTGTGTGCCCATGAACTAAGAATGGTTTTTAAATAAAGTTTTATTGCATTTTAAAGTGTGAAAAAATGTGAGGAAGGAGGGGAATTAAAAAAATAACTATCATCAAAAAATGTAATAAGAAAATAAGCCATCCTTAGCTCACAGGATGGTACAAAAACTGGCAGTGCCCCAATTTCGGACTACTGGTTTGGGTCCTAATTTTCTGAACCCTTCTATATATGAATGCAGTTTTCTATGAATACCTCCAGTGAGTGAGAACCCTTTACTTTGTGCTTTTGGACATTTTTCATGGAGATGACTTAAAAAAAATGTTATTACACTGAGCCAAGATCTTCCTCTTTGCAACGTCCATTTGTTATCCTGGTTGTATTTTCTGGATTAAAATAGAATCTAATCCCTCTTTCATGTGATAATGCCTAAAATACTTGAACACAGCTGTCTTGTACCCACTAAATCTTTTATTCAGGACAAACTGCCCCATTCTTCAATGGATTCTCATATAGTCATTCTCTTTGCCATCCCATTCACCTTCCCATGGATAATTTCTAGCTTATCAATGGTCTTCTTAAAATATGTCACCCAAAGCTGAACTCAATATCCCAGAAGTTGTCTGATCACACCAGATTCCAACAGGATAATTTCATCCATAGTCTAGACAATATTCCTTTCAATGTAGCTGTAGCTTAGTTGACTCATATAATGAGTTTTCAGTCCACTGAAAGCCATAGGTAAATTTCAAATGAATTGCTCTCTAGCCATGTCACCATGCTCTTGTCTTTGAGAAGTTGATTTTTTGAACTTAAATGAACTTTATATCTAAACCTATTAAATTAAATGAAATGGATGTGGCCCTATCCTAGCCTATCAAGATATTTTTGAATGCTGACTTTGTCATGTAATATGTTATCTATTCCCCTTAGCTTAATTCTGTAAATAAATTTAATAAACTTTCCATTTGTGCCTTTATTTGAATCATTGATTAAAAGATGTTAAGAAGCATAAAACCAAGGCAAGGTCACTGAGGCATTGCTCTAGAGATTTGGGAGCTCTTTGATTTAGAGCTAGGAAAAAAAACTTACAGGTCATCTAGTCCAACCTTTTATTTTTTAAATTGTAGTATGAGGAAATTGAAATCCAGCAAGGTTAAGAGACTTGGGCCAGTCATTTGGAGAATAAGGGGCAAAGACAAGACTTGAAGTAAAGTCATCTGACTTCAAAGCCAACCAGGTTTTATTGAACCATATTTTCCTCCCACATAGACCCTCCTTCCAAGTTGACATCAGATCATGAATAATCATTTTTTGGGTTCATTAATGTATCCATTTCTGGGGCTATCTAACCAAACACTCTCTGTTAATCTGGGTTCTATGTGATGTTGCTCTTTCTTTGTTTGCCTCTGAATTAGAGCCTCTCATGCAATAATTTATAAGAATGCCCTTTGTATGAATTCTAGAAGATTTAAAATGAAGAGATTTGACCAACCTGTCCTCCTTTCTTCAATTTCTACTTGACAACAAAATCCTTGCAAAAAGTCTTGATTATGTTGTAACTCAGTGTCCACACCAGGAAAGGAAAAGTGACACAACCCACATATAATATCTGTTTAAATGAGATTTTATTTAAGTATATTCTGTATAGCTGACCAAAATTCCAGAAAGGCTAGAGACAGCAAAAGAGGTATTGATGTGAACCTCCAAAATTAGGATGGATATATGGAAACTCCCAAGGTAGCTTCCCAGTTTCCCCTCTTTGTTTAAGAAAAAGTTTCACCTCTGATATGTTATGGATGTTCCCTATTTATTTTAGTTCTGAGATGATGATTGGTAAGAACCAAGGTATAATTTGCTAGTTCTGCCTCTGGATCTATGCCCTAGGGTTTTTGATCCTTGCAAATGTTTGAAGGAGATGAGAGAAATAAGTTTGGAATATTCCTTCATCAACGCAAAATTGGCTAACATAGTAGACATGGAGAAAATCTCAGATCTCACATAAGTTTGGTTCCATGGATTCTTTATCAAAGAAGTTCTAGCTGGGGAGAATGGTGGAATTATTGAACTCCTTGAAGGCAAGGTACTATCTTGCCTTTCTTTGTATCTGCACATTTAGCAGAGTGCCTAAGTAGGCACTTAATAAATGTTTATTGATTGATTGATTTATGTACTTAAGTACTAAAAGTGCCCTGGCTAAGTAAAGAGAATGCAGAATACTCAATTAATTCTTCAATGCTATCAATTAACAGGCGTATATTTAGCACCTTCTTTGTGTCAGGCTCTGCACTGGGCACTGGGCCTATAAATATAAACAATCTGCTCTCAAGAAGTTTACATTCTAATAGGAGAAACAACAGATACAACTAAGCTATTCAAACTCAAAATTTCACAATAGAATTCACAAAATTCTAATAGGAGAAACAACAGATACAACTAAGCTATTCAAACTCAAAAATCACAAATCTTCTCCACTCTATTTAAGCACACACAGAATGAGTATAAAAAGAATAAATACAAAGTAATCAAGGAGGAGAGAAACTAACAGTTGGAGAGGATCAAGAATGACTTCAGGACTGATTCAGTCATTATGGAAAACAATTTGGGACTATGCCCAAAGGGCTAAAAAAACTGTGCATATGAGTTGACCCAGAAACATCACTAGTAGGTCTGTACCCCAAAGAGATCAAAGAAAAAGAAAAAGGATCTACATGTACAAAAATATTTATATTTTATGGAGGCAAAGAACTGGAAGATGAGGGGATGCTTATCAACTGGAGAATGTGGCTTATGATTGTGATGGAGCAGTATTGTACTATAATAAATGACTGTAGCATCAATGTGATATTTACAGTGCCTATAGCAGCTGTAAATATGCCGGTGCAATTCTGAATCACAAAATACAACAGACTCCTCTCATAGAAGATAGAACCAAAACATTTATTCGGACACCAGATAGCCAAATCTCAACACCAGAGAACCAAACACATCATGGTAACAAAGAAATCTATACATAACACCATGCAGAGAACAACACCAGCCCCAAACCTATCCTCTGTTAAGCTTCTCACAAACCAGTTCGCTTAAACAAAATCACAAATGAGCTCCCCACTTACGCTAGCCAGTTGCCTAATTTCTCTCTCTCCCTCAGTTCTGACTGCTCTGACCAATTTCCTCTCAGCTCTGCTTTAGCTCTGATTCTTCCTATTCCACTCTTCCTCCTCCACTCCTTATTCCATATGACTTGACTTATGTGATAGGCTTCCATGTGACTTAAACAAGTCATGTGGACCTATTAGTGAATGGCAAAAATCTTCTCATTAAGAAGCAAAATTACATTAACAATAAGCAAAATTGTGTTATCAATACAGTGACAAGAGGGATAGTTCCTGAAAAAAAAAAACATGACAAGTCATATAAGAACTGATGCAAAGTGAAGTGAGAAGAACCAGGAGATCACTGTGCCCAGTAACACCAATGTTGTAAAGATGATCAACTGTGAAACATCTGACTACTCTAATCAATACCATGATCCAAGACAATTCCAAGGACTTATGATGAAAAAAATGCTATCCACCTCCAGGTAGAGAGAGAGAAAGAATAAATGAACTCTAAGAGTAAATTAAAATACAATTTTCTCACTTTTTTGATTTTTTTGTGATGTGGCTAATATGAAAATGATTTTGCATTTTTTCACATGTATAATTTATATCATTTTGCTTGCCATGTCAGTGGGACAAGAAGGGAGATAATATGGAATGCAAAATTCAGAAAGAAAAGAATACTAAAAATAAATAATATATTTTTAAAGTAAAAAAAAAGAAGGGGAGACTCTTGGGGGAGCTAAGATTTTTCAAATGGTTTCATGCAGAAGAATGGTTTCATCTTTGAGATGCACCATGAAGGAAGAGAGGGATCCTAAGTCCTAGAGGTGAGGAGGGAGCACATTCCAGGCATGGAAGACTCCTAGTTCAAAACCACAAAGAGGGAAGAAGTGTTATATATGAAAAACAGAGAGAGGACATTTTGACTGGATCACAGAGGACACTAGTGAGACTAATATAGAATGAAAATATATATGTGCAAAATGTAAATACAAGCTGGGACAAGTTGTGAAGAGCCATAAAATCTACACGGAAAAGTACATATTTTGTCCTAGCAGAAATTTGGAGTCACTGGGATTTATTGAGTAGGGAAATCATATGGTTAGATCTGAGACTGAGGAAAACTACTTTGGCAACTACATGGAAGATAGACTGGAATGGCGAGGGGGGGGGAGAGAGAGAGAGAGAGAGAGAGAGAGAGAGAGAGAGAGAGAGAGAGAGAGAGAGAGAGAGAGAGAGGAGAGAGAGACAGAGAGAGACAAAGAGACAGAGAGACAGAGACAGAGAGACAGAGACAGAGAGACAGAAAGAGAGAGAGAGAGACAGAAAGAGAGAGAGAGAGAATGGAGACCAATTAGGAAGTGGCTGTAATAATCTAGGTGAGAAGTGATGAGGTCTTAAATTATGTGTGAGGGGAAAGGAGTCGAATGGGAGAATTATGGAAGTAGAAAAGGCAAGAGTTGCAACTGAATGGATATGTGAACTGAGAGGACTGAGGAGTAAAGGATAATGCCAAGGTTACAAATTCAGGAGCATGAAAGAATGGTGTGCCTTCAATAGAAATATAGGAGTTTGGAAGAAAGTGGATTTTGAGAGAAAGATGAGTTCAGTTTTTGCCAAGTTGAATTTGGCATCTTTAACACATCAAGGTTGAAATTTTCAATAGTCATTTGGTAATTTGTAACTGAAACTCAGACAAGACACTGGAATTAGATGTGTTGATCTGAGTCATCTCAATTGAGATGATAATTGAATTTAGGAGAATGAAAAAGTCACTGCAAGGAAGCAGGAAGATAAAGAAGAGGCCCTAGGGTAGATATTCACAGCCTGGGGAAAATGTTGTGGATAATGAGTCAGCAATGAAGACTGAGAAGGAGAAATCAGCCACTTAGGAGAATGTAGTATCATGAAAATCCAGAGAGGAAAGAATATACAGAAAGAAATGGTGGATCAATAGCATTAAATCCTATAGAGAGATTAACAAGGATGAAAACCAGGAAAAGATCAGCAGATTTTGACAATCAAAAAATCGTTAGTTCTGCTTCTGTTTCTTTTTTTAAAATTTTTCATTTTTTAAAAAATGAAAAAAATTATTTTATTGATACTTTTAAATTTCTTTTTAAATACTTTATTTTTTCCAATTACATGTTAAAACAATTTTAATGTTTTTAAAGTTTTTTATTTTTTTAAATATTTTTAAAATTTTGAGTTCCAAATTCTGTCCCTGTCATCCTTCCTTCCTCCCTCCTTGAGAAGGCAAGCAATTTGATTAGGTTGTGCACATGCAACAGTGCAGAACATATTTCCATATTAGCCATGTTGCAAAAAAAAAAAAAATACATAGATCAAGAAAAAAGAAGAAAGTTTAAAAAAAAACCTATGCTTTCATCTGCATTCAAACTGTATTAGTTTTTCCTCTGGAGGTGGATAGCAATTTTCATCATGAGTCTTTTGGAATTGTTTAAAGCCATTATTACTGCTGAGAATATTAAAGTCATTCAACAATTGATCATTGTACAATATCGCTATTACTACATACAATGTTCTTCTGGTTCTGCTCATTTCACTTTACATTAGCTCATGTAAGTCTTTCCAGGTTTTTCTGAAAACATCCTGCTCTTCATTTTTTATACCACAATATTTTTCCATCCTATTCATATACCACAACTTTGTTCAGCCATCCCTTAACTAAAAAGCATACTCTCAATTTCCAATTTTTTGCCACCACAAAGAGTTATTTTAAATATTTTTGAACATGTGGATCATTTTGCTTTAAAAGTAATTATTTTGGATACAGACCTGGTAGTGACATTACTAGATCAAACTGTAGGCAGTTTTTTAGCCCTTTGGGCATAGTTCCAAAGTGCTCTCCACAATAGTTGAATCAGTTCACAACTCTACCAACAATGCATCAATGTCCCAATTTTCCCACTTGCCCTCCAACATTTGTCTTTCTTTCCTTTTCTATCATATTGGCTAATCTGATAACTGTGAGGTAGTACCTCAGAGTTGTTTTAATTTGCATTTCTCTAATCAATAATGTTTTAGAGTATTTTTTCTTATGACATAGTTTTTATTGATTCCTTTGAAAATTGTTCATTTCCTTTGACAGTTCCTCAGTTAAGGAATAATTTGTGTTCTTATAAATCTGACTCAGTTCTCTATACATTTAAGAAATAAAACTTTTATCATAGAAGTTTGTTGTAAAAACTTTTCACAGTTATGAGTACTGTGCATTTCCCTCCATCCTATTATTCCCTCAAACCATTTATCTTCTTTCTCAAATTATACTTCTTCAAAAGTGTTTTGCTTTTGCCCACCTTCCTTAATTCATCCTCTCTTTTATCAACAGCTCTCCTCCATTCTCTTTTTCCCTTTCTCTACTACTTTCCTTTAGAATAAGAAAGATTTCTATACCCAATTGTGTGCTTCGGTTACTCCACCTCTAAGCCAATTCCAATGAGATTAAGATTCACATACTTTCCTTCCCCAACTCTCCCATCTTCCTCTCTACTATAAAAGCTCTTTTGTACCTCTTTTAGGTCAGATAATTTACCTCTTCCTTTCCTTTCCCTTTCTCCCAGTGTATTCATCTTTCTTACTCCTGAATTTTGTTTTTTTTTAAAATCATCCCATTAAATTCATCTCACATCTGTGCCTTCTGTCTGTGCATATCATCTTCATTGCCCAATAGATATCCTCTCCATTGGATCTTTCCTTGTAACAAAATTTGTATTTAAAAGTCCTAAAATAACCATCACATTAACCATGTATATCCAACAGTATCTGTAACAATCCATACCCATAGTCTCCTCACTTCTTCCATGAAGTTTATTTTTCTCTTTAATTTATAATTAAAACATTCAGAATCATTTTTTCCCATTTTGTAGTCTTGAATATGTTTCTCTCCTGGTTCTGCTTACAATATTCTGCATCAGTTCATTTAAATCTTCCCATGTTTCTCCCATGTGAATTTCTCACATCCCTTATTTTTTCTTACACAAGAAAATTCCATTTCATTCATGTGCCACAATTTGTCTAGCTCTTTTACAGTTGATAGGCACCTACTTTGTTTCTATTTTGCTGCCACAAAGTGTTGGTATGAGTATTTTGATACATATGCATATCAGAGATCTTTTTTTCATCTTTGATATCCTTAGAATATATATAAAGTAGTGGGATCTCAGGATCAAAGGGTGTGGAGATATCGACACTTTTTAGCTTAATTCTGCATTGTTTTTCACAATTGTGAGACAGCTCATAGCTCTACAATAGTGCATCAACCTTCCTGTCTTTCTGTAGTCTTCCCCACACTAGACATTTCATGTTTTGTTACCTTAGGACATTTACTGGGGAAGAGGTGAAACCTAAGAGCAACTTTGAAAACTATTGATTTCCTTTGACCACTTACCTCCTGGCAAAGGCTCTTGACCTTAAATATTTGTGTTCATATCCTACATATCTCGGATAATAGACTTTTATCAGAGACGTTTGACACAGACATTTTCCTCCATCAACAGTTATTCTAGCAGTTGATCTTATAATGCAAAGGCTTCTCAATTTTAGGTAATCACAAAAAAAATTTTCCTCTGGGTTTCCTCTAAGTGTTATTTAGTTACCAATTCTTCCCTTAGCCACAGTTATAAAATCTAGATTCAGCTGATTCCTGGACCTTGATAGAAGTTAGTTAGCTTTTTGTTAGTGACAATGTGGCATTTAAAAAGTTCAAGAGACATAATTTCTGAGTAATTAGTCATTTTATTTATAATGCTAGCATTTTAATAAAAGGTCAGTGACATTCTTAAATGCCAAAAATAATCAGGGCTGGTGGCATCAAGGCTGATACAGCCTTAGAAAGGGGGTATTCCTGAGGTTGGCAATTAGCTCTCATTGGTTAACAATTGATGAGAGAATGAATGTTATAAGAGGCTGGACTTATTCTAATGAACTTGGTCATTTATTTCTAAATTACCCCAGCCTTAGGCAATCTATACAAAAAAATCTCAAAGGGATGTAAAATTTGATCTCTGAAATCTAGAAAATTATTTTGAGGTCTAGGGGCTACATTTCTTTCTTAAGGATCATGTCTTAAATGCAAATCACTTTGACTCTCATAGATTGGGCAACAATAGGTCCCAGTCCAAACCTATGGGGTCATTGTTTGGGCCATGATTGCTCAGAATGAATATAAATAGCAATTGTTTCTGTTTCAGCCAGAAATCCTTAGGGTCTTCCCCTCTCAGACTGATTTTTTTGACTAGGGTTGGGCCATTCTTTGCCTCTTTTTTACCCAGCTGTAATCACTGAATGGTCATTGCCTCAGTCAGACTGAGACCTGGGAGAGACTATAGCTCAAAAAGGCCATCATCTCCTACTGCATCCAGGCCATCTCCAGTCATCCTGGGCTATATCTGGCCATTGGGTCCAGATGGCTCTGGAGGAGAAAGTGAAGCTGGTGACTTTTCACAGCTCTCCTTCAATTAAATCCAGTTCACTTGCAAGTCATAACATCACCTTCATGATGTCGTGGTCTTCTTTGAGAATGAAGGAGAAACAATAATAGCAATTCCTTCCTAATAACGAAAAAGGTTTTTAGGGGTTAAAAGTATCATTTTCCCATATAGGCATGTAAATAGTTTTGCCTTAAATCCCTTATAATTTCTCTTTCCTGATTGCCATCTTATACTTCTCTTGAGCCTTGTACTTGAGAGTCAAATTTTCTATTCTGCTCTGGTCAAGAATGCTTGAAAGTCCTCTATTTAATTAAATTTCCATTTTTTATCTTGAAGTATTAAACTGAGTTTTTCTGGATAGATGATTCCTGATTGTAACACTAGCTTCTTTGCTCTGGAATATCATATTCTAAGTTCTTGAATGCTTTAATGTAGGAGATGCTAAATCTTGCTAAACCTCACTATGACTCTATGATTTTGTCACTTTCTGGTTCCCTGTATTTCTTTGTCCTTGATGTAAGAACTCTGGGATTTGGTCATAATGATTCTTTTTAAAAAAAATATGTGTAATATGGCATTTTTTGCATGATTTCACATGTATAATTGATATCATATTGTTTGCCTTCTCAGTATGTGGTATGGGATGTGAGAGGGAAGAAGAGAATTTGGAAATCAAAATTTAAAAGGAAAAGAAGGTTAAAAATAAATGATATTTTTAAAGGAGAAAACAGGATATATATATATACATATATATATATATATATAGATATATATAGATATAGATATATGACCATGTCTATAATACTATGTATAGGTTTGGTGCCATATTATTAGAAGGATATTATCAGATGGAAATATATCCAAACAAGAGTGACAAAGATATCAAAGGGACTTGAAATACAAGGACTTGGTTATGAATACCCTGAAAAACACTGAGTGTGGGTGGAATGCAGTACAGGATAATTGTTTAGTCATTCAAAGTTGTTTCATGGAAGAGATTAGAATAGTTTTGCTCAGCCTCAAAGAACAGAACTGAAGTCAATGAGAGAAAGCTATAGGAAAGCATCTCCATACAGGGAAAATCTTTCTAAAAGTTAGACTTGTCAAGAATGGAATGCACTGCTTCCATAAGTAGATTCCCTTTCACCAATGATCTTTCAACAAAGGCTGTTTTGTCATTTGTTACTGATGCTGATGCTTGCTCACTAGATGAAATTATTTTCTATGACATAAAGCCTGAGTTTACTCCTCTAGGCAAAGTTGAAGGATGAAAAATCCTAGCCAGGAAGAGAGAGAATGATAGCAATAAAGCATTTGGGGAAGTCATCAAGATAAGTCCTTGGGCTTGCTGGTAGAAGAAAAAGTGAGGAAGATAGGGTATAGTAGATCCATTTTATCCCAGTTGTAAAGACCCACTAAGACAGTATAAGATAGCTTTGTAAATTTACTTTTAGATACTGTATATTATTCAGACTCTAGAAATAGTCATTAGGTGCACAAAAATATAAATAACTGAAAGGAAGGTGAATATGGGGCTTATACACCCACAGATGTTCAAGTGTGATTATAAAATTAGAAGAAAGAATGAAAAAACATTAAAGGTAGAAGAATTCAGAAGTCCTTTATTGATCAGATAGAGAGAAGGCAAAATCTTTAAAAAATACTGTTAGAACCATCTCACATTATTATTCATGTCAGGAAAAGGGACAGAAGGTGTCCCTGAAGTTATGGTGGAATAGCTAGAGTACCTTTCCATGAAAAATTTTAATATGGCTGCTAAATGATTATTTAAGGCTATTTACCTTGATAAGTTTCTGCATGCTGAGATCTTGTGAAATCACATATGTTCTTACAAGCTGATATGAAGTCTTATATATTTACAAAATTTATAATTTATAAGCCAAGAATGGACTCCTTATTTTCCTGGGCATCTTTAGATGCAAACTTTCCATGATGGAAAGGAAGCATAGGATATCAATGAGGACAGTACTTGTTCTGTATGCATAACTGGCATAAGAAAGTTTCAGTCCCTCTAAGATGTCCAGATTGACATGTCAAACTGGATTACTGGTTCAAACCCCATTGTATAAAACAGAAGGGACAGGAGGAGAACAGAGGAGGAAATTTCAAGTCCCCAAATCTCCATTTCTCCTTCATTCTCCTTGTCATTAATTTAAGAAATCCTTCTCTGTGTATCTGCCCTCAAAAGGCATTATCTAGTTTAGGTTTCTTTGATATTCTTTCCAATACAAACTTTGTCCCTTATTATTCGAGGGAAAATGAAAAACACTGTGGGGCAAAATGTATTCTGTGTCAAGTGTAACCATTTAAAATTCTACCTGTCACCCTTATGTCAGTCTCTTACAATTTAACAAGCCTAGGGTACATTTAGGATATTTCTTACATCTTCTCTAACTTTTAGCTGCAATCCAAAGTGTGTGTAAAGGAGAGCAGGCTCTGAAAGAATTTTTGGATAACAAACAAAATAAGGCTTCTATTTGTTAACTTCTGCCAGAAAACTATGTAAATTTCTAGTCTCTTACTGTCTTAAGGAGGTAGCTTCCTGTTTTTCTGTGACTCCATCCACAGCACCGATCACCTGGAGATAATCACTTGCAGTTCCTGGTTACTTCAAGGTGAAATAATTCTTTATTTCCAATTGCTTCTCTTGTAGTTTCACATTGCTTCCTGTAGATGTCACCAAGCATTGTTTTCAAAGTGCATGGGATCCTACATTTGGTGCCTGAAGGGACTTTAGAGGCTCTATTTTAACCACCTCATTTTATGGGTGAAGATATTCAGGCCTAGAGAGCTTTGATGGCATTCTTTACAGTTAGTAATACAACTCAAATTTTTAGCCTATGTCTTTGGACTCTAAATTCAGGGTCCTTTCTATTACTATTCTGCAGTCTTTAGTTCTGCATAGCTCTTTCTTTCCTTGTTATTACTTTCCCTTTGGGGATGGAAAATCTCTACTCTAAAAGAGAAGGTCTACAGAATTTTCTCTATGTGGTGAGAGGCACAATTCTCCCTACCATAAAGGTCTAACCATGCTATACAAGAGTAAGGGATTCTTCTTTGTGAAGGCATTCATCTTTGCTACTACTTCAGTCAATAACTGGCTTCCTAAAGTTGGCCTAGGAACCAGATATTAATAACTTTCCAACTTTGAGTCCTTTTCATAATGGTACACCAATGCACTATCAGAAGAAGTATGAATTGTTCCATGCCCTCTAGAAAGCAAATTGGAGTTATTCTGATCAAGTTGCTAAAATATCCACTTACCTTTTGACCCAGAGATTCCATTGCTAAATATTCCCCAAAGATGTTAAAGATATGATGAAAGCACCAAAGCACCAAAATATTCATAACATCACTTTGTGGTAGTAAAGAGTTAGTAAGATAGCAGATGCCTATTAATTGGGGGATTGCTAAGTAAATTATTATTCATAAATATAATAAAGTTCAGAGAAGCAGGGAAGACTCATGTGAACTAATGCAGAATGAAGCAAGGAGAACTAGGAAAATGGCATGACTAAAATACAATGATTAGAGCAATTTAAAAGGAAAAAAAGAGAAAGAAATGTAATGCTTTATAAAAATAAAGTCCAAACTTAGCCCTAAAGAGTTGAGAAAAATATATTTCCTTCCCTTCTTTGCAGCAATAGCAGGGGTTGAGCTGAGAAGGCAACCTGGTTTGTGTCCCCAAACCAGTGAATAGAATTATTCAAAATGCTTAAAATATTCAACAATACCTTCTAGATACTAATCCAAAGTAATATGGAGTCCTTTAGCAAATCTTCCCTCATCATTCACTTAGAGGAGAGGGGAAAAATCTGTCCATCATCAGAACTTTATTCCCTTGGCTTATTGCTTTTGATCTCTGACAAAACATTCTACCATATAATGGACCAAGAATTACCATAACGTTGAGCAAAACATGTCATCATCAGGTCTTTTCTGACCTGAAAAGAAGAAGAAAAAGTAGACTGATCATATAAGATAGAGTGAGGGATAATGAATGAATACTCTGTATACATTGACTCAATGTCAGAAAAACTAAATGAAGGTCTTCAGGATGTTGGTTGTAATTTTTGGAAATGGATGAGTTGCACAAGGTGAGTGGTTATAGATTGTGATCCTCATTTGTTGGAGAGAGTGTGCACATCGATGTTATTACAGAGCAGGGGAAATATGTAAAGTTATTACTAGCTATTATTTTAGTGTGACTTCTAAATCATTTAGCCTGAGCTACCTTAGCTACTTAACTCTTTGTATTAAAAATCTCTGTTTTCTCCCCAGTTTTTCCTCCTGACTCAGAGGATGAGATAGTTCTCCTCTTTGCCAAAGCTAATTTATATACTTATGATTTTCATCTCATCCCTTCCAGTCCCTTCAGCATCTTTGTCCATTGATCATACCTTTTCTCATATTCATTTCCTCCCTCTTTTTGGTCTCTTATTTACAAGCACGTGTGGTTTTCCCCAAGCATTCAGCTATCTCTCATACATGATAGGGCAGCACCATGGACAGCACCCCATTGAGCCCTGAGGCTCTGGAAGACTACCTTTCATTTGAGGCACTTTTGTTTCAAACTGCCACATAATAGGTTCTAGATCTAAAATTAGTCATCAATTACAACTGTCTCTAATGCACTAAACTTTCCTTATGGTAGCTTCAGGCTATTAACATTCACTCAGACCTTAAGTTCAAGGTCAAATAAGCAGTTTAATTAGAGTAGTAAAATCAGGAAGCACTAGACATTTGTATCATAGAATATTCCAATCACATCCCAATCTCAGTTTCAACCCCCAAGGCAAAACATTGCTTTTAGGTTGGGTTTCCACTTTCTCTCGATTAATTCTCCTATGTGGCAGAAAGGAAGGGTAACCCAGAAGTTCAGTATCATGCCTTTTGACTCTAATATAGGTCTTTCTTTCAGTACACTATGCTATTTCTCCCATAATAAACATTGAGTAATACTCTCATCAAATTGATGATCTTCCCTGTCTAATGAAGTAATCCAACTGTACTCCAAGAAACAGTATGTAATCACGAGTAAATGAATTATAACATTGGCATTTTAAAGGTTGTTTTGCACCATATAACTTAATAAAATTCAAAGTAACATGTAGTCTTTCTTCTGTGTAGTAACCAACAGAAAATACTGAGAGCTATATATCAGACCATTATATAATATTTGTTCTTTCATTCATTTGAAATTAAATATCTTTAGTCAAAACCATGCTAGAAACTCTGTGACAATACCAGGGGTGGGTGAACCAAGTCTATTCCCTGACAGTGAGTGGGTGGGAAAGAAGCACACAAATACCTCAGGGCTTTGAGCTGACTGTTTTCCCAGCGATTAATTCATGACAACTGCATTTCCAACACCATACTTACCTCAGCTGGCATCCAGGGCTTTCTGTTTACTAGATTCAGAAATGTCTTGTCTCTTAATCCTCCAATCCTCATATATAATCCTGTGCTCAACTCAAATGTTTCTTGATTGTATTGGATGTTATCACATCCTATTGACTGCCTGAGTTTGCTGTTATCTCTAGGGGGTGTTCATCCTTTTGTAATTAACAGCTCATTGGAATCAACCGTAACAGAGGTCAAGATGTGTGTATTTTCCCATTCTGCTTTTGTGAGGGTATTTACCTTTCCCTCTGAGATCTTCATTTTAATTACTTTTGAGATGTTTTTTTCTTTTGAAGTAAAGGGATAGAGATTATTTAAAATATTTCTGTTGTTTTCAACAGATTTGATGGGGTTTGTAAACACATACACTTTTTCACCATTTGAAAACTCTTCTTCCTCAAGTCAACTAACCCATTAGGAGTCTTCTTGTGCTGGTATAGAAATCCTAAAGATCTACCTGCATTTTTCTTGGGTTGCAAAGTGAAAATGAGAGTTTTAAGACAGAACTTGGCAATCATGTGGTAAATATAGGTGTCATATACCTACATTTTGTCAAATAACCCTGAGTATGATAAAAGAGCATAATGACTTCTTTGGTGAAAAACTGATCGTAATAGTTTACAACTTCCTTTTTGATAAACACTAAGTGGTGTTGGTAAAAACAAACCATTCCTCCCAATTTTTTTTAAGCATATCATTTCCAAGCATAACTGAAACTATTCACCTTCCTTTATGACAAGAGTATCAGAAAGGCCAAATGCAATGTCTATAAATCAATTTTAGTTTTGCTTAAGACAGAATCAGAGTGCATTTGGGGTTAGGATTCTATGAGGTTCTTTTCTCTGGGTGGGAAAATTCCAGCTGTTTGATTTTGTATATAAGTAAGTTGGGTAACATTTTTAGATTAAAATTGCTTTTAACTCTATACTTGGGAGCAGTCAGCCTTGGTTTCTGAAAATCAATATAGTTATCTTTATTTTTAAGCAGGGACATACTAAGCAGCAACTATTGTTGGGAACCTGGGGCTTCTACTCAAAAGGATACACTTGGAGGACACTGATATCACTTGTAGTGTTTCAGCTACACAGAACCCTTATTGGTTAACACATAATTATTGAGAGCAATTAAAGTGAAAAGTTACCAGATAGCAGACTGAAATGAGTATTTCCCAAAACTCAACTGTTTCATGTTCTTGCCCTAGGCACAGTCTGTGAAACTTGTTTGAGGTGCAAAAATTCCTACTTATAGTTCTGGTAATATATACTTTATTGTTCTGAGAATTGTGCACAAATCTACAAAATCTAGTTTATATAAATCCTGAATGTGCTATAGTGTAATGGAAAGACCAAAGAACTTGGTATCAGGAGACTTGGGTTTGAGACCCAGCTCCACTGCTTGGTAACAACAAAGACTCCTCTTCACCCAAAGGGGAAAACTTAGTTCTGTTTTCTTTTTTTAAAATTTTTAATGTTTATATATTTGCTTTTATCTTTCAACATTTATTTCCACAAAATTTTGAGTTCCGAATTTTCTTCCCATCTCTCCCCTCCACACACCCCAAAATGCCATGCATTCTGATTACCCCTTCCCCCAATCTGTCCTCCCTTCTATTACACCCCTCCCTTCCCTTCCATTGTCCCCATCTTCTCTCTTGTCTTGCAGGGCAAAATAAATTTCTATACCCCATTACCTGTATTTCTCATTTCCCAGTTGCATGCAAAAATGATTCTCAACATTCATTTCTAAAACTTCAAGTTCCAACTTCTCTCTCTTCCTCCCTCCCATCTATCCCCACTGAGAAGGCAAGCAATTCAATATAGGCTATATATGTGTAGTTTTTTAAAAGACTTCCATAATAGTCATGTTGTGCAACACTAGCTATATTTCCTTCCATCCTATCCTGCCCCTCATTTATTCTCTTCTCTCTTTTGATCTTGTCCCTCCCCAAAAGTGTTTATTTCTAATTGCTCTCTTCTCCCATCTGCCCTTCCTTCCATTATCCCCCACCACCAAACTTATTCCCTTCTCCCCTCCTTTCCTGTAGTGTAAGATAAATTTTCATACCAAATTGAGTGTGCATATTATTTCTTCCTTGAGCCAAATGTGATGAGAGTAAGCTTCACTTTTTTCCTCTTACCTCCTCCCTTTTCCCTTCCATTGGAAAAACGTTTTCTTGCCTGTTTTATGAGAGATAATTTGCCCCATTCCATTTCTCCCTTTCTCCTCCCAATATATTCCTCTCTCACTCATTAATTTCATTTTTTTAGATATCATCCCTTTCTATTCATCTCACCCTGTGCTCTCTGTCTCTGTCTCTGTTTCTGTCTCGTCTCTGTCTCTGTCTCTGTGTCTCTCTCTGTCTCTCTCTCTCTCTCTATCTATATATATCTATATATATATATATGTGTATGTATGTATGTATGTATATGTGTATGTGTATAATCCCTCCAACTACCCAAATACTGAGAAAAGTTTCGAAAGTTACAAATAGTATCTTTCCATGTAGCAATGTAAACAGTTCAGCTTTAGTAAATGTCATGATTTCTCTTTTCTGCTTACCTTTTCATGCTTCTCTTAATTCTTGTGTTTGAAAGTCAAAGTTTCTATTCAGTTCTGGTCTTTTCATCAAGAATGCTTGAAAGTCCTCTATTTCATTGAATGACCATTTTTTCCCCTGTAGTATTCTACTCAGTTTTGCTGGGTAGGTGATTCTTGGTTTTAATCCTAGTTCTTTTGACTTCTAGAATATCATATTCCATACCCTTTGATCTCTTAATGTAGAAGCTGCTAGATCTTGTGTTATCCTGATTGTATTTCCACAATACTTAAATTTTTAGCTGCTTGAAATATTTTCTCCTTGACCTGGGAATTCTGGAATTTGGCTGCAATACTCCTAGGAATTTCTCTTTTTGGATCTCTTTTAAGAAGTGATTGGTGAATTCTTTCAATATTTATTTTGCCCTCTGGTTCTAGAATGTCAGGGCAGTTTTCCTTGATAATTTCATGAAAGATGATGTCTAGGCACTTTTTTGATCATGGCTTTCAGGTAATCCCATACTTTTTAATTTGTCTTTCTTGGATCTATTTTACAGATCAGTTGTTTTTCCAATGAGATATTTCACATTATCTTCTATTTTTTCATTCTTTTGGTTTTGTTTTGTAATTTCCTGATTTCTCATAAATTCATTAGCTTCCATCAGCTCCATTCTAATTTTTTCAGAACAATTTTATTCAGTGAACTTTTGAACCTCCTTTTCCGTTTGGCTAATTCTGTTTTTTAAAGCATTCTTCTCCTCATTGGTCTTTTGGACCTCATTTGCCAATTGAGTTAGTGTATTTTTAAAGGTGTTATTTTCTTCAGCAATTTTTGGGCTGTTGACTTGCTTTTCATGATTTCCTTGCATCTTTCTCATTTCTCTTCCCAATTTTTCCTCCACCTCTCTTACTTCATTTTCAAAATCCTTTTTGAGCTCTTCTATGACCTGACACCATTGCATACTTATTTTGGAAGTTTTGGATGCAGAAACTTTGACTTTGATGTCTTTCTCTGATGGTAAACATTGTTCTTCCTCATCGGAAAGGATAGAAGAAAATGCCCATTCATCCAAGAAAGTAACCTTCTATAGTCTTATTTTTTTTCCATTTTGGGGGCATTTTCCCAGCCAGTTACTTGATTTTTGAGTCCTTTGTCAAGAGCGGGGTATTTTCTAGGGACTTGTAAGTTCTCAGTTCCTCGAAGGTAGCACAATCAAGGGAGAGGAGTTTATTCCTCTGCTGGCCTGTGGTGTAGTCTGGGAACTACCAAAGCTTTTCTGCCCAGGATCTGCAAGTAAAATTCCCTTTCCAGAGCCTCCACCAACTCCACCATGCCAGCACTGTTCTTCACCCCAGGGCCACCACTCAGGGCTGAGACCCAGATCAGAGGCTCAATTCTCCCAGGGCTTTTTGGCTGAGGGCTCCAAAATTGGATGCTGCTGCTGCTGATGTCACTGCTCCAGTCTGGGATGGAGGCTAAGGGAGAACCCTGCTCCCTTCTCTCCCAGGTTTGGCTTTTGTGAGTTGAGGGATCTGAGAGCTGTAACTGTTGCCAGGGATTCTGCCCCTGAGGACTATTCTGGTCCTGTTCCTGCCAGTGCCATGTGGTCAAGACTGGGCTGGGCTCTGTGGGCTGTGGTCCACTCCCAGGCGAGAGACCTTTCCTACTGGCCTTCCAGGCTTCCTTTGGCTGGAAATCTCTTTCACTTTGCCATTTTGTGGCTTCTGCTGCTCTAGAATTTGTTTAGAGTCATTTTGTACAAGTATTTTATGGGCTGTGAGGAAAGAGCTAGAGAGGTGAGTTTTTCTACTCTTCCATATTGGCTCCAATCCCCCACCCCCATGAAAGCTTAGTTCTGATTAAAAGGTAAAGAGCATATTATCTATGTAAATTCTGGTCCATTGTTGAACTACATAAATGGTTTGGGTGGAGGATGGATTCTTTTTATATAGATTGCTGGAGGAAGAATGATCTGAATGGAGATGAGTCTGTTTCTTAAAGTATAACATAATCAGAATCCCTACTTCAAGCCCTCCTTAGAATAAGCTCACCCCTCATTATAATATTCAATTTTTCATTAATTATTAACCAATCAAAGTTAATTTCTACCTGTAGGGAACAGTCACTGTTCTAAGGATTCTTTGGCTTCCAAGAAGGTCACTGACCTCATTCTATTGATTATTTGCCAGTCATAACTAATAGATTGACTTTTAATTGCCCAGAAATTATATCTGCTGGACTTTTTATTGATCACAGTAGGAAAAGAGTTCAAGATATAGAGGAAAGCAAGTGAATGCCTAGATTTGAACCTTGAGGACATCATAAAGAGTCCAGAAGAAATAACAACATATTTCCCACTGGGTCATAATCATTCTGGAGGGACTCAGACTGGAAGCCCCTGTTTCTTGAGCTACCAAGTAAAAAGGGCAAATCTGTTCTAGAGACTCAACTTATCTTTCAGATGTAGTGATGTCATCTCAAAGCCCTTTAATTTTCCTTTCTTTCATCTGTATCATCAGTCTCAGGGAGACTTGGTGGAGTGTGATTGGAGAGTAAGTACCCCGGATTCTTGGCAATAGCAACAACAATGAGTCAAACCCCTTATCTTAATCAGGGGATTTAGATGTACTTCCTGTTTAGGGCAATAAACTTAACCTAATTAAGCATGACTGCTGTAGGCCCTGTAGGTGGAAGTAATGTAATTTACCTCTCTGGAGTGAGGATTGGGGTGGAGGCTGGGGGCTTTGGAGAGAAGGGAACTTTCTGTCAAGCAGTTCTTCAGATAAACAGATATACAATCAATCAATTAAATAAACATGTATGTAGGGTTTCAAAAACAAAAATGATATAATTGTTTCTGTCAACATTTTATTACATTCTAGCAGGAGTATATGCATCTATGAAAATACTTTAAGAGGAGGAAGACCACTCTAATGGCATCTGCTGCATATTTACACTAATGAATAATGAATATAAAAGAAATAGAGAATGCTAGCAGTTGCATGGGATAGTAGTCAGATAAAACTTCATGAAGAAACTGTTGCTTGAGCATAATCTTGAAAGAAGCAAAGGTTTCTATAAAGTTCTAATCATAGGGCATACCAGTTCTAATCATAGGGTATACCATGGGGCATACCAGCCATGGAGTGCTATATGTGAGGCAATAGGGACAGTTTAACTAGACCATAAAGTATAGTAAGAGGAGTAATGTTTGATGTGAGTTAAAAGATGGGTTGGGGACAGATTGTGAAGGGTCCTAAAAGCCAAATAGAGAATTTTTTATTTAATCCTGAAAGGCAATAGGGAAGACATGGAATTTACTGAGTAGAAGAGTGACATGGTCACATGTGTACCTAAGGAAAAGTACTTTAGCAACTGTTGGGAGAGTGGATTGGAATGGGGTATAGAAATCAATTAGGAGACTATGGCAGCTGTCCAGCAGAGAAGAGATTAGAGCCTGAAGTAAGAGACAAGGAGCATAAAGTACTCCTTTCTCCTCACATACTATATCAGTGAGGCATCTTATCAGAATAATTAAGAGAGACATATCATGTCCCTTTGGCTTATGGAAGTGTCAGATGAAGAAACCACTCCTTCCAATGGATGTCATCATCATTTTGGTAACTCATAGTCTTAGACAGCTCCCCAGGGATGTTGACAAATTGTGACCTACTGAGAGTCATATAGCCAGTATTAGTCAGAAGCAGGCAGGAACCTATATCTTCTTACTTATAAGGCCATATCTCTATTTACTATGCCTTGGTGCCCTTCAAAAACTGATGTTAAATTTTATTACTCTTCCAAAAATCATGTGGTTGTGGTTCTTTAGTTGGTTCAGTCATGTCTGATCCTTTGTGACCCCATTTTGGGTTTTCTGGGCAAAGATACTGGAGTGGTTTGCCATTTTCTTCCACAACTCATTTCATAGATGAGGGAAATGAAGCAAACAGGGTCAAGTGACTTGGCCAGGGTCACACAGGTAGTTAGTATTTGAAGTCAGATTTCAACATGAGGAAATGAGTCTTCCTGACTTCAGGCCTGGCACTCTATCCATTGTACCACTTAACTGCCCCATCTCACAAAATTATTACCATTTTAATTTTTTTAAAGCTCCCCTTCCCCTGTGGGAATGATAGAATCTCAGGTATAATGAGCCACTAGGCTCAGGTGGATTATCTTCAAAAAAATAGAAGCATGACAGATCATCTGTCATTTGATGCATGATATTGATCTTGTTGTCAGTTGGCATTTAACATGAAGAAAAATCTGTTACTTATCCTTCCACAATCCTTCCTTTGGCCCTACTTCATCTCCATGAGTTAGGCTAGGTTTTCATTACCAATATTAGTACATCAGAATAGGCTTTACATTATCTTTACCCTTTATAGTACACAGTTTTAAATTAGTTCTAACTATTTGAGAATAGCTATGTAGAAGAGTGGATAGAGTTTTGGCTTGGAATAAGGTGACCATCAGTTAAGATCCTGCCTCATACACTTACTGGATATAAGACAATGTGTAAGTCAATTCATTTCTGCCAACTTCAATTTCCTCATTTGTAAAATGGAGACCTACTTCCCCGGTCTGTTGTGAGAATCAAGGGAGAAATACATTAAAGTATTTTGCTAATCTCAAAATACTATACAAATGCTAACAACTATTACTATTATATGACATCTTTCTTCTACTTAGCTTGTGTTTGTCCTTTGTTGCCAAAGAAGACCATGCCATCAGACAAATGATGACATGACTTGTACTTGACTTTGTTTTGAGTGAGGGAGGGATGTGCAAGGTCACCAGCCTCATTTCTCCTCCAGAGCCATCTGAATCCAGTGACCAGATATTCTTCAGGATGATTGGAGATGGCCTAGGATGCACTGGAAAACCTTGGCCCCTTTAGGCCAAGGTCTATGCAAGTACTCACTTCCAGTGAGGCCATGCCCATTCATTAAATAGGCCTGTTTAAGAAGTAGCCAGGGCATGGTCCCTTTAATGAGACAAAGAAAAGAAAGACGTCAGATTGGGAGGGAAGCAGCAACAGTTGCTACTGATAATCACTCTTAAGCCAGGAGGGTCCAGAAGATCGCCTTTAGGCAGGGGACAGGGACTCCATGGTATCTGAGCATCACAGTGCAATAGGTTTAAGGGGAGGAGAGGGGAGGGAAAAGAAGGGTTAGAAGAGGGGAAGGAAGGGAAAGTAGCCAGTAAAACCAAAGTCATCTGGCCATCTTTTGCACATCCAAATGTAATGCATCAATAACAAAATCTATCCAGATAATTATCTCAAGTCCAAGTTGGGTTACTACAAGTGAAAATTAACCAAGTTCATACAGACAGATAATTAACAAATGCAAATTTTGGTCAGAGTGTTCAGCTTAAGATCTTAGATTCTTTGGTCCCGGACCCTCTGTTTAATTACATAAAATTAGCCAATTCCTTGCCCTACTCGCTGGATTTTTGAGTTGTTTGCCTTGTCTAATCAGATAGGACTCCTGGGCTAATGTGATCTCCATTTTGTATCTGCTACCCTGATTGATTTCAGCTCCATGGAATAAGATGTCTCTCTCAGGGTAAATTTATCACTTCTAAACTCAAGCCTTGAGAGATACTAGTCTCCACTTTTCTCTGATTGGAGGGCTGGAGGGCAGAGTTTCCAATGCTTTCCTTTCTAAGAGGACAGAAATTGTACTCGAGGTCACTTACTCTACTTTGCATCTGCTGCACTGCCCGGTTTCAACTTTCAACTCCACTGAACAAGATGGAACAAGGTGCCCTAATATAGAATACCCCCTGGAGTATAGTCTCCTTTTGTCTGTTGTCTCTCCCTTTAGATTGTATGCTACTTGAGACCAGGGACTGTCTTTTTATTAATTGTATCCCCAGCACTTAGCAAAGTACTTGAAGATAGAAGGCACTTAATAAATCTTTATTGGATTGGTTTGGATTGAATTGGGTGTTATTGTGATGCTTAGCCAAGGTTCTTCCAATTCACAGCCTCTTGAAAAGTCTCAAGAGCTCTTACTTCCCAATCCTACAAGCTGGTATATCTTCATACCATTTAAAAAAACAAATTTTGTTGATAGATTTTATTTTTATGCTGCCCACATTTCCCACTACTTTTCTCTCCACACCCCTTCCTACACAATCATTGCTTAATAAAATTTCTTAAAGACCAAAAATGCCTAGGAAAGCTAAAACATGGGAAAAAATTTCCATTACCATTATATGTAGTGTCACATTTCCATCTCTTCTCTACGGACAAGCTGCTCATTAAAATTTTGAAGCATGACATTTTGATTGTTTTCTTTTCTTTGTTGTTTTTGTCATTTATATTGTTGCAGTCATTGTGTATGTTGCTTTCTTGGTTCTACTTCTTTCACTTTGTATTATTTAGTAGTAGTCTTCCTATCCTTCCCAATACCTTTTTTGGTGTGCCTTTCTCCTCTCCTCCGTACCATACTTGAACCCTCCCTCTTTACTCTTCTAATTGCTGGACATCTTTTTGGTTTCAACCTTATCTTTGACTTGCTGCTTAGCTGGGTCATGGCAAGTTGGAGTCAGAGATCTGTCTTTCTTTGAAGGCCAAGAACTTTTTCCAACAACTAGAAACTCTTTTAGCATAAGCTCATTCAATTCACATATACTTATGTATAGACTGATAGATATCAATGTATACATATATATGTAAAGCATCTGGAAATGCCTATACCCAGGGGTGTTAGTGTGCAGAGTGCTGTCCTAGGGGACCATAATATACACAGATTACATGAGAAACAGTCCATATATCCATGAAACTTCCAGTCTAGTAATCAATTAATAAATAAAAGTATGTATTTAATAATAATGGTTGGAATTTATACTTCAATGAACCTGTTATCTCATTAGTGTGTGTACTATTTCATATGATATGGATTGGAACCCATCTATGTCTGCTCGTCCTACCTGACTCTAATCCAGATACTGCGTATGTTCACCATAACGGGACTACCCAATGTACCAGGGGCCTTTGTCTCATTCTCTTGACTTTCTGAAGAAACAAGTAGAACATATGCATCATATTTGGCATTAAGGCTGTCTTGATTGCATTTTAAAAAATTATTACAAGGTATATTATTTTTTCCATGTCTTTGGTACCTTCTCTTTGGATATTATCTTTAACATTTATATATAACTCTACATTTTACAAAACACTCTATGTATTTATCTGTCATCTATCTTTGATAGCATTTACCACTGTGCCTGGCATATAATAGGTACTTAATAAATGCTTATCATTTAATTGATTAGGCAAGTTCTGGATCAATGTGTTATTTCGAAGCAGTCCTTTGTTTGCTTAATCATATCTCTCCTCACAGAGGATATGAACCTGTCTATCAGCACCTTGTTAAAAAAAGAAAATTCCTGGTTGAATCTTAATGACTAGGTCTGCTCCAAGATAGACTGGTTGGATTGAAGATTCCCAATAGGACTCATAGGGAATGAGTTTTAAATAACTTGAGTTTTACTCTAAATGAATTGGTCTTCTCAGACTTTTGAGAGGATGAGTTCTTGTTGAAGGAGTCACAACTTTCCATTGGCTTATGAAATTGGTCTTCATCTAGGACTCCAGGTATCTTTTTTACCTCTTGTCTTTCTTTTTATTACTAATTATTATTATTTCATTTGTTTTCAGTGTTCTACAATCACTTTCATATATCCTGATTTTTTCCCCTCCCTCCCTACCTCCCCACTCCCTCCCTGAGACATCATACAATTTTATATAGGTTCTAC
The DNA here is from genome assembly GCA_028658325.1 of Potorous gilbertii. Classification (NCBI taxonomy): domain Eukaryota; kingdom Metazoa; phylum Chordata; class Mammalia; order Diprotodontia; family Potoroidae; genus Potorous; species Potorous gilbertii. The sequence continues at coordinate 55,774,456 of CM053769.1, forward strand.
ACATACATTCCTATTAAACACATTTTCACCTTAGTCATGTTGCATAGAAGAATTAAAGTGAATGGAAGAAATCATAAAACAAAACATAATACAAAAGGAAATGGTCTGCTTCATTCTGCAATCGAATTCCATAGTTCTTTCTCTGGATGTG
>CM053769.1:55774706-55805596 GCA_028658325.1 Potorous gilbertii
TTTTAAGTCCTTGCATTGCAATGAAGTACTGAGTCTACCAGAAAAATTCCTCACACACTGTGGTTGTTGCTGTGTATAAAGTTCTCCTGGTTCTGCTTGTTTCACTCAGCATCAGTTCATATAAGTCCTTCCAGGCCTCTCTGAAGTCTTTTGGTTCATTGTTTCTCATAGCACAATAGCGTTTCATTACATTCATATACCACAACTTGTTCAACCATTCCCCAACTGATGGACATTCCCTTGATTTCCAGTTTTTGGCCATCACAAAGAGATCTCCTATAAATATTTTTGTACATGTGGGACATGTACATGTACTTTCTTTTCCACTTGTCCAGTTTTCCCAGTTAGATTTTGTGCTTCCTTTTCCATTTATCCAATTTTCCTTTTAAATTCTTCTGTGATTTCTTTTTTCCTGTTTTTAAGATCATTGTCCTGTTTTTTCTTCTATTTCTCTAATTTGACTTTTGAAATCCTTCTTCAGCTCTTCCAAGAATGTTCTTTGGGCTTCAGACCAGTTTATATTCCGTTCTAAAGTTTCAGATGGGAGCACAGTCTCAATGCTGACCTCTTTGGTATTCGTGTTTTGGTCCTTGTCCCCATAGAAATATTCTATGGTCTTTTCTTTTCTGCTTTGCTTATTACTCATGATGATGATCACCCTTTTCCTGTCTTTTGAAGTAGATCTCTGCTTCTAGGGCACAAGGGGCTCTGTCCCACAGTTCTTGTGCCTTGAACTTGAGGCTTTGTGTGTTGTGGCCTCTGGTTCTTTCAGCTAGAAGCTAAGATGCTGCTGCTTACCTGGTGCTGTGCTGACTGGTGTGAGAAAGCAGAGACCAAGTGAAGTCTTTTTGGGTTTCCCCAGATTTACCCTGGAGCTAGCTTGTTAAGTGTGGGGAAGGGGTGATCTGGCCAGAGAAGGTCTCCTCTGCTGAGCTGGAGCATAGGCAATCTCAGCAGTTGATGATCCTGGCTGCCCTAGCGTCTTCCACATTCCCCTGGGGTGATGAGGCATGCCTGGTGTTGGTGGTTGCCGACTAGAGCCCCTGGGGCTCAGGATCTCCTCCCAGTTTCCTGAGGTGGGGTTGTCTGGGATGGCTCTGGTCCTGCACTAATTCCCTTCCACCATAGCAAGAGGGACCCTCCTTAGTGATTTTCCTAGCCTCATGTGCTAAGAGTCTGTTTACCCCTTCTGCTGATCTCACTGATCCAGGATTTTCCTGGGGAAATATTTTATGGTTCTTTAAAGGTCAACAAGGGGAGAGAAAAAGAGCATTTGCCACCATTTTGGCTCCCAGAAGTTCAAGTAGGTGACTTATAGACATTTAATCTGCAGACTGATATCCTCAGGAGCAGCTACTGCAGATACCTGGGGCTCCATGGCTTTCACTTGCTTGGTTCTGCTGGATTCCTATCCTGGGCTGGTATGCCCTAGATTTCACAGTGTAGTGGCTGTCTTAGGCTGCCTGGGGCTTCTTGCTTGGCCCTGCAGCAGCAGGGGTGCACTGGTAAAACCTATGTGCTGTGTGCTTCTCCAGCCCTGAGAACAGATCCGTCCTATTGATCTTCCAGTCTGTCTTGGGTTGTGAATCTGCCACAATCTGTCTCCTATTGGATTCTGCCCCTCCAAATCAGGTCAGATTTCCTTTTTTAGAGGTATTTGAAGGAGTTTTTCTAAGAGTTTAGGTAAGTAGTTCCTTTCACTCCACTATCCTTGCTCTGCTTCTCGCCTCTTGTCTTTCCAAAAAGATTGTAGTGGTATAGTGAGAAATCATCCAGGTAGTTATGAGTGACTGTTCAGAGACAAAATGACATAGGAAATATATGTATTCACTCAAGACCTTTTGTATCTTTTCCCCTTTCTGAGCACAGGTCAGAAATCAGATTGCAGACTAGATTCTCAGAGAGCAGCTAACTACTTTTCCCCTCTGGATTATTGGGGCATCCCTGAAGGGCTGTAGTTTCTAATTCCATTACTCACAATCCCACTTGTACAGTTGATATCAATTAGCTTTTTAAAACGGACATTTACCAGATAGATTTACTTAAATGGATTTAGCAAGGACATATGTTATACAAACATTGCTCCCAAACTGTATGCTTACTACTTAGTGGGGAAAAAAGGGTCAGACTTAAAGGTAATGGAACAGGTCAAACCACTTCAGGTCACTTGATTGCTATGCTAGTTGCTTCTCAGACTCCCCTGTTATACTCCCAGATTTGGTGGTCTCTGCAAGTCACTTGCTAGTAAGGTTATCTCTGATGACTGTTCCAAGTTTTAGAAGCTCACAAGGTTGTACTCTAGTCAGTCCTATATATTCATTTACCTCAATTCAAGAAAGAATTAACACAAGAAAGCCAAAGGAAAAAGAGGAACCATGGACATTCACAAGGTGACTGAGTAGAGAAATGAGGGAGTGACTGTGTCCCTTCCCTCCACTGTCTTCCATGTTCAAAAGCTTTCCAGGAAAAAAAATACCAAAAAGCTGGAAGGAATGGCATAGCAATCCTTTAGCCAATTAGACTTCATCATACACGACACTTCTTGGTTGTCAAGGGTGATAAGAAGCACTTAAAAAATGGCAGAGCCAACTCTGAAGGTATCTTTCCTTCTAGAAGTAGGCGATGCCAAACTTCCATTTGCTTAACTGGAATTCTGACTGAGTAGGCTTCTAGGGGATTGAGTGGGATGCATAAAGATACTACCAAAAGAAAAAGAAGGATCTATCCCTGTATTTGCTGGATACTTTTGGATTGCCAGCTTGTCAGAGCAAAGATCAAAACTAGTACATAGGCATAAGCAATGGATGGTAAAATCAGCTTAAAGAAAGGTTGGTGGGAGACAAAATGAAACAAATTCATCCCTGTCTAGTTAAAAGATGAAAATGGAAGACAATAAATAGAAGAAAGAGGAAAAGCTATGTGGAAATGTTTCTAATAAGGTTTTTTCCACTATCAGTCAACAAGCATTTACCAAGTGCTTTCTGCATGCCAGGAGCTATAGAATAGGAGAGATAACATGTATAAAAATTGGTACAGAGGAAATAAATGTAGGGTAGGTAGAAGGTAGCTTTCGATAAGAAGGAACTATGAATTGGGGTGGAGGGCTAGATGTAATTTGAACAGATTAGGAAAGTTCTTCTAAAGGAGATGGAAGATCACCAAGAAGTAGGCCAGCATTACTGCACTGTGGAATGAATGGAGGGGAGTAATGGGTTAAAATTCTGGAAAGACAGAAAGGGGTCAGGTTGTGGGGAAAAGAAAAAGAAATTTAAATACCAAAAAGAAGACTTTATATTTGGCCCTACAGGGAATCATTGTAATTTAGGAGAGGATGAGGGTGGGAAGAATGACATAAGCAGACTTACACTTTAGGAAAATCACTTTGGTGACTGTATAGGGATTGGATTGCTGTGGAAAGAGATGTAAGATTTTCTTCTCCCACTGCTAATTTGGCTTCTGACTTTACGGATTTCACCACCATGCCTGAATGAAGATGGTAGATGTGTGAATAAAAAAGAAGGTGATGATGTGAGAGATGTAGAGAAAGAAATTATAAGATTTGGCAACTGAATGGATATATGGGGTGTATAAGAGAGAACTGTCAAGCTCAATACCAACCTTGTAAGTTCAGATGACTGGAAGGTTGGTACGGACAATAACTGCAAAACTAAGAAGAGGGATGAGTTGGGGAGAGGGGTTGAGGGAATCATAAGTTCTGTTTTGAACTTGCTGAGTTTGAGATGCCTATGGGAAATCTTTTTTTTAATACCTAGTGTGTAACTATTGATACAGGGCTGTTGATAAGACTAGGTCTGGATAAATAGAAATTGATTATTGAAAGCATCAGAGCTGACAGATCACTGAGTAAGAAAGTATGGAGTGAAAAGAAGGTTTGGCTCAGAGCCTTGGGGAACACTCACTTTTGGTGGATCTGAGAAGAGTGAAGATTCAGCAAAGTCTCATGAGGAGTGGTCAAATAGTCAAGAGAAGGAGAAAAAGAAAGCAGTCATGAAAACTCAAAGAAGAGAGAGTACTCAGAAAGTGAATATAGTCAGTGTCATTGAATTGTTGCAGATATAGCAAGAATGATAAAGATTGAGAAAAAGTCATTGAAATAACACACTCACACTTTAACATCACATTCCTAAATGTATTCATAGAGAAAAAAGAAATGGCACCAAATAGAACAAAGATGGGGAAAAGAGATGGCTTAGACTTAGTAGGCATAGAAGAGATATGTACTGGAGGGCCTAAAATTGTGGAGGTAATGAGGGATTGATTTATCAAGTACCTGAAGGAGGAGTAGATAGAATAGTCCTGGAGAAAAAAAAACAAAAAAAACAAAAGCAGAAACCAAAATCTGAGGCCTTAGAAATGCTCATAAAAATGAATACTCATACGTCAATAACTACAGGTTTATATGCTTATTTTCTCAACTACAAAATTTTTTTTATTACAGTAAGTTAAACAAGCACAGAGAGTATCCTTGGCTTCATGACTTTATTGGTAAGGAAGACTTAGGCTTTTACAGGCAATACTTCATAGTCAACTACATTTTTTGACATCATACAACTGACTGAAAAATGTGACAGATATAACATCCTACTGAGATTATAGTCAAATACAAAAAATTTTAATTTTATAGAGTAAAACACTACCTTAAGTGCTTATTTCTAATAAGGTACATCTCACATGTACATCAAAATTATTCAAAGTTACTTGAAAATAAAATAAATGAGGTATTATTTTTATAAGTCTTCTGATCACTTCTATCAGGCAAGGCATAAAACAGAGAAATAAGCACACTAATAGCTTTCACCACTGTCATGGAAGAGGATCAGCTCAGAATCCAAGTTGAAACTGGATTCTCTATGGATGGCAAGATATTCTGGGTGCTCTTTTTTCCCCAGTGATATTATTTTGGTTACTGGAAGCATTGTTGTTGTAGAAGATATCAATAACTACTCAAAAGGGTTTGGTCTAAGCATCTAGGCAGGAAAAATCAAATAAATGAAGAATGTCTCCTGTTCAGATTCTCTGACATGGTGTTAGACAACCTAGAAAATTCCTCCATCATTTTCTGTACCACAGACAGCACCTATAGAAGAACTGAGCATCTTAAACAGGAGAAAGAGAGAGGAGGAGATGCCTTGAGAAGGTGGATTTTGATCTGAGTCTTGAAGAAAGCCAGGGAAGCCAGAAGGAGAAGATGAGGAAGGCTAGCATGGGTCCAGACAGTGAGAAGGCATAGCAATGAGAGATTGAATGTTGTGCTCAAGGAAGGTCACTGTTGCTGGATCATAGAGTACATGGAGAGATGCTCAGAGACCCTTAAAATCATCTCCTCAAACTACTCATTTTATAGTTAAGTCTTGCCTTTGGCTATGTGACCTTGGATGAATCACTTCACAATTTTTCCAGTTCTCAATTTCACCCTCTATTATATAAGAAAATCAGATTCAATGATTATTAGTTTAGGTTCTTTCCAGTTTGAAATTTCTATTTTTCTATAATTCTTCCTCATAGTAACTCTGAACTGCTTTTTTAAAATTTTAATTCAATTTCCTAATTAAATTCAAACACTAAATTATCAGTGATTATAAACTGTATGTTAGATACTAGTTGTAATAAGGACTGGATCTATCTTTTACCATATTTCAGCAGTATAGGAAGCTCTCTAATGAGGAAACTCTTCTACAAAAACAAATTGGCACCTTCCCTACAGTCTTAGAGAATTGACTCAAAAACCAAGAGATTTTCACACTTGCCCAAGATTGCATAGCCTCTCACATTACCCACTGGAGAAGTTATGACATATTTTCTGCAGTTGGCTATTAAGAGATACTGAATCCAATGGGAGGTAGTATTGTGCAGTGGAAATAGTACTAAATTTAGTGACAAGTTTTGGGTTCTAAAGTCATCTTTCTTGGCCTCAGTTTCTTCCTCTGTTAAATGAGAGAATTGGATGATGTAACCTCTAAAATTACTTGTCACTCTAAATCCATGATTCTGCAATCCTAAAACACTCAGATACTAGATATCTAAACCATTTTTCTTCTTAGGGAGACATATTACTCCTTGGCCAGATGCACTGGCATTAATCAGAATTGATGGTTGTTGTACAAGTAAAGCAAGAATGTTTCTGCAAGGACAACAGAATTAAAATCTTAAAACGACAACAACACTCAAATATCTTTCAGTAGAAAAGAGAATTTAAGCAAGTTATGAGTTTATTACACAAACTGCCACTGAGATATTAATTTCTACCAACTTGCATCAAAAAGAAAGACCCACTTCGATGGCACTGAAATAATAACAGGAACATTTTTGACGCATAGGCTTAATGATTTCTTAGTAATGTACAAAATGAGGAATGAGAAAGAGGGCAAATGTCTGTCATGTCACTGATGAAGGCACAGAAATGTAGCAGATATGAAATGATGCGAAAGCATTGAATTTCTCTCCTATAATGGGCAATACAAAGCAATTAGCCAGCCACAGGTTCCAGTTTGGAGTTCACCTATTTCAGCAACTGCTGCCAAGATCTTCATGGATAATTTAGTGCCTTGCTCATAAAACGGATGAATGGTATTTTCATTATGGTTTAGAAATAAGATTTACAAAAAAAGAAAAATAAAATACCTCCAGCTTTCCATGTGGACAGTTGCCAAGGAACATTATGCTTCATATGAGGGAAAGATTAGAAAAGAGCAGTTGAATAAAACCTAAAAGATGATCTCTCATAAATAGTCCTTCCTTCTGACTATGACTCTCTTTCCAAGTTTTCTTCTGTAAGGAAGGGATAGCTCTTCTTTTCTTTAAGTTTTTACTAAATAAATATTGATCTCAACTTGTAAAATATTCTTATTTATAAACAATATCTATCTATTTGCATGTAAAAATCCATTGAAGAGACATTTTTATCACCCTTGGTAAAACTTGTCTGTTATTGTCACGGTTGTTATAAAGAACTTTTCTATTTTACATACTCATCAGGGATTACACTGGAACAAATTCCCTAACCCTACACAGCAGTAAGTATGGATGGGTCTTAATTGAATGTTCAGCAACAGCTGTTACCGATACCACTCTAACATTACACAGGACTCCAGGATAACTCCATGCTCTCTCTGACTCTTAGAAAGCTGGCTAGCTCTCTTCTTATAGCCCCTATCTTGTTGTGGATAGCAGCACTTAACTCCTTAGTGGGTTTGATTTGTAACAAGTCAGAATACTGATTTATCTAGTCACGTCAGAGCTGGGTTCAGTTCTCATTCTACTTAAACTCCTTCCCTTTTAACATGAATGTGTTCCACTTACAAATCATATATTCTAAAATATAATCAAAACTGTGAATATCTATATCTCTATGTATATATCTTTTTGCTTTTCAAAACAGTTAATATCAGCTTATCTACCATGAGGTTCCCTAGTCCATTGCACATCTAGTACTTGCTGGAGTCAAGGAGGGCAAGCAATCTTCTAAAGTCAGATGCTCCTTTTGGACTGAGGAAGGATTGGCAAAGGGAAAGATTTCAAACTCAAACTCTATAATTCTGTGATGAGGAATTTTATCTATTCTCATCTCTGCCTCTTAGAATTCCCATGTTCCTTCAAGGCTGAACTTATATCCAACCCCCAATAAAGCTTTTTCCTAATTCCATCCTAGTTGTTACCACAGTCCCCTCTCCATTCCCTCAATCTTTTTGTGTTTACTTCTCTGTTTACTTGTTTGGGTTTTACATGCTCCTGAAAGTTCCTTTCTGTCTTTTGTCTTCATGTCCTAAAGCCTAGCACAATACACAATACCACAGAGCAGACTGTAATGGAATTTGAAGATCTTCCCTGCCTCTTAATAGAGCCATGTGACCTGCTTTGAGTTTTGGCCCAACCCACAGCCTGAGTCACATGGAGGGGATAGTGGGAGGAGCTTGCTGAATGGGTAGAGCTGAGAGAGAAGCAGAGCTGAGTGAGAAAGAGCAGGCAGAGCAGAGATCAGAACAGCTAACTTGAGTGAAAAAGGGAGTGATTTTTGTCTAAGTGGGGAGATCTGATGAAGGGAAGGCTTGAGGGATGGCCATGCTCCCTGCATCCATAATCTATATAGCTTTCTTGATTACTTGATGGGCTTGACTTTCTGGTATTTGAATAAATGTCTGGTTTCATCTTTGAGGAAGAAAGTTTATATTTTGTGAATTTACCCTGGAAATAAACATGCATATCCATAATGGCTCCTGTGAGTATCACATTGGCATTACAAATATGATGAGGATGTGATCCCAAAATGTTAGACCTCTACTTAGAGACAGGAAGAGTCTAGGGAAAGAAATCGGTATCCTGGGATGAGAGGATTTACCTTGTTCCTCCCTGGTGAGAGAATGGGCTAAAAGCACAGGACTTTGTGAAAACTGCGAACTAAGGCTACACAAGTGAGAACCCAGAGATTTGGAAAGATATTTGCAAAGAATACCAATAGAACTAGGGAAAGAAATGGCAGGGATATTCAGAAGAGGATGGGCATTGTTTTTTATTATTATTTTATTTGTTTGTAGTGTTCTACAATCACTTCCATGTAACTTAGATTTTTCCCCCTTCCTCCCTGAGATGGCATACAATTTTATATAGGTTCTAAACACACATTCCTATTAAATACATTTTCACCTTAGTCATGTTGCATAGAAGAATTAAAATACATGGGACAAATCATAAAACAAGCCAAAACATAATACAAAAGAAAATGATCTGCTATGTTCTGTGATTGAATTCCATAATTCTTTCTCTGGATGTGGAAGGCATTTTGCCTTAAGACACATTGCGAATTTTTTAAGTCCTTGCACTGAAATGAAATGCTAAGTCCACCAGAAAAAATCCTCACACATTGTGGTTGTTGCTGTGTATAAAGTTCTCCTGGTTCTATTCCTTTTGCTCAGCATCAGTTCGTGTAAGTCTATTTAGGCCTCTCTGAAGTCTTCCTGTTCATCATTTCTTATGGTACAATTGTATTTCATTACATTCATATACCACAATTTAAAAGGGCAGCTAGGTGGTACAGTGAATAGAGCACCAGTGCGGGAGTCAGGAGGACCTCAGGCTCTTGACACTCAGTAGCTATGTGACCTCGGGCAAGTCACTTAACCCCAATTGCCTCATCCTGGATCATCTCCAGTCATCCTGATGAGTATCTGGTCACTGGATTCAGATGGCTCTGGAGGAGAAGTGAGGCTGGTGACCTGCACAGCCCTCCCTCACTCAAAAAAAAAGTTAAGTGCAAATCATGTCATTATTTCTCTGATGGCATGGTCTTCTTCAGCAATGCAGGATGAACACACACACCACAATTTATTCAGACATTTCCCAATTGATGGGTATCCCCTTGATTTCCAGTTTTTAGCCACCACAAAGAGTGCTGCTATAAATACTTTTGTACATGTGGGACCCTTTTCAATTTTTTATGATCTCCTGGGGATAAAGTCCTAGAAAGAGTATTGCTGGGTCAAAGGGTGTGCACTTTTTTGCAGCCCTTTGGGCATAGTTCCAAATTGCTCTCCAGAACAACTGGATCACCTCACAGCCCCACCAACTCTCCCACAGCTTCTCCAACATTTGCCGTCATCCTGTTTTGTCGTATTAGCCAATATGATAGGTATGATGTGCTATCTCAGAGTTGTTTTGATTTGCATCTTTCTAGTCAGTAGTGATTTAGAGCATTTTTTTCATATGACTATAGATAGCTTCGATTTCATCCTCTGAAAACTGCCTGTTCACATCCTATGACCATTTATCAATTAGGGAATGACTTGTATTCTTGTACATTTGACTCAGTTCTCTATACATTTTAGAAATGAGGTTTTTATCACAAACACTAGTTGTAAAAATTCTTTCTTAGTTTTCTACTTCCCTACTAATCTTGGTTGCACTGGATTTGTTTGTGCAAAATCTTTTCAATTTAATGTAATCAAAATTATCTATCTTGCGTTTCATGATGTTTTCTGTCTCTTGTTTAGTCAAAAATTCTTCCCTTCCCCATAAATCTGATAAATACACTATTCCTTGCTTCAGTAATTTTTGTATAGAATCAAGCTTAATACCTAGATCATGTACCTATTTGGACTTTATTCTTGTGTACAGTGTCAGACGTTGATCTATGCCTAGTTTCCACCACACAGTTATCCAGTTTTCCCAGAAGTTTTTGTTTAACAGTGAGTTCTTATCCCAGAAGCTGGGTTCCTTGGGCTTATCAAACAGTGGATTTCTGCATTCATTGACAACTTTGTCTTGAGTATCTAACATATTCCATTGGTCTGCCCTCCTATTTCTTAACCAGTACCAAGTGGTTTTGATAATTGCTGCTTTATTATACAATTTGAGATCTGGCAGAGCTAGGCAACCTTCCCTAGAATTTCTTTTCATTGGTTCCCTTGATATTCTGGACCATTTGTTCTTCCAGATGAATTTTGATATGATTTTTTTCTAGCTCTATAAAATAGTTACCTGGTAGTTTGATTGATATGGTACTGAACAAGTAAATTAATTCAGGTGGAACTGTCACTTTTATTATATCAGTTTGGCCTACCCATGAGCAACTGATGTTTTTCTACTTACGTAGATCTGACTTTATTTGTGGGAAAAGTGCTTTGTAATTTTGTTCATATAGTCCCTGGGCTTGTTTTGGCAGGTAGACTTCCAAATATTTTATAGTGTCTACCTTAGCTTTAATTGGAATTTCTCTTTCTATCTCTTCCTGTTGGACTTTGTTAGTAATATATAGAAATGCAGAAGATTTGTGTGGGTTTATTTTGTAATCTGAAACTTTGCCAAACTTGTTTATTATTTCAAGTAGTTTTTTACTTGATTCTCTGGGATTCTCTAAGTATATCATCATATCATCTGCAAAGAGTGATAACTTAGTTTCTTCTTTGCCTATTCTAATTCTTTCAATTTCTTTTTCTTCTTTTACTGATATGGCTAATATTTCAAGTACCTTATTGAATAATAGTGGTGATAATGTACATCCTTGTTTCATCCCTGATCTTATTGGAAATGTATCTGTCTTATTCCCATTGCATGTAATGCTTGCTGAAGGTTTTAGGCAGATACTGCTTATTATTTCATGAAAAGTTCCATTTATTCCTATGTTCTTTAGTGAAAAAAATGAAAAATATTGAAAAATAGGAATGGGTGTTGTATTTTGTCAAAAGTTTTTTCTGTATCTCTTGAGATAATCATGTGGTTTCTGTTAATTTTGTTGTTGATACAATCTAAAATGTTAATAGTTTTCCTAATATTGAACCAGCCCTGCATTCCTGGTATAAATTCTACCTGATCATAATGTACTATTCTCATGTTAAGTTGCTGTACTCTTTTTGCTAAAATCTTATTTAAAATTTTTGCATCTATATTCATTAGAGAAATTGGTCTACGATTTTCTTTCTCTGTTTTGGCTATTCCTGTTTTAGGAATCAAAACCATATTTGTATCATAAAAAGAATTTTAGAGGACTTCCCTAATTTTCTCAGATTGTCTATATAGAATTGGAATTAACTGTTCTTTAAATGTTTGATAGAATTCACTTGTGAATCCATCTGGCCCTGGAGATTTTTTTGTAGGGAGGTCATTGATGGCTTGTTCAGTTTCTTTTTTCTGAAATGGGGTTATTTAAGCATTCAACTTCCTCTTCTGTTAATCTGGACAATTTATATCTTTAAAAATAATCATCCATCTCATTTTGATTGCCGAATTTATGGGCATACATTTGGGCAAAGTAATTGCTAATTACTGTTTTAATTTCTTCCTCATTGGAGTTGAGTTCACCCTTTTCATTTTTGATATTGATAATTTGGTTTTCTTCTTTCTTTTTTTCAAAATCAAATTGACCGAAGGTTTATCAATTTTATTGTTTTTTTTTCATGAAACCAACTCCCAGTTTTATTTATTAGTTCAATAGTTTTCTTAGTTTCAATTTTATTAATCTCTCCTTTGATTATAATTTGGTATTTCCTTGGGGATTTTCAATTTGTTATTTTTTACACTTTTTCAGCTGAATGCCTAATTTATTGCTCTCCTCTTTCTCTATTTTATTCATGTAGTTACTCAAAGATATAAAAACTTCCCCTAAGAACTGCTTTTGCAGTATGCCATAAAATTTGGTAGGTTGTCTCATTACTGTCATTCTTTTGAATGAGGTTGTTGAGTGTTTCAATAATTTTCTGTTTAACCCACTCATTCTTTAGGATTAGATTGTTTAGTTTCCAATTAGCTTTTGGTTTATGTTTCCATGGCCTTTGATTACATATAATTTTTATTGCATTATGATCTGAGAAGGATGTATTGACTATCTCTGCCTTTCTCCACTGGATTGTGAGGTTTTTATGCCCTAGTACATGGTCAATTTTTGTATATGTTCCATGTACTACTGAGAAAAAGGTATCTTTCTATCCCCATTCAGTTTTCTCCAGAGATCTATTATATCTACCTTATCCAGAGTTCTATTCACTTCCTTCACTTTTTTCTTGTTTATTTTGAGGTTAGATTTATCAAGTTCAGAGAGAGGGAAATTGAGGTCCTCCACTAGTATAGTTTTGTTGTCTATTTCTTCCTGTAACTCTCTTAACTTCTCCTCTAAGAATCTGGATGCTATACCACTTGGAGCATATATGTTTAGTAATGAAATTGCTTCATTGTCCATGGTTCCTTTCAGCAGGATATAGTTTCCTTCCTTATCTCTTTTGATTAGATCTATTTCTACTTTTACTCTGTCTGAGATTAGGATTTTTACCTCAAATGAAGTTCAATATATTCTGCTCCAACCTTTTCCCTTTATCCTATCTGTATCTCCCCTTTTCAAATGTGTTTCTTGTAAACAACATATTGTTGGCTTATGATTTTTAATCTATTCTGCTATCAGTCTCCATTTTATGGGAGAGTTCATCCCATTCACATTTACAGTTATGATTACTATCTATATCTTTCCCTCCATCCCCTTTCCCCTTGTTTATGTTTTTAGTTCTCCCTTCTCCCTTCCCCTCTGCAATAGTTTTAATTTTTGACCATTATCTCCCTCAGTCTTCCCTCCTTTCTTTCTGCTCCTCTCCCTTTTAATCCCCTTTTCCCTTACAACTTTTCCCTCCTTTTTAGCCTCCCCTCCCTTTTCTTTCCCCCTACCCCTTTCTGGAGGTGAACAGTAGATTCTTTTGATGATTATTTTGCCCTCTGGGTCTAGGACTTCTGGGCAATTTCCCTTGAGATTTCCTGGATGATATTGCCCAGGCTCTTTTATTCATCATGGCTTTCTGGTAGACCCATATTCCTTGGATTTTTCTCTCCTGGATATATTTTCCAGGTCAGTTGTTTTTTCAATCAGATATTTTACATTTTCTTCTATCTTTTCATTCTTTAGATTGTGTTTGACTGATTCTTGATGTCTCGTAGATTCATTAGCTTCTATTTGTCCAATTCTATTTTTTATCAAATTCTTTTCTTCAGTTGACTTTTGTATCTCTTTTTCCATCTGTCCAATTGTTCCTTATAAGGAGTTATTTTCACCAGTTAGGCTTTGTATTTCCTTCTTCATTTGTCCAATTTTCCTTTTTAAAGAGCTGTTCTCTTCAGTGAATCCTTTTTTCATATTTTTAAAATCATTGGCCAGTTTTTCTTCTATTTCTCTAATTTTTATTTTAAAATCCTTCCTGAGCTCTTCCAAGAAGACTGTTTTGTTTCAGACCATTTCACATTTCCTTCTGAAGTTTCAGATGACAGTACCGTCTCTAATGGTATTTTTGTTTTGGTCTTTGTCCCCATGGAAAGATTCTATGGTCTTTTCTTTTCTGTTTTGCTTAGTAACCTTTTTCCTGACGTTTAAGGTAGATCTTTGCATCTGTGGCACAGGGAGCTCTGTCCCACAGTTCTTGTGCCTAAAACTTGAGGCTTTGTGTGTTGTGGCCTGTGGTTCTTTCAGTTAGAAACTAAAATGCTGCAGTTTACTTGGTGCTGAGCTGACTGGTGTTTGAAAGCAGAGGCCAGTTATGTCTTTTTGGGTTTCCCTGGAGCCACCTTGTTAAGTGTGGGGGAGGGGTGGTCTTGACACCAGAGGTTCCTCTGCTAAGCTAGAGCATTGGTAAGCTCAGCTTTCCACACTAATGTCTTCCCAGTTCCACTAGGGTGCTGAGGCATGGCTGGGGTCCTAGTGTTGGCAGTTGCTGGCTTCACCCCTTGATTCAGGATTTTCTCCTAGCTTGTTGAGGTGGGGCTGTTTGGGACAGCTCTGATCCTGCACTGGGTGCCTTCAGCCACAGCAAGAGGAACCCTTCCTAGCAATCTTTCTAGTCTCCCAGACTGAGAGTCTGTTTACCTCTTCTGCTGATCCCAGTGTTCCAGGGATTTTCCCAGGGAGATATTCTCTGTGCTCATCAAGATTAACAAGGGGAGAGAGATAGAAATTACTGATCACTCTGCCATTTTGGCTCCCAGAACTGGAAATCAAGGATGGGAATTATTAACAAACTATTGTATTATATGTAAAAGTAGAGACAAATTGCTGGAGGAAAAAGGTTCTGTTGAAAAAGGGGTTAGCTGATTTTCAAGAGAAGCTTTCTATGCTAGAGGGTCCAAACTTTCCTTTAGAAGAACAAGCTAAAAAGTATCAGGTGGTAACAGAAAAGACAGTTGTGAGAGGGACTCAGAAAAAAGAAGTAGGGGAAAATTAACAACAGGAAAGTAGATGCAACCCTTGCATCTTCAGGGTCTGATTGGGACCCAGACACCTGGGAGGAAATTCATGGAAAGAAAATGAAACAAATGTAGATGATGAGACTTCTAGGAATATGAATGCATGTCCCATGCTACAAAGGAAGCAGGAGAACCAGGGGGACCATACAGTGTGTAAGGAAGTAACTGAGAATTTTATTCAGCAGGAAGTCACTGATATTTTAAGTTGATTCACCCCTAAAAAATGGAAGAATCATTAGTATATTAGATAGTGAGAATTTATGACAAAGGGGTTGGAGGAGTAAGGATAGATAACATAGATTGTTTGAAATTTATAGGTATTAGAATTCTTTTGTACAACAAGCCTTTAGGAATTATCATATTCAAGGAGATAACAGTGGAACTAATCTGTTAGCTCTAACTGCTGAGGGATGCCACAAGGAGTATCCCACTGACTGTGTGGCTTAGTGGAGATAGACCCTGGTATTCCCTTAGAGACTGTATGAGAAAGTTAAAAAAGAGGTAATAAAAACTTCAATAATGGTTAGAGATGTCAAGGCTTATCATAGTACCTCCTTAACAGTTCCTCAGAAAAATATAAGCACCTAGTTCTAACTCTACTATTTGGGGAAATAGGGTACCTGCTTTCAGAGATTTTGGATAAGATTTAACAGTTAAGTGACTTAGGTAAATGGGAAAAAGATAAATTCCCTCAAGAGAGAAGAGCAAATAGCCAGTGGATCCAAAGTCAGAATAGATTAAGAAGGAGAAAAATGTTTATTGCTTTATTAAGAGGAGGGATAGATTTTGGAAGAACAGATGCTATTCAAACTAATAAGCTATATAAGATATACTGAGAAAAGGGATTTCATATTAGACAGAATAGGGAACTAAGAACTGCCCCTACAGATCCTCCTGAATCATTGTATCCAAGTTTGTTACACCGTCAGGGAGAATAGGAAATTTGCTAAACCCCAGCACAGTTTAAAGAAGTACACAGACAGGATTACAGACCCCATATCAGTTTAACCATATACTGGAAAAATGGATCAAGTACTACTGTAACTAGGGCATTAATAGATACTAGGGAAGTATCTGGAAACTGCAGTAAGGAAGATGGGAATTAGTGAAGTTCCAGTGGGTTTATGGACTCCAGAAGCTGGCTGACACTATATTTACCATGCTTCTGATTATTGTTTCCTTATTCTTTTTGGCCTTTGTTTGTTTAGATTTGATTCTGCAGGCTTAGTGCCCTCTACTTGTAGATGACTGACTGCTTAAGTTAGATGTCACCCTCTGCCTAAGACTATAATATGTCAACCCTGGATTTGGCATTGACCAAGCTCCAGATACTGGCTAAAGAACTGACCCCTTGAATGGGACCTCAAGGAAGGGATAGCTCTACATCCTGTTTTAGTGGGACGTGGTGATAGAAGAAAAGACTTTTTCTCCTTACCCCAAGGGATTTTGGGTCTCACTCATTTGAGAGGGGAATAATGGGGTGCTTGTGCTCAAGTCTTTACCCTGAGATATTATTTTATGTGTTTATTTTGTACTACCCCTATTATATTGTTGTGAAGCTATGTTGATACCAGTTACCCCTAAACTCCCATTCAGCTATTAATGGACATGAAAGATCTTGGGGCCGAATATAATGTTAAGGGAATTTGAAGATCTTCTCTGCTCCTTAATAGGCCCATGTGACCTGCTTTGAGCTTTGGCCCAGCCCACAGCCTGAGTCACATGGAGCTAATGGTGGGAGGAGCTTACCGAATGGGTGGAGCAGGAAGGGTGGACCTGAGAGAGAAGCAGAGCTGAGTGAGAGTAAGGCAGAGCTGAGAAAGATAACAGGAAAAGCATAGCAAAGCAGCTAGCTTGAGAGAAAGATGGAGTGAGTTTGCCTAAGGGAGCTTGTTTGTGGGGACGCCTGATGGAGGGAAGATTTGGGGGATGACTGTGCTCCCTGCATTGATTATGTGTATAGATTTTTGGTTACTATGATGGATCTGGCTTTCTGGGGTTTGAATAAATGTTGTTTGGTGGCTTTAGTGTTGGAAGGAGTACTCATACAAGGGCAATCACAGATTCTTGGATAACTGTCTCAAAATTTTGCAAATTTGCCCTGAAAATATCCATGCATATCCATAGAGGCTGCTGAAGGTATTGCATTGGTGTTACACAGACACTTAATAAATGCCAGTTGAATTGCTTCAAAATTCATTGGCATTAACTTCATTGAAAAGGATGTCAGCCTAATATTGATGGCTAGAAGGATTGGGTAAAGTTTCAGGAATGAAAGTAACCACCATTAGTGCCATATGGGTAATAATAGGCATGCATGCTTAGATATGGAAGGTCTAGCATAGCATATGCTCAAAGGGAGCATAGTGAAAGGAGGTTGTATTGGACATGTAAGTTCAGGTCATTTTATCACATTCATATGCTCAGAGAACTTACTGTTTCAGAACATTAGAGATGGAAGTAACTTTAGAGATCATACAGGATATCATTTTTACATGAGGAAACATATGCCCAATGAAGTTGCTAGTTGTCAAAGATCAACCAAGTCATCAATGGCAAAGTCAAATCTTGAATTTATGTCTCCTGACCCCAATCCAAAGTGAGATATTATCTCAATATTTCAAAACCAAAGGGGAAAATTGTCTAAAATATACAGATAACTGAAGATACAAAAAAAGGTTCTGCCCCAAGAAGAAATTTCTACTAAATCTTACTCTGATGCCTTTAGAGGTGTTCTTGGGTATCTAAAGGTAAGGCCAGGGAAGCATAAGTTCTGGTAGGATTTATCAAGCTGGATAGAGTGACTAACCTACTTATTGTTAGAGTCTCATATCCTGTAGGTAGGCTGCTCAGTGATGATCTTGTTTTGTTTTGTTTTGGGCTCAGGAATTTGAATACTGTCTACAAGACAAGTGGGTCTTTGGTGTTGAAAGGGTGTTGGAAGAGTACCCATACAAGGGCAATCACAGATCCTTGTATAATTGCCTCAAATCTCCCCACTACCATATTTGACTATCATGGAGTCATGGACCATTAGGCATAAAAGGGGGACCATCAGATCAAATTTTCTCATTTTACGATAAAAAAACCCAAGACCCAGAGTGATGATGTGATTTGTCCAAAATCACCCAGTCAGCCAGTTGACAGAGCTGGGACTCAGATACAAGTCTCTCAACTCTAGATGCAGTGCTCTTTGCTTTACACTATAGATCTTCCCTTCATGTGAAAGATAATTCAACCACTTTATCCTTTGTATCTACTAATATCAGACTTATTCCTCATTCAACTAATTGAGCTTCCCTGGGTAGTTCAACCAGTGGGATAATTCCTTTTCACTTATTCCAAATGGTCCTCTGCGTTTTGGAAAATGCATTCAGTGGAAGGAAATAATTGAACCCAGTGAATTTCCACTTGGTAACTTAGGCTCTTTCTCCTTGCAGTAGAATTTAAGCTCCTTGATGGCAGATTCTGTTTCTTTTTTGTTTATGTGTCCCCACTACCTAGAAGAGCATCTAGTCCACAGTAGTTATTTAATAAACATTTTCTGAATTAAGTGGCTCCCTCTTAGAATTAATATTTACTACTTTATTCCAGATAGGTTTTTCATGATTTATTTTTAACTGTAGCTATAAATGACTTTTTTCCTTGTTTCTTGGTTAATGAATACCATAGCCTTTTCTTCAAATTTAGTAGCACTGATTATACTGTTCATGAAAAGTTCAGAGTCTACAGCAAAACCGAGGTAGGACTAATATGGCCTTTCTTTATCAAAGCACCTCAGCAATACATCTATTCTGTTTTTCTTCTCTTTGAGCCCACAGACCTCCTTAGTCACCTTTTACCTTAACTCTCAGTAATTTTCTGAGACTCTGCTTCTGTCACAGTTGACAGTTTAGGTAAACTGAGCCTGTCTCAAGTGAACAAATATGTTTAAATGGATGATCATTTACCATGAATACTCAGTTAAATCAAAGAAAAAAAGTGAAAAAAAAATCATGTGTTTCTTCATTTTATTATGACTGGGGACCCTTTTGGAAGGCTGGAAAAGGTCCTGGCAACCTGTATTCTTGTGCCTGGGATAGTTTTGTTTACCTTAAATCAATTATCAAATGCAAACAGATCCATTCTTAAGCCTATATCTCTCTCTCCCTCTCCCCCCACCTCTCTCTGTGCATAAGGACAGTAGTCTAGAATTATGGTTTCATTAGTATAAGGAATTCCTGATGTGGAAATATTCATCCAGAAATGCAACTCAACACCTCATCTAGATATTGGAGAATTACCTAGGATGCTGGGGTGGGGTGACCTATCTAGGGCAGCTCAGGGACAAGTTTGAACTCAAGTCCTCCTGACTTCAAGGTCAGTCCTCCATCTTCTATACCACATTGTATCTCTTACCAGCAGGTAGGTGGGCAACAAACATTTATTAAGCATTTACCATGTTTCAGAAATAGTGCCTTTGGGAGGGAAAGAAGGAATAATTGAATAAAAAAAATTTACAAAACACCATGTGCTTATCTCTAAGCTAAGCTCTGGGGATAAAAATACAATAAATAAAGACAGTGGGTGGCCTCAGGGAGCTTACATTCTAATGGGAGAGATAACCCACATGGGTCTGGAAAGTTATAGTAATGTTGAGTAAAACCTTAAAGAAATAGATTCTTTCTTCTGCTAACAATGGAAGAGTTGATTTGATTATGGTTCCATAAGTGGAGGGGAAATGAGTGGGACAGAATAAAAAGGGTATAAAATGTATGGCAAGGTTACTAGTGAGGTTGTGAAAAAAGTAACTAAGGCATAGGGAGTGAAGTAGAACAAAAAGGAGGTTGGCTGGGAATAGTTAATCACCTGAGGGTCACCCTATCAGGGCAGTGAGGCTTCATCATGGAAGTACCAGAGATGAACATGGCTAAAAACCTCCAGTATCTGATTCCTGGTCCAGTTAGCAACAGCTTAGGTTTCAGTCAGTTTCCATGGCTGTAAGGTATTCTTCTTCTTAAGAGGTGAGTACTTTAGGAAAAGAGGATCCATGCTACCATTTTCCCCAAGGAAGGAACTAACTTCTCTGAGCTTGGAAGAGCTGGTAAGAATTCCATCCACAAGGAAAAGTGAGTTACACTTACTTCTAAGTGTAATTAAATTGGTGCAATTAAAGAAAAGTCTGAAAAGGTAAAGAGAGGAACAATTTCTGTCCAGGGATTGGGTGAGGATTTATGATGAGAAATGCTTAACATGTGAGGTGCCATCCCTGGAATAGATTTTTTAATCAACAACAGTTCTCATTTAGTGAAAGAGTGAGCCAATGAGTAGACTAATACTACTGATTAACATTGTGGTCCATTCATCTGCTTAAGTTGTCTCAAAATTTCAGCCACTAGTGAGGGATTAATATTGATTTCTAGACTGTCTTAGTTAAATATCTGACAAACTGTAGTCTTATTCTCCAATATAACACTCTTTCTTTCCCCAACTCCACCATTGTTGCTGCTATGAAAACAAAACCCATCTATTACTTCATCAATCATGCCTGGTAAATGAATCAAAAAGAAGGAGAGGATTCATTATCTTTAACCATCAGTGCTCAAAAAGAGCCATTTCCTCTCCTTAGTTTGGTCCAACTGGGAATCCTGGAGCAATTAATTAAAAATTAGAGTACATAACAGTGTTTTTGTTGTTAAGAAAACAAGAGCTGTCTTTAGAAAAGTACTTAGACAAAAGAGGCTTTAAAGTTTTGTATTTTGACAGTTAAATAAATATGCTATTAATTTGGACATTTTAGTACACAACCTGCTCATATCAGTTGTGTCAGTAGACCTGAGTTTTTGTCTCAGTTGTGCCACTGACTTGCTGTGTGACTAGGAGCAAATCATTTACCCAAATGGGAATATTTGCTGTTGTAAATATTCTCACCTCTTCAGTTTTCCCTTTTATACATTTATTTGTGTACATGTAGAATATAAGGTCTCTTCCAGCTCTAGATCAATGATTCTACAGGAACGCTATGCATAAATTGAAGTTATTGCTATTATACTGTTCAGTATTTTCTTGGTACCTAAAGCAGAAGGCTTTAAAGGAACACTGATTAAAATGCTCTATGTAGATCTTCCTATATCAATTATTATGACAGGGTCAGTCTTGTTCATAGACGTTATTTTGTCTATATTGTTTGGGAATACTAGAACCTCACTCATTGGAAGAAAATCTCTTTGCACCATACCTCCTGGAAACACATGGGTTTCAGGGTTTATAGCATGATGATATTAAGGAATTCTGATTAAATAGACAAGCTTTCAGTGCAAATTGATTAAAAGACTAGGGAATCTCATCAAGCAGATTGGGAAGAGAGAGATGATAAAACATGGCAGCTACATCTAGAACATATCAGGATCAATGACTGCATCAGAGAGAGAAATAGTGAAATCTACAATGGCAGTTGTAGTTGTCATACCAAAGAGCCAGGCCTCCAAGATTGCCTCTACAATGAGTTTCCTTAATATATTTCTTTCCATGAATAAACTGATGTGTACCTCTCCTGCTGAGTTAGGAAAAGAGAAGGGTTAATTGGAAGCTGAGGCTGGCATTTCTAGGATGCATGCTGAGGGTAGATGTTGTTTGGAAATGGATGCTGTGAGCATTTAATACCCAAGTAAATTCCTTGTTATGAACTTTCAGTTCTGTTTCATTAAATGTCTTTTGATTTGAATTCACATGTCATATACCTTGGTATATTATACAAGTATAAGTTAATGGAGGCTCAGAGTTGTGAATCTGAATAGAGGACTACACCAGAACAAACTGGTGTAGCTTAGAAAAGGCTTACAACAAGAGGACTGAGCAACGTTAAAAGTTTAATTCAGACCTGATTCTAACTTGTCATTAAAAACAAACAAAATGAGATACACACTGATTTAAAATCACTTTCTCAAAAGTTAGAATGGAAATTTGTTTGGTATTATTTTTATATATTATGAAAATGCATTCCTCTAGAATGCATAAGCACATGTGAAGGATGCGTATAGAGAGGATTCTTTTTCAGATAGAAGTTGAACAAGATGACTTCTGAGATTCTACAATTCTGAGTCATTCATGAAACTGCTTTCCCAATATCTATAGTCAGATAAAATAGGACTCCCATTGAATGCTTTCCACTTCTGAATCTTTGGGGGAAGTCTATGAATTTTGGAAATAAATAGGTCATTATAGATGGAAACGAAAGAAGCGCTGTTGATTTAGCTTTCCTCTGCCTTGGCTCCGGCTAGAGACTCATTGAGAAACATTTGGGCAAAGGTTCAAAAGAGTTATTTCTAAGCTTACTTTTTATTCCTATCCTAACAAATCATTAACAGTTGGCTGTCTGGTGCTCTTTCAACTTAACTCCTTGTTGGCACCAGTTACACAGTAGTTCTTTAGATGCTTTTTCTTCTACTCTCCTATTAGTTTTGAGACTTTTGAGAATAGTGTATCTTGAATTGATTCATTCAAGTCAAGTCAAATCAACAAGTATTTATTCAAAATCTATTGCGCATAAACTAGGGATATAAAAAAGACAAAAAATCCAATCCCTGCCTTAATGAACTCATACAGTCTAATGGATAGATTCCTTCATGCAGATACCAATTTGCATCAGTGAGAGAGTTCCTAAATTAGGAATAGGAACTATTTGCAAATCCAGAGCTCCCACAGTTCCTCAAGGGGGAAATTGTTTTTCAATATTAACTCTGTTATTCAATGTTAGTTAATAACACTTTTTTGGAGGCTAGGTTTTGGTAACTTCATCCATTTGTAACTGTGCTAAACCCAGAAGTAAAATGATAATGCTAATAGTAACAATGAAAAGAATGAATTTCTGAGATGTGAACAGTGATAAAAGATAATTAGGTGTCATCGAAAGAACATTGGCTCCAACTCTGCCATTTAACTATCTGTGTGATTTTAACCAGGTCACATAATAGGCGTCAGTATCATCATCTTTATAAAGGGTTAGACCGCAGTGTGGTCTCTAAGGAACTTTCTGTTTCTATGACCCTATGACAGTGATGATGGTGATGGTGATGGTGGTGGTAATGGTGATGAGGATGGTGATGATACTTATATCTTTTACAATCCAGAAGTACTTTTTCTGGTTATGTAACAGTAATTAAAAGTCAGATCACAGGGTTTCACTCAACCTTAAAAAATTCCCTAACTAGATGCACTTGAGAAGAGATACTAGGTTCAACTTGAAATATTTGTGTTGTCAATTTTGAAATGATCGCTTCAACATGCTTTTAAACAGCATAAGTTCTTTCTGACTCACCCTGAATACTATGATTAAAATTGGACAGTAAGATTTCATCTGGAATAGACTTAAGTCCATTATGACTCTAATTTCAAGGGCTTTGGCCATGGTTACAAACTTGTGCCATCAGCTTGTTTTAAATATTAGTTGAAGTTTCAAGAAGTGTATGGCATAAATAGTTGCTATATCTACATGGACACCACTGAATTGCAATTTTCTTAACCTATTGTTTTTCTCCCTCTCACTTCTTCTCTTCTTAAAGATTTTTAAAGGAAAAGTGTTCTCAACTTATTTTTAGCTATAACATTATGTTGGTTACAATTTTTCCCATACCATAATTGTACTATGACTTAAATAAATGCAGATTTTAAACTTTCTTCTTTGTATGACAGTAAGTAGTAATGTCATAGTGAACAGAAGGTAATGAAGACAGGGAGAATTCCCTAGCCAGACCTATAACTAAGTGTGAGTAAGACTCCACTTCAGGGAACTGAAATTTGAGAGAGTACTGTCAGCACTTGTAGTCCTTCAGCAGGCAGAAATAGCTATTTAGCAAGTATATACATACACGTATATGTATGTATATTTTACCAGATCTGGAATTTCATTGGGTTTAGGAGCTTAGGATGAATACCTTCTATTGATCCAGATTGCCACCTGCTTTATAAATATGATCATATTTTCATAGTAATTTTCACTAGCATCTTTTGTTTTTGTATCATCTATATTTCCCAGTGTCTCACTCCCTCTTCCTCCCAGGGAACCATGATTTATAACAAAGAGGAAAAAAGGTCGGCAAAACTAAATAACACACAGACAAAATGTCTAATATTATATGCAGTGTTCCATCCCTATAATCCCTCATCTCTGCAAAGAAGTTGAAGGAGGTGCCTTCACATATCTCCTCTTTGAGGCAAACTTATTCATTCTAATTTGGAAGCATGTAGTTTCTACTGATTTTTTAATGTTATTCCTTCCATTTATATCATTGTACTTATTATATATTTTGTTGTCTTGGTTTTGCTTACTTCACCTTGTATAAATTTATCCTTTCCAATGCTTATCTATATTCACCCAAGTAATAATTTCTTGTATTTCTTAAATATTCCAATATATTATCATACCACACCTTATTAGCCATTCCCCATTGATGGGCATACACTTTGGTATCAATTTTTTGACTACTGGAAGAAAAATAATGTCGTGATTATTTTACATTTCTGTCATTGATCTTTGTAGCGGACAGCCCTCATCCCTACATGACTCGGTGATGTGGTTAAAAGAAAAGAGTCACAGGAGGTGGGAAAAGATAGACCAGTTCCGTTTATTGATCTGAGGGTTAGGGTTGATATAGACAAGGTACTGCAAGTCTACGTGACATTCTGCTCGACTCCTGTCCCAGCGATCAGTCTTATCAGACTGTGAGCCTAGGGGCATCTCTTTTACATATCTGTTGTTTTCTGTAATTCTCTTGTCTCACAGAAACAACAACATCTAGGGGAGGAACACGGAGAGCCATTCTGGATGATAATGAGCACAGTCTCCAAGAACAGTTTCCCTGAAGGTCTATTCTGATCTTGTCAGCTGCACTCCACCCTGGCCCTCAACAGATCTTCTTAGGAGAAAAATACAGCAGTAGAATCTTTGGGTCAGAGTATGGACATTTTGGTCACCTCGATTGCACAATTTCAAATAGTTTTCCAAATGCTTAGACCAATTCACAGTTCTACCAACAATGAGTTACCATCTTTGCCAAACCTCTGTCATACTGATGATTCCTTTGTTCATTTTTGCCAAGCTGTTAGATATAAAGTAAAACTTCAGTTTTGCTTTGCTTGATGTTTATCTTAATTTTAGTGTTTAGGAAGATTATTTTATATGATCATTAGAGTTCTACTCTTGAGCCATATTTGTTGAAATTCTGTACTTATCGTTGGGGGAGATTACTTTTGGTCTAAAGCATTTTTGTTATTTACCTATTTATCTTGGACATTGATCAAATGATTATTTTCCAGTTAATTTCTTCTCCTCTTATCCTAGTGACACTAATTTTGATCATGCAAGAACTTTTCAATGTCATGTAATCAAAATGATCAGTTTCATGTTTTGTTAATCATTTATATTCCTTCATTGGTTTACAATCCCATCCATTGCTGTAAAAGGTACTTAATCTGATTCTCTTACCATTATTTTTAGGCTGTGATGTTTAACATTCAGGTTCCATACCTGAATTTTGAGTTTAACGTGCTATATGGTGTAAGATACTGGTCTAAATTTTGTAAGAGAGATTTCCAGTTTTCCCTCTAATTCTTATAAAATAGGAATTTTTCATAGGCAATGTATGTTTGGGGGTTATCAAATATTGAGTTAAATGGGATTATTTCTAATTCCACCTCATTTACTCAGTTCCACTGATCTGTTTTTCTATTTTTAAACTACCATCAAATAGTTTGACGATAATTGCCTTATAATACAATCAGATATCCAGAAGTGCTATTCTCCTTTCATTTTAAAATTATTTCTCTTGATATTTAATATCTTTTTGCAATTTGTAATCTTAAAAATTTAACCAAGATGTTAAATGTCTTGCCAAGGGTCACTTATTCAATATATGTTAGAGGAGGAAATTCAATGCACTTTTTCTTAATTCTGAGGCCAGCTCTATAGTCATGATCCTTGGTAGTAGTAATACTTAGTTAATGAAGGAGTCTGTTCTGAGAGTTTACATTTCCCCACCCATGGCTTCACCCTTGTTACCTAGCCTGATCTTGTTCCCTCTCTCATCAAAGGACCTTCAAATTAGGGTTTCTACTCTTTCCCTTGTAATCCTCAACCAGATTTGTCTTTAAAATGTGAGTTGATGGTAGCTTTTGTGCCTGCCCAGTCACCAGAATTGTAAGTTACAGCTCTGTTTTTAGCTTAGATTCTTAGGAACCCAAAGATAACATCTTATGGGCAGGTAAGAGTGGGAGAAAATAAAGAAAAAATAATATTCTGACAATTATGTAGTTCTTTAAAAGCATAGAACTCTTTTGAATGCATTATTTCAATTGATTCACACCTGAATTTCAAGAGACAGGTAAAATAAAGTATTACTTCCACATTTTACAGATGAAGATGCTGAGACTTAGAAAACTCAAGACAGAATTTTACAACTTCCAGAATGCCTTCAAGTCAGCATTTAAAGCCTTTAATGATTTGGTCCTCCTCTATTTTTTCCAGCCCCATATTTTGCTCCCTTTTCCACAATCTGTGATTCAGCCAGACTACCCTTCTCTCTTCCTCACATATGGCACTCCATCTCACGTCTCTGCTTCTGCACAGTCATCCCACATACCTGGCACATACTCCCTCCTCACCTCCATCTCAGAATCCCCTTTTTCCTTCAAGATACAACCTCTCTCAAACTACCTTGTAATTCAATACTTTCTATTTATTTGTATATCCTCTATTTACTCTGTATGTTCTTATATATGTCTTTGTTTTCTTCTCCTTTACAATATGTGCTTTTTGCCCTTAGGGATTGTTTCAGCTGTTATGTTTGTAACTTCAGAAGTGCCTGGCATATGGAAGGACCTTAATAATCACTTGTTGATTGATTGATGGATAGATAAATCACTCCACAAAAGGTAGGAATTGGGATAAAACCAAATGGAAACAAAGATACAATAAACTACATTACCAGAGGGAAAAAAGATCTTTTAGTGACTATGTTGTGTATGACCGGTAGACCTTTTTGAATGGTGAAACAGGATATTATGACATCTATGTAACATGACAAAAGTACAGACATGTTTCTGTGCCTTGCATTGAGCATCTCAGTTGTCATAGTTATGGGGATATTGTTTTGACATTTTGACATTGCACTGTGGCATGGTGACCCAGTGACTCCAACAGCCTGGAAGGACAAGCTGACTGAGTTGATGGTACATTAGGAAGCAATGAAGTGATTCATTACTGATGTAGAGAACAAGGATAGTCTAGAAAGAAAGATATAAGATAAGGAACAAGAAATCATAACGCCTATTATCTGTTTTGCTACTTATTTACTATGTGATCTTGGGGAAGTTAGATAAATGACTTAACAATTCACATTTTTTTTTCAGGTATAGGCATGATATAAATTGTACCTTATATATTTACTCAGGGTGATGGATTTTAGTTACAATGTTGACTTACAGGGTTGTCGTCATTTGGAACTGTAAAGGACCAAGACATGTACCATTCAGTCCAAGGGTTCTTAACCTAGAGTTTATGAAATCATTTTTTAAAATATTGTGATAATTATTTTTAAGTATAATTTGTTTTCTTTGCAATCCTATGTATTTTTTTTATATATACTTAAAAACATTATTCTTAGAATGGGTTCAGAAGGTTCTACAGGCTGCCAAAGGAAACCATGGCCCTGATATAGTCCAACTCTTTCATTTTATACATAAAGGCCTGAAGTCAACTAAGTTTTAGTGACTGGCCTGATCAAGCAATAAACACCTATTTTGTGCTACAAATGAGGGATATGGTGGATAGAGCACCTGACATGAAGCCAGGAAGACTTCAGTACAAATCTGGCTCAGTCACTCACTCTCTTGTGACTCCCAAGAGTTCCCTTAATCCTCTGCCTCAGTTTCCTCATCTGTAAAATAGTGATAATATTACCCCCCTCCCCAAATTTTTATAAGAATAAAATGAGATATTATTTGTAAGGCACTTTGAAAATTTGAAAGCATCATATGAACATTATATTAGTATTTTTGTTAATGATGATGCTACCATTATAGAGTCAAAAGCAAAACAATCTCTGACCTCAACAAGGTTAGATTTTAATCTGAGGAGATAATTTGTGCATGGCATGTATAAGTGACAGATACAAAAGAACACAGAAAATGATCTTGGTAGTCATGGGAGAGATGAATGAAAAGGAAGCAATAGCCCCTGGGAAATAGAAAGGGATCCTAAAGAAGGTGGAACTTGAGTTCCATTTTGAAGAAAACCAGGAACTGTAAGGAATAGAAATGAGAAGGCCAGGTATTCCAGGCATATAAAAGCCAAAGGTCACAGGGCTCAGTGAAGGGAGATACCATTTATATGAAAAGTACATTTTTATATCATGTCAAAATGTCCTTGGTACTCAGCTATTTTAAAACTGCTGCTACAAACTCAGCAAGAAATAAGAAAAAGCTCTCAATTACTTTATGCCGGCTCTAATAGCAGAACAAGATTTTGTTTTCAAGATAATTTCATGAACTTGAATGAATATTGAACTACTCTCCAAAGCCATGGCTTCCACCAAGTACCTACTTAGCCTACCCCATGACTTACCTGGCAAATCCTACCAGATCCACATGGGAAAATAAAATCTTGGCACCTGCTCCAAACCTATTCTGTCTCAGATTACCTGAGACTAGGAGTATTTTGGAGCTGACACCTTCTTGGGAAAGCAAACAACCTCAGTGAGATGCAGACAGGCCAGTCATGTAATCTCCATTTGTTCTACAGATATGACAACAAGACAAAATCTTGACATTTGTTCCTATCTCCAAGGTCATCAGATGAAGGACAACCAACTACCCATGATGGCAACCTCATCAAGAGCTTTGTTCTCTGATCAGCCACCAGGGGGCAGAGAAACATATTCTCCCATCATCTCAGCTCTAGGGAATTTAGTAGAGCTTCTGTTGTGATAGCCCCTGTTTGTTTTCTCAACAGCCTGAAGAGCATGCTAATCGAGGGTGTCATAGGAGAGGGGAAGGATGGGATTAAATAACAGGGAAAGCCTTTAAAATGAAAGAGCAGAGTAAGCTCCCCAACTATTTCCAAAGCCTAGCTATTTCCTCTCCAAAGCTGAGCTCCCTTTATTTGACAAAGGATGAGTAAAAAGAGTAGGGGTAGGGGAGAGACTTGGCCACCTTGGGTCCTCCCATTGCCAAATCCTTCTGAGAGTTGGGAGTTTGATGTGATAAATTGCTAGGTTCTTAATAATACCTTTTCATTTAACACACAAACACTGTATTATTATTTTTAAAGTGTCTGTGCTTATTTTTCCTTTGAAACAGGGAAACATGTCGCTTCTCAAGCACCACAACAAAAACAACAATAGAAAAAAACATCTCTTCTATAGAGTGCTAAAATACAGTTTGCATTTTAGTATGGAAGCATGGCAAAGGACATGTTGATGAAGTCAGATCAGACAACTTTTATACTATGAGTGAGGATTTTACTTGTTCATTTCGGCTAGCACCTAGTTCTAATAGGGGGTGATAGAAAAGGGGAGAAAAAGCTAAACATTTTATGGTTCGCGAAACTTCAAAAGACAAATTCATCACTATATGTGCTATTAATTCAGTTTAATTCAATACAATAAGCGGGTACTAAATGCCTACTATGTGTCAGGCAGTGTACCAGGTGCTAAGAGGAAATAGTCCTTAGCCTGAGGAGTTTACATTTGATTTATTAGATTACCCATGCCTTGAAGGAAGGGACCATGTCCTTTGTATATAATTATTTATTGTGGGAAAAAAGTAAATGTTTCATGAGTTGAGTTTTATAGAATTTGGATTTTTTTTATAGAATTTGAAAAAAAATATTTGAAGGAATATATGTTTTATTTTTTGACTTGTCTTCACTGTGCCAAAGACAATGCTGGAACCACTGTACTGTGTTCAATAAATAAGCTGACTGACCACTTCAATCAAGGTAACTGTTATCTAGGAAGGGCAGAGCAGTTGTAATTCTATAACATTGTTGATAACAAGAATTCCTTAAAAAGCTCCATGGACTCTAAAGGGGTCTGTGAAGTTGCAAGGGAAATATACATGTGTGATACACACATACACCTGTGTATGTACATATGTATGTATATACATGTGTTGTATACATGTATTTGTGTGTATATCCATGTATGCATGTTTATATTTTATTTATACATATATGTATATAGAAAATTTCTATCTGTATCTTTATTTTCACCAACCTGTAAGCGAAATTTAGTATTTCCTCCAGTTACTTAATGGGGTCCAGGACACACACCAAAAAAGTTAAAACTCTTGGAAGTGGTCAGTCAGCTTATTTATTGACCACAGTACAGATGGTGCCAAATCATTTTCCCAAATGGGACCCAACATGTGATTCATAATGAAGCCTGCTAGAAGGACAGCAGAAAGGCCTAGGATGTTCTCAGGGAGGAAACTTCTTTTATCTGAGGCTTGCATGATTCAAAGGCAAGGCCTTCTGGCAAGAGATCCAAGGGACAGAAGCAGAAACGACCGACAATCGGGGCCTCACTTTAACCAATGTCCTCACAGGCTTTCACTGTGGTATCCGAGTCATAACACACAAAGGCTGACCCCAGCAGTATCTTCCGTTTTCCCTCATGGAAAGGTGCATTTCTTTGTAATGAGAGCTTGAACACTACTCAACTATTCTTTGAGGCAATCGTAGACATCAGCAGGCTCAGACATTAACAAGCTTAAAAGGTATTACCTGTCTCGTCTTACCAGGAGGTTTACACTGACTGTAGGGGTTTCACATCTCTCTTGTACTTTCATGAGGGAATTAGTTAAAATTGCCAAGGTGGAAAGTATTTGATTTAGATTAATTTTCCTTTGCCAAGCAGCAGAGACTCATCACTCTCATTGGCTGGTCGGCCCATACTGCCCTTAATGCTTTAAAGGTACCCTCAGGGGGTGGGGAAAGCCTTCAGTTCAAAGCGCTTGATGGATGGCCACAGTGGGCTGTTACTATCTTTTGAAAAACCCAGGTGAATAACCTGGGAAAAAAGATATTCTACCAAGGGAGTGGTGTCCCTATAGAATCTGAGTGGGCATGGCTTCATTCAATGTAACTCATGCAATGTCTTGATCAGGGTGTGGGATATTCACGAGAATCAAGT
>CM053769.1:55806096-55818423 GCA_028658325.1 Potorous gilbertii
TCATGCAATGTCTTGATCAGGGTGTGGGATATTCACGAGAATCAAGTGGGATGTTGGTGACCTTCATTCTTTTTTGCACAATGTTCTATTGATTAATTTTTTGAACATTATTATAATTTCCCAAGGCTCTCATCACTACACACACTACACACAAACAAAGAGCAATTAAGCAAAGGAAATTAATTTACTGACCACACCTGACAACATATGTACATGAATATATATGTACACACATATATACGTGTATGTTTATGTAAAATGTGTATGCATGTGTATGTACATATATACATACACATACATACACACACACACATATATATTCAAATCTAATCTCAGATACTTGCTAGCTATGTGACCCTGGGACCTTGTGCAAGTCACTTGACCATGTTTGCCTCAGTTTCCCCATCTGTAAAATGAGCTGGAGAAGGGAAAGGCAAACCACTCCAGTATCTTTGCCAAGAAAACTCCAAATGGGGTCACAAAGAGTCAGAAATAACTGAAAGAGAAATGAAAATCCACATTCTTTCTACTGAGAGAAGAACTGTTTTGTTACCAGTCCACTAGAATGATGGTCATCCTGTTGATCTCAGTCAATCAATCAAAAACACTGATTAAGTGCTCACTCTTTACCAAACACTGTGCTAAGTGCTAAAAATACAAAAAAAGGAAAAATCATCCCTATCTTCAAGGAGCTTATATGCTAATGAGAGACAACATGTAAATGACTAGTTGCATATACGTACAGAATAGATGGGAGGTAATATTACAGGAGAAGGTACTAATATATAAGGGAAGCAATAACAGCTTTGTGTTGAATATGGGATTTCAGCTGAACCTTGAAAGAGGAAAAGGCTGCCCAGAGGCAGAGAGCTCTCCAGGTGGAGGTGGGGGACAAGGCAGTCAATGCTAAGGCCCACAACAGGACATCTAGGGCTGTGATTGAGAAACAGCAAATAGGTCAGTGTAATGGGATTAAAGAGTACAAGGTGGGTACTATAAGAACATTGACAGGGTAAGAAGGAGCCAGGTTATGCAGAGTTTTTACTACTAAAACGAGGATGACATATTTGCTTTTGGAGGCAATAGGGAGCCACTGGAGTTTATTGAGTAGGAGGTGACATAGTCTAAATTGTACTTAAGGAAAATCACTTGGGCAGTTTAGTAGAAGATGTATGGGAGAGGAGGGAGACTTGAGGTGAGGTTATGAATGAATTAGACAGGTTATGAATGAATGAATGAATGAAAATGCATCTATTAAACACTTATTTTATTGAAAGCTCTGTGCTAAATGTTGAAGATACAAATAAAAAAAAAGACAGTTCCTACTCCTCACTGAGTTTTCCTCTTACCTGGAGGAGACAGTAAATAGAGAACATATCAGCTGCAAAGTAAGATGGAAAAGCATCTTCTTTAGTGTCATTTCCATTAATACACACACATATAATATGTGTATGTATATACATACATATACATATATACACATAGAGAGAGACAGAAAGACAAAGAGACAGAGAAAAAAAGGGAGAGAGAGAGAGAAAAAGAGAGAGAGAGAGAAAGAGAGAGAGAGGGAAAGTGAGAGAGACACAGAGAGAGAGACAGAGAGAAAAAGAGAGAGAGGGAGAGATGTGAGAGCAGGGTCTGAAAGGTGCTACTACTCTTAAGCCAACTCTTGGATTTATCTACCTATTGGCAGCAGTTGATCAGCAGCTGGTGTTGGTGACCACGATGAGGGAGGGACATACCAAGACCCTTACCCACAATCCATCCTAACTGATAGATTTGCAAGCATCCCAAAGGTCTAGAGGGTGTGTTGTTACTCCTGTAATTTCTGTTTTCTGTTGCTATTCCTGTAGCAAAGGGCCCTGGACTGGTTCCATTGAGTGTTCAAACCCAAGCCCTCTAACTCCAAATCCAGCACTATTTCAACTGCAATACACTTTCCTCATTGTGGGTTTATTCCATCATTGTCATAGTAACTTGTATTTCTACAGTTCATTAAAGATTTACAGAAAAC
This sequence comes from Potorous gilbertii, assembly GCA_028658325.1. Classification (NCBI taxonomy): domain Eukaryota; kingdom Metazoa; phylum Chordata; class Mammalia; order Diprotodontia; family Potoroidae; genus Potorous; species Potorous gilbertii. The sequence goes on from CM053769.1 coordinate 55,808,111, forward strand.
TTCTTTAAAATCACTCAACTTGCCCACGGTAAATGTCATTGCCAGTACTCAAATCCAGGTCTCCTGCTTCAGAATGGAGAAGTATATAGAGTGATGACTTCTAGGGTGCCTTACTTTTACATTATGACAGTCATTGTTCATATGGTTCTCTAGATTCTGCTTACTTCTGTCTATATTGATTCATAAACAGCTTCTAAAGTTTCTCTCAATTCCTTATATTCACCATTTCTTTTGGTATATTACTGTTCCATGGCATTTTTTTTTCTGGTAATCCCCAAATGATAAGCTTCTATTTTTCCTTCCAGGTTTTGCTACTATGAATATTTTAGTATATATGGGACCTCTGTGGGGTTACCCAGTGTCAGAAGACTTCATTTATTCTCTTAATTCATGTCATTTTGGGGCACACTAAAATTTTTGTCAAAATAAAACTAAATAGATCAAAATTCATTACTATTTTTAAAGACTTTTCTAAATTTGTTAACTAAGAGTAGGTCCTTACAGTGTGACTTTAGGACCCTAAATTATTTTGATTTTTGTTTCATGGAACATCATTGATGTTACTGGGAACTCTGCCCTTTTAAGGAGCAGAGCTTTTTGACCCTGGTCAAGTCACTTGACCTTATTCAGTCTCAGTTGCCTTTTCTATCAAATGAGGGATTGGACCCCATGTTTTCTAAGAATTTCTAAGATTTTGGATCAGTGGATAGGAACACTGAGCTTGGAATCAGGAAGACCTCAGTTCAAATACAGCCTCAGACACTAGTTGTGTAACCTTGGACAAGTCATTTAACCTCTATTTGTGTAGGAAGCAGTTAGGTGGCTCAGTGCATAGAGTATTAGACCTGGAGTCAAGAAGACCTGAGTTCAAATTTGGCCTCACAGTCTTATCAGTTCTGTGACCCTGGGCAAGTCACTTAACACCGTTTGCCTCAGTTTTCTTATCTGAGAATTAGCTGAAGAAAGATTTGGCAAACCACTCTAGTATCTTTGCCAAGAAAACCCCATGGATAGTATTGGTGTGCTATGCCCCATGTGGTCATGAAGAATTAAACACAACTGAACTATTTAACAACAGTAGCAAGCAAAATTACAGTGGGGTGTAAATGGAGAATCATGGGAACTTGGTTTGGAAATATGTCGGGTAGGATTGCCCTAAGTATCACTAAAACTTGTCATGGTACATTAGATATGGCACTGGATTTAATGTCAGGAAGACCAGGGTAACCCCAATCCAGTAAAATGAATGCCAGTTTACACTTAGTAGATACTTATTAAACAATTCTTGAATTGACTGAAGACTTTGAGAGCCGTGTGGTACAGTGTGAAGAACTCTGGGTCTATAGGATGGTGGAATTGGAACTAGAAGATATCTCCAAACTCATCACATCCTCCTTTTTCCTTTTATAAAGAAGGAACATGAGGCTGAGAGGTAAAGTGACTTTCCCACCAGAACCTCTCTCTCCAAATCCAGCCGCTAGCATCCCCTCTTTGCTGTTTTGAGTCAGGAGGCCTGCATTTGAGTTAATCAACTAAAAATATTCTTGTTCTCGTGTCATGTCCACACAGGGAAATAAATATGATCATTTATGAAGTAATTTCATGGGATATTGTATGGAAGTTTTGGAAATGTTGTGGAGAAAAAGAGAGTTTGTATTTCGATAGAAACTAGGGATTTCCAAAGATAAGGTGAGGAAAGAGTATTTTCCAGAAGTAGTGAATCATTTGTGCAAAGATCCAGGATAGGAGATGGAATGTCCTGTATCAGGAGCAGCTAGCAGCCCATTTTAATTAGAATGGAGATTGTATGAAATGACCTAATATGGAATAAAACTTAAAGGTGAGTAGGAGTTGGATTTTTAAAGGATTCTAAATGACAGGCAGAGTATTTTGTATTCTATCCTCAAAACAACAGGAAAACTATTGAACACTTTGGATCAAGGGGTGGGGAATAAGTTATAGCCATTTAGCAATACCAACCTGGCAAATGTGTAGAGGTTAGATTGCAGAATGAAGAGACTAGATGTAAGGAAAACAATTAGGAAGCTATACAATAATCCTGGGGAGTGGGGATGGGAGTCTATACAAGTGCAGAGGAATTCATTGACATAGATGACTAAGAAAAAAAATCAATTAACAAGCACTATTAAACACCCAGTATGTGCCAGGACTGTTCAAAGGGTCTACATATATCATATGTAAATGATACAAAGACAAAAAGTTAAACAGTTCCTGACCTCAAAGAATGTTAACATTCCATGAAGAGATACCATCTACATATCTAAATTACATATAAAATAAGTACAAACTAATTGGGATATGAGGGGTATTAGAATGTGGGGTGGGGAATCAAGAAAGGTTTCATGTTCAAGATGGTATTTGGGTTGAGCCTTGAAGGAAAGAGGTCAAGATTAGGAAGACCTACACTAAAGACATGAGAAAGAATCTGTACAAAGGCACAAAGACCAGAGATAGAGCAACAAGAAATCTAGTTTGATTGGATGGGAATGTTTGAAGGAGATCCATGCATAAAAGACTGGAAAAGTAGGTTGGGTTGTAAAGGACTTACTATCTCATGATGTGGGGAATAAGAATTTGGAACTCAAAACTTTTAGAAAAAGGTTAAAAATTATTTTAAGATGTAATTGGGTTAAAATTAATTTTTATTTTTCAAAAAGTAAAAAAATAGTATTTTTTGTAATGTAAAAAAATTACATTATTTTTTAATAATATTTCATCCTAGTGTTAACAAGGAATCACTGAAGTTTATTGATTAGAGGAGTGGACTTTAGGAATATATAAAGGGTGGACTGAAAAGCAACTGTTTGTTAATAGCAAAGAACAGACTGTGTAAGTATCTACAAATACATACATACATACATGCACATTCATATACATACATATAATGTATTTGTATGTCATAATTACATATTTTCAGTCCAAGACTGAAGAGAGATGGGTGTTTCTGAAATACCAACTGGACCCATTTTTAGTGGTTTATACACATGTAATTAGCAGTTTAATTTCCTCTGTGGCGAAGTTAGTCCTAAGATTTCATTTGCAAAAAAGCACAATTTTACTGCCAGAAATAGGACCGGGACCCAGTCTTAGCTCAGCACTGCCCTCTGCTGCTTCCTCACCAATCACTCAGAGGTAACGACAGCAAAGCATCAGAATTGCAAATTGTAATTGCGTTGCATGGAAATTAATTGTCAGAGAAATGAGAAAATTTAACTCATTTAAAACCATCCTTAATGAGGCTTCCTCTTTTTTGTGAACAAAAAAAATCATGAAAAATTATATTTCTAATAACTGACTTCCCTCCAGTTGCCCAGATAGCTCCTATTATCATATTAGCCTTGTAACAGGTTTCCTTTCACACTACTTAGTGCAATTATGGATTGCATTGACTGACTTTATACAAGGCGCAACAGTACAGAACAAAATTGTTGCAGACAACAGGATCCAGCATCCCTGAAGCAACAGGGTTATTGTCAATGTGTCTTATTCTTCCCAAGCTCAATTTTGGCTTTATATCACAATTGCTTTACAAAATTATCCACTCTCCCTCTCCTTTTTTTTTTCTAGGTGAAGCAAAATTTCTCCTGCTTCTAGGAAACTTGATCATCTGATGCTAAAGTGGAACAAGACTGACCAACAAGTTTGGAGACGTGTCCTGAAGAATCTTGCTAATGAGCTGACAGGTTGCTTGGGATTTCAAATGTTCTTTGTTCTGAGTGTCTGCTTCCAGGTTTCTCCTTTCATGATAATAGGAATGGCTGTCAGTTGTATCACTCTTTTCATTCAGTGCTCCCTGGAGGGCTTAACAAACTAATCACAAATTATATACCCTGTGCAGAAATGGTGTCACCCCATCACAGAAGCACAGCTGTTGGGAATAGGAAGGGCTAAAAACTCTCCAACAAGTCAAGAAAACAGAAAATGTACTTTTAGTCAAAACTAGGACAGACAGATTTGGAAAATCTTTCCTGCAAAGTATACTGTTATCTCCCCTGCCTTGACAAAACCCAGTTGGTATCACTACTACACTCCATAGGGCAGACGTTGCATCAGTCAGTAAAGAAAACATTCCTATGATTAGAATTTTTTTAAAGGCTGGACCTATAATTGTATTGCCATAGGGGACTGTTTATACAGATGTAGATTGGCACCTGTTCTGTGACTTAGAGTTGCTTAGAGGCAGCAACCCAAAGTCACAGAGGCATATATATGTACTAGAAACAGGTCTTCCTGACTTTAAGAGTAACTCTTCTCTGTCACACTAACCTTCATTTACACATACTCTTTAGGGAAATATCAGAAAATCATTCAAATAGAAGCATTCAAATACTTGAGAGCAACTTCTCAAGTATTACCTCTCTTGGGCTTAAAGCAAAAAAACCAAAAAACCAAAACCCCAAAACAACCAACCTCCCCCTCCCCCACAAAACAAAAAACAAAAACAAAACATTTCAGTCACTAGCCCCTGGTTGGAAAAAGGCATAAGGGGCATCAGGTCTTCCCAGAGTCCATGAGATCCTTCTAAATAAGTAGCCACTTACTGTTCAAAGAGAATAAAGGAGAGCATAGGACATAGACCTGGCGTGAAGGTGGTATGGCCTGCAGGAACTATTCTTTGACCTTGCTTGAAAGTGGGTTTTCCGTTGTTGTAGCCTTCATGTTCACATACAACACAGCTGAATAGGCAGACAAGATTGTTCTCTCTTTGTTGATAGATCAATATGTTAAGGACCTATGATTTCATCAGTGTGGGAATTCCCTGCAGAGAAAGATGACCACTAGTCTGAAGCTGATAGATTTAGAGATTTGCCCAAGGCTCAGAGGGGTTAAGTGGCTTGTCCATGGTCAAAGGTACTAGGTTTTAGAGTCAACACTTGAACTCAGGTCTTCCTAACTCCAAATCTAGGCCTTTATCCATCACACCACACTACCTAAAAAGTAGTATCATGGAGGAATAGATGGTGAAAACCAAGCAGACCAAAATATTTGGAATCATATGGAATGCATAGGTACATTGATAAGAAACTGGATTTGCCAAACAACAGAATTCATTGAATACAGGGAAGTGGTCTTGATTATTGTCTCTGTGTTTTGCCTTGCAAATTGCAATGATGACTTACTGATTGCATTGCATCGAGGCCAGGATTGACACAAAGACACCACAGAAACCTTTAATACAGTCTTCCATAAGTTCAAAATGCTTTTTGTGAGCAAGTATTTGTAATTTGTATGGAGATGAAGCTTATCCCCTCATGATGTGACTCTCTTTATGTGAACACATGCTTGAGGAAAAATGGAAGAAGATACAGAGGTCCTGGGTTTAAATCCAGGTGCTAGTTTTTTGAAAGAATGAATACTTGACCAATCTCTCATAGGCGAAATGCTTTTCCTCTCCTTCTGCCCTCTGTTTTTTGGGTAAAATGGCTTAACCAATTAAGCAAAAAGATCTCCAAGCCAATATCCATTCCTCCAACTTTGAATCTATGGATTTATAAAGGTCATACTTGGGATGCCCAGGAGAAAATAATGAAGTAAGAAAAGAATGTCTAGTCCCTCAACTTGCATCTCCCTCCACTTAAAATGGCAATTCACTCCATCAGTCATCACCAACCAGATGGATGTTGTCTTTCTCATTATTAAAATCTTGTCCCAGAAAAGAATAGAAAAAATCCCCACTGAGACATCAATGACTCATAAATGACTAAGAGTTTAGTCATTATCTCGCTCCTGCCTTTTAGCAGAGGTAAACACTTCTAACTTGAAAGAGCAGAACCCAAATGGTAGAATTTGAAGTATCAGTCTTCAAATTTGGGAGGAAGTGTGTGGAGGTTTGGAAAAAAAAAATTCAGCAAGTCTTCTAAACACTCAGAAATTCTACTGCATGAAACCTACTGTAGGCTAGTCCTACCCTGAATCTATTCTTAGCATATTTTTGGTCCATTAAAATAAGTTTAGATTCTTTTTCAAAGGACATCTTTCAATCTTTCATAATTTTTGTGTCTTTTTTTCTGTACCATTCCCAACTCCTTGACAATTCTCTTGAAACAATCCTTAATATTCTAATAAAGTCTTCAAATCTACTGGAGAATAGTAGAAGAATTATTCGTGGGTCTTTATGTGTCCTAGTACAATTAACACAACATAGCATTGTATGTCTGTATTTTGTGTGTCCTAAAGGAAGTGAGATGGCCCAGTAAGTGGAGTACTAGGCTTGGAGTTAGGAAGACTCATCTTTGTGAGTTAAAATTGGACCTTAGAAACTTACTAGCTGTGTGACCCTGGGCAAATCACTTTACCCTATTTGCCTCAGTTTCCTCATCTGTAAAATGAAATGAAGAAGGAAATGACAAATTACTCTAGTCTCTTTGCCAAGAAAATCCCAAATGGGGTCACGAAGAGTCAGACATGACTCAACAACAACTACTACTAAAACTGTTAATACAGCCTAATATTATAATGTGTATTTTAAAAATAACCAGGTGTTTTGTTCACTGAAATTTGGTTTGTGTTCTACTGTGGCCCCCCTCTAATCTCTCTAATCCAATAGTTTCCAATATGGTATATGTAAGCCTTATTTTTCATCCATAATTTGTTATTTTGTAGTTTTTCTTATTGAATTCCATTCTCGATGAATATCGCTAATTTTTGAATTTTGAAGGAGTATTTCCAATCTGGTACCATCACAAAGACAATGAGCATACTTTAAAAGAAGTCTTAAGGTCACTGGTAAAGACTATCAGCTATAGGCCTGACCCCTATGGGATGCTAGATTATAAGAATATAGATTTCAAATTGGACACAACACCCTAGTTCAACTCTCATTTTAGAGATGAGGAAACTGACACCCAGAGATGTTAAGTTATATTTCCAAGGTCACACAGGTAGGAAATAACAGAATTGATCTCTGAACCTCTGGTTCTCCAAATCTATCTCAATTTCTACTGCACTGTGCACGTGGGATGTCCTGTAGGTTGACTGTTTGTCATTGATAAATACCCTTTGAGTGCAGTCCTTCAATTTAGAATATATCTCCCTATCTTGCTGAAGACAATGTCATATTGGATAGAATCACCATCTAGACCCTCACTGGAGTCCAGAGAGATTAGAGCTATTGCTTTTCCCTTATCAACACAGCCTGTCACTCTGGCACAGAAGGAAACAAAATTACTGTGGTATGATTCCAGTTTCAGTGTGTTGGTTGTATTTTGGGATTGTGTTTCTAAACTGACTGTTTGATACAGCTTCTCCTAGTATCCATCAAGTTCAATTTTAGCCTTTAGTTTAAGCAAAATGCCTTGAGGTCACAAGGATTAACATTTTTCTTTTCTGTAAATTTTTAGACCACCTTGGTCCCCTTCAGTCTTCAGATTTCTCCTCTGATCAATCAATCAATCACTCAGTAAGCTTTTATTAAACCCCTACAGGGTACCAGGCATTATGGCACATTCTGGGCAGGCAAATACAAAGACTGAAAAAACCCCTGCTTTCTCAATGAACTTCTATTCTCACAAGATTTCACAGAGTAAGTGACTCCATAATAACACATGCTAATTATTTTGGTGCATCATCATCAAACCCCACTCATTTGAATCCATTCATTCAATTGCTTTTCAGAAACATTCATCCTTTTTCTATGTTAGCTTTCTCTTTCTATTTCATCAAGGATAGCTCTTTGGCTTCTACTGTATCATCTGATAATAGTTCTATCAATGGACTCTTCTGTTAAGAAAGTTTTAAAAATATTGAAGAATTTGACTACTTACAAGTAGTCATTTGTTATCTGCTTTCCTTCCTTGGGGTTGGAGTTGGATATAGGAAAGGATGCAAATAGTCCTTTAGTCTTTTATCCATCAGAATTTTCCCTCCAAAGATCTAACTTGCAAGACTCTTCTTTCCTGAAGTTGTTTCTATTTCTCCAAAATTTCCCTCTTTCCTTTCCTTAAGCCTCTAAATGCAATTGAATGAATTTTAGTTTTCATAATTTTTCACTTGTTAAGAGTAATAGGAAAAAGGGGAATAAAAGGGCCAATTCTCAAAGACTCCATCATTATCAGTGGTCAGAAGAGGATAGACTGAAAGGACATAGACAACAATTGAGCCAACTATGGGACTATTCTGAGTTAGAAGCATAGATCTACCCTCTGTCTTTTAGGGCTGTGTGCTCATGGCAAAGAAACTGTTGACAACCCTTCTATTATTTGTCTATCTGAAGAACAAATCTTATCCTTGCCGAAACCAACTGGTTATCCATGTTGGGGACAATGAAGTCAGAGGTTACTATAGTTATCTGAATTACAGACTGATAGAGCTAATATGGACTTTTCAATCGCCTAGTTTAGTTTTCTCATAATAAAGATGGAGTTTAGAGGAAGAGACTACTGTCTAAAAGAGAACACAACAGACAAAAGCAAACTTCACTTAATGCCTGATGAAATGAACCATGGCTGCAGAAATATTGCCTTCACAGGTAAGATGGAAGGTAAGCAACTACAGTGTCTCCCCCTATGAGTTCTGAGTGCCTCTGGATGCTTCAGTCATGATGGAGTGCCTCCCACCATATCCCAAGCAGTTCCTGACAATGACTACTAAACCAGACACAGGACAATTTCCTGATTATTATTTACAAGGAACTCAGTCATAAAGAATTATAAAATGTCAGTCCTAGAAGGTCCTTCAGATATCCCCTAGTCCAATCTCTTTGTTTTATGGAGGAGAATACTGAGATGCAGAGAGGTTGAGAGATTTCCCCAGGGTCACACAACTAATTAGTAGTAGGATCCTACAGAGCTAAAGTACAATGGCTCATTATCCTCCATGTCTCAGATGCACTCCCAACTCACTTTCATTTCTTAGAGTTGCTACCTTCTCTCAAGGTGCCACCTCCAAAATGAGACCTTCCCTGATTTCCTCTTCCCATCCCACTTGTTAATTTTCTCTGTTTCTGGAAATGAATTTGTATATACTTAAGTGTTTTATTTACTTACATATGTATTTTTTTGTCTATACTTTCCCATTGCCTTGCACATGGCAGGTGTTTAATCAATGTTTGTAAAATTGAGTTATTCCAAATATGAACACGCTCCATATCCTTGAAGAGCATTCTAGAAATCACCTGCCCTCAATGCCTTTAATGCCATATTGTCTGGACTAAGGACCTTGTTTTCAGCTCTCAGGTCCTATGCCAAACCTCTAGTCCTTTTGGATTCTCTTTTCCAGATGTTGTCCAAATGGTGAAAACATAAAATGACTTCCTGCACTGCTCTGTGACATTGGGCATCTCCATGAAGGAAAGAAAACAGGTCACCAGACTGCCCCACAGGTAACACTCTTCTGAGAAGTAAGCACCTTTTTTAGACATTATGATTCTCATGGGCAAGGCTTAGGAGTAGCGCTTACTAGACCTTTGTCCAATGCTCTTTCCAGGTGAAAAGAATCAGTGTATCAGACCAACCGGGTTTTTTAAAGGTATTTCCTCATTATTCTACAGGCTGACTTTGACCTGGATAAATAAAGCAGATGCCAAAAGTGACCCTCACTGCTCTTTCAGATTATTTCCATCTCATTCTCTATCCGAATTTCTCTTTTTCCAATCAGCTCTTTTGGGAGTGCCACAAGGTTGGCAGGTCTAAAACTTCTGATGCCAAATGTCCACACATTAACACTTAGCTTAAGAAAACACATATGCTAAGAAGATTCTTTTGAATTTGAATTTTCCCTTCCTAATGACATAATTACAGAACAGAAATGTTTCAGATCAGTCAAGTCAAGCACTTATTAAGCACTTACTATGTGCTAGGCACTGTGGTGAGCACTGGGTATACAAATGCAAGCAGAAAAACAGTCTCTGTTAATAAGGAGCTTACGATCCAAGGAGGTATGACAACACATTAAAGAAAGCTGAAAGGGGAAGGAGGAAGGTGAGTATTCATGTCATTGGACATGGTAAAGAAGTTAGGAGTGAAACCTGGAAAGGAATGAAGATATATCTTCCCTGAAAATGAGATTCTGGGAAGAACCAGGCAATCAGAGGAAGAAGTTGATGGGATCCTAATAAAGCTGCCCCAGCCCCAATATTCTACCTTCCTTATGGGCCTCACTGAACAATAGGCATGCCCTGATTTGACCATACAATTAGGTTTTAATCATACCACAACCTTTGCCCCCCAGACTCAATACAGCCATTGTCTCTAGCTGGCCTCTGCTCCCAGATTCAATTCTCATATTTAAACAGGTGTGTCTATGCACTCAACCACAACCACATCATCCATCTAACTCAAGACAAGACTATAATA
>CM053769.1:55818523-55831023 GCA_028658325.1 Potorous gilbertii
TCATAATTTCTGTTGTGTAGTCAGTATCACTCCACTATAAAATTATCTGTCTTGTCTTACTAAGTTGCTGGTTCCTCTTGGAACTCAGCCTGTTAGAAGCAATATTCCCCCAAAATGCCTTCACTTGGATTAGAGGTGGTTTGAGTCTAAATTCTTTGAGATAGTCCCACTGCAACAAATTATGACACCACAGCAAGGCTACAAGAGAGGAGAGTGCTTCAAGGAATGGACACCTAGGGTGAAGAGGTCTCTGTGGCATGAAGGAGAGACTGGAGCAACAAAAGGGCTTGCTAGAAAGTAATGAGGAAAAGTACTGCAATGCCTTTAATACAATATGGTATTAAGGTTTGTTGTGGATGACTAGCCCCTTGTAAGCTACACTGAGATGGCTTAGATTGCTTTGCATAACATCTGGAACAATCATATGAACATGTGGCACTTAAGTACTTTTTGACTTGATGACAAAAATCCAATGTATTTTCCTAAGCATGCTACTTTCTTTGTCTGAACTAAGGCGTTAATTTGCTGATCTCTAGACTTTGACATTTTTACTTCACCTTAATTTGATTTGTAAGTATAAAGCCATCCTTCAATGACTCCTATTGCCTACAGGATAAAATACAAACTCCTATATCCTGGTGTCCAAAGACCTTTACAACCTTCCTCCAAACTGCATTTCTGGATTCCATTTGACTTTGCTCCACATATTCCACTCCATTCCAAATATACTGGATGGCTACTGGTTTTCCCAGAAGTTGTCCTAGCCTCTATGGTCACTGTGCTTTTTCACAAGTCATTTGCTTGCATTCCCACAGGTTGAATTCCTTATTTCTTCCTTCAAGGTCCAACTTCAGGATAGTAAGTGAGCCCATGGACCCTACTGAAAAAGAAAAGAAAAAAGGAAAGGAAGGGAAGGGGGAATGGAAAAGCTAAAGGAAAGAAATTTGTTTTGTTTTTACAAAGAAAAAACTGAATATGCTAGAGAGACTTTGATAAGATACCTAGTTAAAAAGAGTGTACGTTTTCTCCCAGCATCCACTTGGACAGGACTGAATAAACCTGGCAAGTGCTACAGACTCAAAGTTCCTCCCCTCTTTGTTATCAGTGACTAGAGCCACCTACTATGCTCAAGTTATGATGGAAGAGTACTGGGGAATCCGAGTATTCCTGGGAAGTCTAATTTTGGTTACTTCAAATATGTGAGTGGAAAAACCCTTTTACTCAACTCCCAGTTGGGAACAACCAAGAACTGAATTTCCAGGAAATCTCTTATTCTCCCCTCTCCTTAAGAGAGAAAGATGAATTTCAGTCTTCAAACTATTTCTGCTTGGATGGAGTCTAGGAACAGTGATCTTAGAGGAGATGTGGTCTCTGTCCATGTTAGATGCTAATTAATGTCTCTATTTTATGTCTGATTTATAACAATAAAATTCTTATTGTAATATTTCTGGTAGTTAAAAGTGAATCGATGATTCACAGAATGGGAAATGAAAAGGGCAAAGAGAATTTTATTTCAGCAGGTTGGGGAGTTGGAGCCCTGAGACAGTTTCCTGGATGTTACAGGAATCCTTAACTGATGAAGTGATCTTTGACATCCAGAAAAGGGTCAGAGTTAGACAAGGAAGAGATTCAGTTCTCTGAGAGCAGAAGGGGCTTAGTGGGTACCCCTTATATTTGAACATGTAACAAAAGGGTTTGATTGACAGTCAATGAAGGAGACGACATGAACATATATAGATACATACAAAACACAGAAAACAGATGCAAGGTAGCATTTTGGGGGGATGGCTTTAGCAACTGGGGGAAACGTGGAAGGCATCAACGTAAAAGGTAGCACTTAAGTGTGGAAAGAAATCAGTGAGTTCAAGAGTATTCATTCCCCAAGGTGGAGGTGAGGAGGCAGATCATTCTAGGCATTGGAGACTAGTACATGGAGACAAAAAATGGAAAGCAGTATGAGGAACAGCAGGAACTTCAATTGGGCTTGACCATAGGTTGCATAGAGAGAAGTAAGGCATAATAAAACTGTAAAGGTAGGGTAGGACCAGATTGTAACAAGCTTTAAATGAGAAACAGACATTTGGATTTGATCCTAGAAGTTAGACCAGTCAGCAAACATTTATTAAGCATTTACTATGTGCCAGGCACTGTGCTAAGCTCTGGGGATACAAAGAATGGCAAAAGACAGTCGGCTTTCAATGAACTCACAGCCAAATATAATATAGAGCCACAGAAGTTTATTGAGTGGGAGATGGAAGGATGAAACTCAAGCTTTAGGAAAATCACTTTGGCCATTATGGGGAGGATGAAATGTATTTAATGTATTTAAGTATAATGTATTTAAGGCAGAATTAGCAGGTGATTATCATAACTCATGTGAGAGATGATGATGTTATGAATGACGATAGAGATTTTGTGAGTGGAGAGAAGGAAGTGTAATAAATATTATTAAAGTAAAAAAAGATTTGGCAACTGATTGGATTTGTGGAGTGAGATTAAAGAATGCTGAATGTTTGTGAACCTGGGTGACTCAAAAGAAATAGAGAAAAGGAATGAGTTTAACAGAAAAGGCATTGAGTGTTGGTTTTGATATGTTGAGTTTGAGATGTCTACAGTACATTTAATTCTAAGTGTCCAATATGAAGTTTGTGATTTAGGACTAAAACTTAGAGGAGAGACTAGGTCTAGAAAAATAGATCAGATAATCTTCTGCATAGTGATGAATGAAATCTCTGGAAGCTGATGACAAGATTCAAGTGAGAGAACATACAGACAAAGGGAAGAGGGGCCACTACAGAACTTGGAGTTTCACCCACAGTTACAGAGTATAACTTGAACTATGGTTCACTAGGGAACACTGAGGAGAAGTATATTAAAGAAAGCATATGGTCCATTAACCTGTAGGTCTGTCAATGACAGGAATTACACTGGTTTTCTCCTTTACATCTCTGCTACTTAGAACAGTGCCTTGTACGTGATAGACATTGAACAAATGTTTGTTGAATTAATTTTCTGGAAATACCCAATAAGACACTGGGGGGGGGGTGGCAAGATCACAAGGCCTTTATTTAACTCCCCCCCTTTAATAGAGGTCTTATTTTTGCACAACTGTACCAAGGTACTACATTACACACAACATAATTGAAGTGTAGCATATAAAATATAGCATGTACTCATTTAAGATGTGCTAGGACTGGAAGGGTCTTCAGAGCTCATCTAAAAACATCTGTCTTAGATGAGGAAACTAAGGACCACTGAGATTAAGTAACATGTCCCACTTGAGCCCAGGTCCTCTTTTTCTAGAACCATATTCTCCTCCTGTACCAACCCTTTCATCTTATTCTGAGGATGAATTCATAAAGAGTCTCCAGCTCCCTGGCACAGTTTAACCTGCTAATGAAAGAAATTGAAGACTGAGATTGTGAGTCCTGGCAGTGGACATCTCACAATGACAATCTTGGAAGACTGACAGCTAGCTGGATGTCTCTCTCTATCAAGAGCTTGCCATACCCAGTCCCTTTCTCCCTTGTATAATCATACCAGAAAAGTGACAAATCCCAGTGGCAGGTGGTACCCTTTAGATCTGAGGTTAAGTGATCAGAGTACATTATCTCCCCTCCCTACCTCCCCCAAATCACCTGCTCCTCACTGTGATGTGCCAGCAGCCACAGCTAAGCACTCAACCATTTAGACTGTTCAGAGAGCTTGCTTTTTTTCTTTCAGTTCCTCAATAATTTCAGCTGGTTAATATAATCACCTCTCCCTCTTCTTTGAGCCTTCTGAAGAAAATACCTAAAAGCAGCTGCATCTCCACTTCTCTGAGATGGCTACATTTCCCAGGTGGGTAAAGAGAGTTTGGACAGAAGGCATTCTTACGCCCATACCTGCTATATTCAGCATCTACATAGATATCATGAAATGAATTAATCAAGCCTCTGAGACTTTGGTATCCATGAGTGAGAGAAGCTAGAGAAAGAAGCATGTTCCATCATTTATTATTTAGCAGTTTAGTTGTATTACCATTACTTCTGTTATCCCACATTCTAAAGTTTGCTTCCTACCTGCCCTCCTGCAATCATAATTTTTTTTAAAGAGAAAGAGATTGTTTTCCAATTCTCCTCCTACTTTCCATCAGTCATGTGACCTCATGTTACATCAAGCTACATTTGATATGACCTGATATGAGCTTCTGTGTAACTAAACCTGATTGATAGAGGAAGCAGGAATGGTCTCCTGAGCCTTGGATATATTGCTAAGAATTGGTTGCTGCTCATCTGCCAGTCCTTACTCAAAACAAGTTAGTGGGGATATTTTTATGAAGTCTGATACCTTTCATTTTCCTTCTCTCTTTTTCTGATGATTGCACAGAAAAATAGGCAGTCTCGAGAATATTTCTACTGGACACTTATTTCATCTGGTGGCATCCTTCCTCCCTCCCCACAAAGATTCCTGTCTAGTGACTTATATGTCAGGATTTACTCTTCCAAGGAAAAGGCCCAATGTCTTTGACTGCACGCCTCTCCAGTAACAGCCTTTGACTCCAGACGAGTGTGAGAGAAAAGGAATGTCATTAGAACTGCATTCAGGGATATTTCAATTGCTGTTGATTGCTCCTTCTCTTTAAAGTACAGATAATTTGCTGTGCAGATTTTGGAGTGGTGGGAATTGCACCCACATCTATTTCCCACCTTGAGATATCTTTCCCTCCCCCTTGCATGTCACCCTGAGTCTGCTCCTCTTCTTTCTATTTGAGTTTTCGGTAATTTTATCAGACATACCCCTTTCCTCTCACATTGTTATTGAATATTTAGACACTATTGCTTGGATTTTGCTCTTTCTGAGCCTTTGCAGAGGCTTATCCACATTCCTAGAATGTACTTAAACCCCAAGCTTGGACTCAGAAAGGTGTGAGACACTTACCAGCTGTGTGACCTAGAATAGGCCATTTAACTACTCTCTGCCTCAGTTTCCTCATTGGTAAGATGACAATAGTCATAGTACCTACCTCCTGGGGTCATTCTAAGGCTCAAATAAAATAATGTTTGTGAAGCACATGGTATAGGGTTTTGCACACATTGGGCATTTAATAAATGTTTCCTTCTTTTCTTCCTTACTTCCACTCAGGCTCAGCTCAGGTATCATCTCCCATAGGAAACCTTTCATGATCCCCATCACTGTCAATTGCCTCTTCCCTCTTTTTCATGTTGTCATTATTCATGGGACTTGTAGCTCGAAGGACAGCAGAGATCATCAGCTCCGCTACTCTCATCTGACAAATGAAGAAGAACTGGAAGTCCAAAGTGATTAACGCATCTGCCCAAGATCAACAAGAGAAAATAGCATGGTCGAGATTTGAACATTACTCAGTTCAGGGTTCTTTCTGCTAAACTACATTAGTAAACTCCTTGAGGGAAGGAACTGGTCTTTTTTTGTATTCTTACTACCTAACACATAGTAGGACAGAGATAAGGACTTGATCTGTGATTTCATCTTACATATTCAAAACTCCCTAGCAAGGAAATTCTTTTAATTAATTCAGGTTGGCACCTTCTCTGTAACTTTCATTTTTAGAGATTTGCTTGTGAAACTGAGAAGCTGAATGACTAGTCTAGGGTCATATGGGCAGTGGTTTTAAGGTCTACTTTTGATACCTATTTGGTTACACAGAGTAGATCCTTAAAATACTTTCTGGATTGTATTGGACTGATGCTTAATGCAATATGCCTTTCCTCATATTGTTTCATTTTCTCTGAAAAACGGCATCAGCCTATTTCATAGGACCAATCAAATCACCCTGTGTAATTGATCCTTTCAGGAAGCTGACCTATTTTCTTTCAGACTTAAATTTTATGTACATATTTTGCAAAGAATAATCAGAACAAATTCATTGGGGGTATAAACCCATGGGTATTAAAAACTAAAACATGTAGAAACTAGAAAAAGGGAAGAGGAGGGAGACTTAATAGAATCAAGGGCTATTGAAGGACAAAATCTCTGTTTCAAGATAGGTTGCAGAAAAAGTCTCACGAGTTTAAAAATGTTCCAGACCTTGTCACTGGTCTACAGTCTCTCTAAAATCTCCAGTAACTTAACAGCTGGTGCTGGAGGCTCTGAGCTGAGTCGCCTCTGAAGCAGCAACCTTGCCTTTAGAGATCTAAAAGAAATTACCCAATTAAGATGTAATGGCTCTCTAGCCTTCCCAGGCTGTGAATGAGAGCAGACATATTTACTATCACAGAATGTCATAAAATTTTATCCAGTTATATCAAATCAGTGGGGCTAAATTAGTCAGTGAGGCCCTGATGAGGAAGATGGTGTGTGCACGTGCACTGTGATTTACGATCATGTTGGATGGTATTGTCAAATGAGATTTTTAAGATGACCTTCCCTGGGGAAAAAAGGAGGGAATAAAAGATGTTATTGAAAGTTTCAGGGAGATGATTACTATGTCTTTATAAGAAAGAAAGATTTCAGAGCAAAAGTAAGCCAGAAAAAAATCAAGCACACACATGTATACATGTATGTGTATCTATAAATCCTTTGTGTACATGTATAGAAACACTCATTTTTCAGGGTTCATAGTGTATTAAATGGTTTTATCATGTCAGAATTTTTAATCCCAATTTAATATATTCATACTTGTCTAGGTTTTTTTTTCCTTTTAAAAAACTAAGTATTATATAAACTTATGCTGGATATAGGACTGTGGAAAGAAAAATCCGCCACTTATCCAGAAGTTAGGACTGATTGTAACTAGGTGGTCCAATTATTCCTCCTCCTCTTTCTTTCTTTCTCCCTCTCTCCCCTGCCTCTCTCTCTCTCTCTCTCTCTCTCTCTCTCTCTCTCTCTCTCTCTCTCTTTCTCCTCTCTTCCTTTCCCCTCCCCTCCTCTCTTCTCTCTCCTCTTCTCCCCTCTCCTCCCCTCCCCTCTCCTCTCCTGTCCTCCTCTCTCTCTCTCTCTCTCCCCCTCATTTCCTTTTCTTTTTTCCTCCCTCTTTTACATGAACAAGTTGATCGCCAAGCCTGTAAAGAGGAGGCTTTCAGTCTTTTGTTTTGGAAGAGAACAGGAGCACAAATTGGTATGAATACAGTGCATTCATGAATCCAAATCATAAATCATCTCTTTCAGTTGCTGTTCAGAGACAGCAGAGAAAGCTTCACTCAGCCAAGATAGACAAAAACATCAGCATCTGAAAGATAAAGGTCAAAGAGAGGCTTGACCAGCTTATTGTGCCCTGTGGAATCAAAGCAAATGTGTGAGGCATAGGGCAAATATATATATATGTGTGTGTGTATACACATGTATATATGTCTGTATATGTATATGTGTGTATATATATTTATATACACATTGCTAAAAATAATGTTCTATGAGAGGAAGAAAGGAATGTTCTTGGTTACTAAAAGGAAATATGGGTGCTCACTGTATCTCTCCTAGGAGTTCATAACTTACCCATTTGTCTGAGAGTTCATTTTTTTATCCATCTAAAATGTTCATGCATCTGCCACCTTTTCTCACCATATTCTATATCTTGTATGTATATGTGTGTGTATGTGAGAGAGAGAGAGGCAGAGACAGAGACAGGGAGAGAAACAGAGAGAGGAAAGAGAGAGAGAGAGAGGGAGAGAGAGAGAGAGAGAGAGAGAGAGAGAGAGAGAGAGAGAGAGAGAGAGAGAGAGGAGAGTCCTAACTATCAGGAAACTTCTCACTTGATTGCCCCCACCCCATAGGATGTGACACATTCCAGAAAGGGCTAGCCACGGTTGTCAGTTTCTCCATGTCTTATAATCCTGCAAGGGAAATATATTTACGAGGCACTTATGCATGGCAGCTCTCATCTTCCTTAAAATATGAGTGAGGGACTGTTTCAGTGATTGAGCACCAAATGAGACCAGCTCTTTGAGCCATCTTCCAAGCAGGTGGACCATTTATATAGTGGACTCCAGCTCTAAATGGGAAGGAAATCTAGGAGCAACTTTTGAGATAAAATCTTGAATTATTTTTGTTTTTTAAGGAGATTATATATTGGCAAAGTAAAGCTGGTAGCATTAATCAATTACACAAATCCTTGACAACTGCTATCAAACCTGAATGTCTTAAAACAACGGCAGTTTTAATAGTAATTCATTTCATTTCCTTATAAAGAGTTTGATACTTCTTAAAACATTCATTTCATCCTTAATGAGAGGAGAATCTAAGAGGTTCAGTGACTTGCTTATGGACAAATGCCTATCTAAGATTTGGACCTGGAAATGAGAATTCCTGTCTCTGGGCTCAGAGGCCAGGGCTGGGCTAGAGCTTTTTCTACTCCACCACAGTAGGTTGGTTTTCATGACCATCTCTGTTGTTTCTGATTTAGGGAAATGGGCAGCCTCTAGCTACTTTTCACTTAAGAGCCCTCAGATTTCATTAGACATTAAGAAGCACCTGCCAAATTAGCAAGGGGACATAAAGACCACTTAAGACTCAACAATTCATAACAGCATACACTGAAATAACCATGCTTCCATGCCAAGTGACTTCAGGAGAACTTTGCAGACTACCAGAGGGTACCAGAACAAGTGGGCAACTTTGGGTTCTTTCAGAAGCCCAAACTTCATCTCAAGTTTCTTTCCTCCCCTAATTAAGGAACAGGAATTAATAATGGCAGAGTAAATGTACTGATAGTGACAAGGAGGACTTCTAAAAAAATATAAATAGATGTTTAGAGCCTGAGTATTCTGTTTTCCTGGAGAAAAAAAATCTGAGTGACTAGACCGTAGATTATAATTGAATGACTAGGAAAGATGAGAGATATAAACAAGATGAACAAGGGAAGAAGAAAGAAAGAAACCCAAAGGTGCTAAATGAGTACCCAACCTGACTTTTGGGTAAAGAAGACAAGGTCTTGGGCAAGTTTCCTAATTAAAATATGTTAAAAAATAATTACAGTAAAATAAAAGCATGAGATCATGGTTAATATATCTTTTATTTCCCCTCTAGAAATAACAGGACTTGTGTCATCACAAAGAATTCACTTCTAACCTTACTGTGTCTGTAGGCAGAGGCTGGTACATTTATCACAGTCCTACATTTGTTCCTCTGAGAAACAGAACTTCCCAAACAACTTTGAAAACAAAGTTCTGAAGAAAAAAATGAAACTATTTGAAGAGCAGAATGCTATTAACTTGATTAATTTAGGCTGCCTTTTTCTATGACCCGAACCTGAATATCTGCTGGACAGGTAGGTAGCACAGTGGATAGCGTGCCAGGCCTGGATTCAGGAAAACTCACCTTCCTGAGTTCAAATCTGCCTTCAGACTCCTACCGACTGTGTGACCCTGGGAAAGTCTTTTTTGCTTCAGTTTCTTCATTTGTAAAATGAGCTGGAGAAGGAAATGGCAAACTACTCTAGCATCTTTGCCAAGAAACCTCGAATGAGGTCATGAAATGTTGGAAATGAGTGAAAAACAATTGAACAGCAGACAACAAATAGGTAGGATGGGGAATAATTTCTACACTCATGAAATATTCATGGATGTTCTCTTCTATTCAACTCAATTTAATTCTGCAAGCATTTATTAAAATCCACCCTTGTGTCAGGCATTATGTTTGGCATTGGAGGGCCACATAGTAAACATTTTTAAAAAAATAATCCTTCACCTCAAGGTGCTTCCAGTCTATTGAGAAGGAAGAACAAACTCACATTTACACCAAGTAAATTATGAAACAATTCAGAGAGGAAAAGAATATTAGTGACTAGAGCAGGGATGGGGAACCTGCAGCTTTGAGGTCACATGTGGCACATCCTTTAGGGAATTTGTTTTGTGAAGGTTGGATTCAGTCAAAGGGCTGCACTTGAAGACCTAGGGGCCACAAGTGGCTTTGAGGCTGCAGGTTCCCCCCCCAACCCCCCCTCCCCAGAATAGAGAGATCAGTAAAGACCTGATGAAGTAGATGGCCTTTGGGTTGTGCTTTACAGGAAGTTTTAGGTTCTTGGGAAAAGGAGGTGAAAAGGTAGTGCATTATCCCCTTTCTGGAATAATTCTGTTATTTTTTTAATATAACTTACTGAAATAACATGCATCAGGAGACACTAGTCAAAAACTGAGTTATCCAGAGCACTTTTAAGAAAGTTTTCTTTTGAAGAAAATAATTCTGATATTTTGCCATTTCCTTAGAGAAACCACATTATATTTTTTAACTTGAGCTATTTTGAGCTATTTTTAATGCTACAGATAAACAACCACACAATTAATAGTAAACTTACTTGTTTTTGAAGCAGTTTATCCATTTGAGTTAGACTGAGTTGGTTTGTACAGTACTTTTGGACAAGGTGGATTTTTTTTAATGCTATGATCTCATACCACACTTGCTGTTGCCTTTCCACGCATGTGTGACTAGGATGCCCATCGCCCACACTTGCACGCTCTCAGCACAATTTGGTATGTACCATTTTTCTGCCCTGCTCAGTTAAAAGTTGGAAGGAGTGCAGCTGGAGAAAGCTATGGCTAGCACATTTTTTATGGGTAAAATTTATGGAGTAATGTATCTACTTTTAGCATGACTATTGTTAAGCCTGGAGATCAACCAAAGTGACACTGAGTATATTGCTTTATCAATTGGATTCGTTCGAGTGAAAAATGCTGATCATGCCATGTCTATCCCTTGGGTGCAGAAACCTTACTTCACTGCTTGAATGGTCGATACATAAAAGTCAAATTCATTATAATTTGTAGCTTTTTTTTTTTGAAGAAGCATGCAGTTCTCAGTACATCAATATCAACTCTTAAATCCACATCGGATGGAGAGGGTACAGCACAGTAATTCAATCTCTTTACACTTAATATGGTCAGGAAGGGAGAATGAAAACAGCCTCTTGTAAAATGATGGAAAAAACAGGATGCAATCATTCTGATGGAGCTGTGCAAAGGAGTCATTTTACACCATCGGTTACCAGGGCAACAAAATACAGTGAGCCCCATACATCTAACAGGTGACATTTTAGCTAAGAAATTGCTTCTTTGGTATTTTTTCTGTCTATGAAAAACAATGTTACCAGCGTTTTCACTTGTCATGTACTATAGGGCAACATACTCCTGCTGACAGACCCATAATGGAAAAATAGAGCAGTTAAATAGTATTACAGTCGAACTTTTAGGATACATGCTAATCTGCTCTTTAGAGAAACTTCAGACATTTTCAAACACCCTGGAGACTCGAGTGACTGGAAATTTCTATGTACATCTGTGCATGTGAGTTTGCGTCTAGACGAAGCGAGAGAAAAAAAAAAACTTGAAGAAAATGTCTCTTCTAATTTTATTTTTTCATTTAGGAAATGTCCCAGTTATCTTTTCATTGAAATAATTACAGAAAATAATTGTATTTTTTTCCATTCGTTATGTATGGTAGAATTACTTTTTAATAAAAATTAAAAGTTATAATAACAACAGCTACCATTTATATTGTACTTTGAGGTATGAAAGTGCTTGACAAATATTACACTTGATCCTCACTATACATGTGACAGGTTCATGCTATTTTTACCCCCATTTTACAGATTGGGAAACTGAATCAGACAAAGGTCAAAAGGCTTGCCTAGGGTCCCACAGCTAGTGTCTGAGGCTGGATTTGAACTCATCTTTCTTACTCCAGTTTATTATTCTATCATCGTGCTACCTAACTGCCCATGAAAGTGTAACAAAGCTATTGGTATAGAACTGCATTAACATTAAACAGATTTGGCCTGATGCTTCAAGACTGAAAAGTGTACATAGACTTTCTCCACACAAAAAGAGATTTTAAGTAACTTTCTCAAGAAAACACAGGTAATTGTTGACAGAAACTAAAGGCTCGATTCCTCACTTTGAGCACACAATGGTCTTTTTTTTTCCTACG
Source organism: Potorous gilbertii (assembly GCA_028658325.1). NCBI lineage: Eukaryota > Metazoa > Chordata > Mammalia > Diprotodontia > Potoroidae > Potorous > Potorous gilbertii. Next base: position 55,830,401 of record CM053769.1, read on the forward strand.
ACCTCTTGTCTTCCTTAGCCTTTTATAAATCAAATTTTAAGCCAGTTTAGACAAATAGTTCTTTCTCTTAGGGAAGGCTCAAGAATATGCTGAAAATTGTTTAATAGCCAGGTTCTCCCCCCACAAAAAAGAAATATATACATGATACACTTTTATGTTTCATCTGGATCTATCACTTTAATAAGTCTAGATCACTTGTTGGAAATGTCAAAAAGTAGGATTCTTTTTTGGTTATTAGAAGAAGGCTATTCAAATACTGTGATTCTATGTTTCTGAAAAAGAAAGAAAAGTCACTAGGAGGCCAAGGATAAAGCAATAATTGCATATGAATGTGAGTGTGCATGTGCACATGTGCATGTGTGTGTATGTGTATGTGTTAGAAGTGGGCACAGAATACCATCAATGATTGATTCCAGTGCCACTTGGGGATCCAGTTGTCATGGGATGTTTAACCCAGAACTATACAGTACACAATCGCTATGCAGTGAAGATGAATCTCCTAACCTGGGAAGAATGAATATACAGGGAGTTGGAAGGAGAAAAACAGTATTTTTAGAAGAGATGGTGAAATGAATATTTGAAGAATTAAAATATGGAAGGTGAAACTAGGGGGCTCACAAAGA
>CM053769.1:55832628-55849250 GCA_028658325.1 Potorous gilbertii
TATTCATTAAGTGCCTACTTGGTGCCTGGCACAGTGCCAGAGACTGAGAGTACAAACACAAAAATGGAGCAATTTCTGTTCTCATTCCTTCAGAGGGGAATATGCAGGAAATTATTTATTTGTGTGTGTGTATACATATAAATACACACACATATATACAGACATATATAAGTATATACAAATAAATGCAAAGCAGTTTGAGGGTAAGGGGCACTAGTAGCTGATAGAGATCAGGAAAGGCTTCATGTAGGACAGGAATTTCCAATCCCAATCCAGAGTTTGCATACCTGAAAGGAGTAAGAAAACCTTGTCACAAGCGTACAGTATATTTGGTGAATACCTTTACTATTCTATTGAAATTAGTTGATTTTTTTTAAATGCTTGTATGCATGATAAATTCTAGGGTTTATTTCATTTCATATTAATAGCAGATAAGGGAAGGTTTATTGAAAGCTAAGAAGCACAAGGCCCTGAAAAAAACTGGGGCCCTCTTTTGTAGGAAGTATTGTCTATAGAAAACCTTGAAGAAAATTAGTGGTACTAAAATAGAGGTGAAAGGGGAGTGCATTTGTGGTTAAACTATTTAAAAAGATTAACGACTTCTGAACAGTAATTTTTTATCTTGTAAAACATATTTCCATATTAGCCATGTTGCAAAAGAAAATGCACAAGGAAAAAGAGGAAGAAAGGAAAGAAAGAAGAAGGAAAGGAAGAAAGAAAAGAAAGAAAGAAAAACTGAAAAAAATATGCTTCAATCTGTACTAAAAGTTCATCAGTTCTCTTTTGTGAGTGGATAGCATTTTTCATCATGGGCCCTTTGGAAATGTCTTGGATCATTTTCTTGGTCAGAGCAGCCAATTCTTTCATAGTTGATCATTGTTACAATGTTGCAATCACTGTGTACAATATTCCCTTGTTTCTGCTCATTTCACTTTGTATCAATTTATATACACTTCTGAGGTTTTTCTGAAACTATACTACTCATTGCTTCTTACAGCATAATGGTATTTAATCTCAGTAATATATCACAATTTGTTCAGACATTCCCTAATTGATGGGCATCCCTTCAATTTCCAATTCCTTGTCCCCACAAAGAAATTTTATAAATATTTTTGGACAAATGGTCCCTTTATCGCTGGATAAAAGGATATTATTTAGAGTTTAATAGCCCTTTGGATGTAGTTGTTCTCTAGAAGGACCAGTTTGTAATTCTACCAGCAGTTCATTAGAATCCCTATTTTCCACATCCCTTCCAGCATTTGTCATTTTCCTTTTCTATTATGTTAGCCAATCTGATAGGTGTGAAGTGGTACCTCAGAATTATTTTAATTTGCATTTCTCTAATTAATAGTGGTTTAGAGCACTTTTCCATGTGGCTATTGATAGTTTTGATTTCTTCCTCTGAAAACTGCCTATTAATCTCCTTTGACCATCTATCAATTAAAAAGTGATTCTTATTTATTTTTATAAATTTATCTCAGAAAAGCTCACTGAAATTTTTCCCCTAGTTTTCTGTCAAGTGATAATTCTTAAAGTCTGATAAGGCCTAAGATAGACCCCTTCTCAGAATAATATTTTTAAATGTGCAAAATAAAATACACACAATTACAAAGGAAACCAATTATAACCAAATGCTGTTATAAAATATTTTTAAAAATTCAAATTGTATTCATGGACTCCAGGTTAAGAACTCTTCTTTTACAGGGTCAAATTCCTACTGATATATAACCTCACTTGGTGGGTCAAACAAAAACGACATTTCATTAGGGGTAAGTTCTAAATAACATTTAAGCTAAGAACTTTTATAAAATTAGTCAACAGCAGTCTCTAGGCCTCAATTTCCTTATCTATAAATGTTGAACTACAACTTATCTCACAGGATTTGGGGATGAGTTATTAGCAAAATAATTATATCCTGTAAAAATAAAACTTGATTTTATATTGAAACATTCTACAATTTCCTATTCTAATTTTCATTATGGAATGAAAGTGACCTTAGATCCTTGAAAGCTGTACTAGTCAAGTGCATTCTTTGGCAAGTTCTATCATTTTGAAAGTTCCAGAAATAGGAGGAATATGCATTTCCAAGAACAGCCTAGGTAAATAAAAAGATGCTTATTGCCAGTATATTGACCACTAAATGATGTATTGCCAAGACAGTTCACAAAATCCAAGTTATAATAAAATTCATTTCTAAAACACCACACAAGAAAATATAATATTCCAAAACTTCTTTGGAAAGGTAAAATAGGGAAGTTGGCAAAGTGTATCTGTACCCAAAGACAAGAAGAAACAGCATTTCATATGATCTCTCAACAACTCATCAGGCACTGCTCATGACAAAAAGAAGCAAAACAGGATAGCATGAAAGTAACTAGTTTAAACACTAACATCTGTTGCAGAGCATGAAGGTGGAGATAAGAACTTGACATGATTCTCCAAAACAAGTCAGCAGATCTTTGATAATCAATATCAATGTGGAAAGGAAACAGTGGGGAATATCAGTATGCATACTATGAAATGTGACTACAGCCAAGAAATAAAGATGGAATATTTAGACAACTTAGAAACCTCCTTCCCGTGCTTCATGAGTATATTTGTCCAGAAGATAATGGGAAGTCATCACCCCTATCATCTCAAACCCCCCTATGCCCCTCCTCCCTCAAAGACAGCTAGGTGGTGCAATGGATAGAGAAATGGACCTGAGGTTAGGAAGACTCATCTTCCTGAGTTCAAATCTGACCTCAGACACTCACTAGTTGTGTGATCCTGGGCAAGGCACTTAACTCTGTTTGTGTCAGTTACTCATCTGTAAAATGAGCTGGAGAAGGAAATGATTCCAGTATCTTTGCCATGAAAACCCCAAATGGGGTCATGTATGTATGCGTGTATGTATTGGTGTATGTATATGTTTGTGTGTGCATGTATGTACATATAAATGTACATATAAATTTATACATATAAATTTTAGAACATCTGGATGGCACAGTAGATAGAGTGCTGACCCTATAGGACCTGAGTTCAAATCTAGCCTTAGACACTAACTAGCTGTGTCACCCTAGGAAAGTTACTTAACCTTATTATCCTAAGCTCCTCATAGGTAAAATAAGCTAGAGAAGGACATGGTAAACTACTCCAGTATTTTTGCCAAGAAAGTCTAGAATGGGGTTACAGAGAGTTGGAAACAACTGAAAAATGACTCACCATTAAAACAAAGTGAAATTAACTATATCTTAATAGGAAATACCTGACTATTGATGTCAGGAATTCTTCAGAATCATCTATGTAGGACAGAGACCAAGATGGCGGAGTATTAGGAAGCAGTGTGGTAAACTATCCTCCACAAACTCCTCCAAAAAGATCTAGACAATGTACCAGATAAAGTCCTTACGGGGAGATCCAGAAAAAATCACTTTTCCAGCCTACTTGGGCATGGTGAGACCGGGAGATATGTGAACACTGGGGATGCAGGAACACACTAGGTAAAACATTTTGGCATCTGGGGAGCGGCTCATGAGACAGAGCAGGAGGAGATCCACAGCTATACTGGGAACTAGTAGATACAGAGTGAGGCTCTGCTATAGATTAGAATGGGTACAAACTGGCAGCTTGGTCACTCACTGCCCACTTTAAGGTCATAAATCCAGGGCAGTCTGAGGAGGGAACCTGCTCAGAGAAGTGGTATCCTATGTAGTCATATCCTGGGCTATGTATGCAAAAAGAAGGAATTTCAGGAGGTGTGTGGCCCAGACCCCAGAATCAGAGTAGGTCTCACTTCTACCATTTAGCACAGCCTGCAGAAGAATAATGAAAACATTTATCATAAACCAAAGAGGAATTAACAGTGCTATTACTTGGAACAAACAGAGTCTTCTAACTAGAAGGTGATAGAGGTACAATCAACTGCAGTGTACTCTTGCTCTGCCTCAAACACAAGTCAGTAACTCGTAAGGCTAAGATCATAAGGGAAGAAATCACTTTGCCATGAATCAGACCACTTTGCGAGCACTGAAAATTTGCAAGCCTCTAACCTGTCCCTAACACCCTGGAATAATACAACATTCAATACCCCAAGAAAATAACAAAAGGACAAGCCCAAATTTTCCCTTCTGGAGTGTGGCAAAGCCTAGTCCTAAGATCATGTCTGAAGTCAGCAAATAGGCTGGAACGATGGGCAAGCAAACAAAGAATCCAACTGTAACAAGTGATTGTGGTAGCAGGGATTCTTAAGACAAATACTCAAGAAGAAAATGACTTCAAATCATCTACAAGCAATAACTCAGAGAAAAACATAGCTTGGGCACAAACTTAACTAAAATTCCTGGATGAGATGAAGAAAGAGTTTTTTAAAAATGAGGTAAAAATATTTTTATAAATGAAATGAAAGCACTTGAGAAAAATAAATTAGAAAAAGAATGAGAGATATAGAAGAAAGAATTGGAAAGGGAATTAATAGCTTGGCACAATAGGTATAAAATCTTGCCTAACCAACAAGCTCCTTGAAAATTATAATGGACCAAATAAAAGCCATAACTCCATGAGGCAATAAAAAAATACTAAAACAAAGTTAAAAGACAGAAAAATTAAAGAAAATTTTATGTAGCATTATAGCAAAAACAATCAACCTGGGGAATAGAAGAAGAGAAAAAAGTTTAAGAATCATTGATCTATCTGAAGGTAATGACAAAAAAGAGCCTAGATACCATATTTCAAGAAATCTTTAAAAAGGAAGCTTCCCAGATCTCTCAGAACAAGAGAACAAAGTGGGATAGAAAGAATCCAATGGTCACCCCCTAAAAGAAACTCTAAAACAAAAATACTATTAGAAATATTATAACAAAAAATCCAGAGGTTTCAGATTAAAAAAGAAATAGTTCAAGCAGCCAGAAAGAAAGAATTCAAATACTAAGAACTCATAGTCAGGATCACACACTATTTAGCAACCATCACCATAGAATGTGGGCTCACAGTCAAAGATAACATACTCAATAAAACTGAGTGTAATGTCACAGGGAAAGAATGAACTTTTAAAGAAATAAGGGAATTCAAATATCCCTGATAGGAAGACCACAGCTGCAGATAAATTTTGAAGTACCAGCACAGGAGTGAAGAGAAACATAAAAAGGTAAACATGAATGAACAATGCAATGGACTAAACAAGGATAAACTGGTTACATTAAAATATAGGAAGATGATAGATATGCCTCCTGTGAACCATATCATTATCAGGATTCATAGAAGAAATCCAATTAGAAAAGAAGTAGTCGTGGTTCTTTATGTCTTGATGAGCTTAAGAAAAAAATAGAAAAAGAAGGGAAGAGAAATACACTATGGGGGAAGGAGAAGGATGAAGAAGTCATGATATATAGATTTGATAGAATACTATTGTTCTACAGGTTTATCAGAGTAAAGACCAACCAATATTCCAGAGGATTAATGATGAAACATGCCATGTATTTTCTTGACAGAGAGGTGACAGATACAGAATGCAGAATGAGAAAAATCTTTTTTTGGATAGGGCCAATGTGGAAATTTACTTTGAATGACTGTACTTGTTTGTAATGAGTTTTGTTTTTCTTAGGTTCTCAGTTCAGTGTTGTGGGGACATTGAGATGTGAGGATGAGAAGGCAGATCTTACATGATTAAAATGAACAGAATGTTTTTTTTAAACCAAACAAATCAGAAAAAGAAAGAATCAATTATGTGAGGTCAGACATTAGACCAGAAAAACGATTACAGTTGAGAAGATGTCACATATGATTGCAGGAACTTGAACCTCATCTATCAAAATTCCTTGTCATCTCTGGGGGTGATGGTGTAGAATAGAAAAAAAGGAGAAAATAGTGACTTGATTATCATCTTTTCTTGCAAAAGTGTAACGAACATGAACCCATCTTTCCAATGAAGGAGGACCAGAAAGTCCAATTGCCTCCTTATTTAATGATTACTTGATTTCTTTGCCTTTGCAGACATGATAGCCATGTGCAACACTCATTTATAATACAAATTCATTTCTAAGTCATAAAGAGAGAAAATAGAGGAAGATTATGAGCAGTATCACCACGCAAAATGAAGAAAAACAGTGGAAACAAAAGCAAGTTTACAGTGAGTCAACTGGTCTAAGATGAAACTGAGACATATGCTCCCAGAAACATCCGTGGATGAAACCAGTAGGAGAATGACAGAGAGGTGAAAAAAAGAATTATTTTTCCAGGTTTTTAATTTCATTATCAGACATAAAGGAGCCTCCAAATTTTTACCCAAATAATTGAATCTATAATATGCTATATAAGGAAGGTGAAACTATTCAAAAGAATTTGAAGTTGAGAAAAATGACTAATTGTCTAAGGAAATACATTCTGGAGAAAACAATCTTGAAAATATTGGGTGACTATCATGCAACATATATCAGTGAGAGGAAAAGAATAGAAAAGAATCCTGGATAACCTTATCCAAAAATGATGATGGAGAAAAATATACGTAAAAACTGAAACAGATGCTTACATTCTCAACTTCATAAAATCTTAATAATGAAAATGAGAAGGAAACAGGCTGATTTTGACAAACAATTCTCTGAAGCTGACCACGTAAGCTTTATGAAAGCAATGATCCTATCTTACATTGCTTATGGATCTCCCACGGCATTCAGCACAGCAATGGCATATAGTATACTGTCAATAAACATTAATTACAATTATCAATATAATCAACATTAATATTTTAATAAAAATATCTTAATTTAGCTGTAATCATATTATGAAAATTATATGCTATTATATTTGTACCAGAAGAACTCTAAGGCTCTATGATTTTATGATATGTGCAAGAACCTTGTGATTTAAATAGTTTAGTGTACTCTGTACCTATGATTTCATTGACATAGGGAATCTCTTCTGGTAGGGAAACTCCCTCTACCAATCCAACTATTCTATAATCATTGTTCTTAGAAAATGACCTGGGGCACTGAGAAATGACTTGTCAGAATCACAAGTGCTGGAGGGAGTCTAGACCTGAAACTTCCTCTTCCTGACTCCCAGGAAAGCCAAGCTCTGTATCCATTTTATCACACACTGGTGTACAAGTATTATAATACCCTTTCTAAAGGTGATCTAAAACTGAGGATCAGAAAGGTTAAATCATTTAGCTGACGTTTTTAAAGTTGGTAAACTAAGGAACTAGAAATACAATTTTGCTTTTCTATGTCTATTCGGCAACTGATTTACTACGTAGCCAAATATTTCAAATATACAGTGATCTGATATGTACAGTTTAATATTAATGCAGCGATAAAGAAAGAAACCAATTTGTTATGCATCACCTTAAGATGTGGTGGTATCTAATTTTCAAGTTCCCTGCTGATGTCAAATTTGTTCCTTGAATTATCGGTTTTGTTCAAGGTGAAATTTTGTCAATTTTGTGGGCTTTAACAGAATTACTTCTGACCCTGCTCCCTCTTCTGTGTTTCCTGGAGGAAAGTATTTATTTGATATTGGAAAACAATGGCAATATAGGTCTGTATTGTTTCCCTCTAATGTCAATATTTAATTAATCATGAGTTAAAGATTCATTGGCTACTTTCAGAAAGAGAGGGGAATTAGCCCAAACTCTCAAGTAAAAATTATCCAGTCAGGTAGTTTTTTACATTGATTCCCTTTGCAGTTCTTCACTGGTAATAAGTTATACCTTACTAGCACTCACCTGCTTGGCTTAATTGCTTTACTAGAATTCTTAGGCTACCATGGTAGTCTGTTAGTCTGGGGCAGCAGTATTTCATGGGTTGAAGCCACAGATCATCTCTAGATAAAAGTATTGATGTCGATAAGATGGACCTTTGTTTTAGGGAGATACTTAGGTCAATTAAAAACGTAGAACAATTTCCCCAAAACAACTTCTTTATGTTCAGTTATGCTCCCAGATGATTGTCTGTTTGCAGAATCTATCAAAGTTTTCTGTACTGACAGAGCAAAGTCATGGGTTGTCCAATTGGACTGGAAAAGAAGGTGGACCAGTCTTGTGGTGAGAGTGAGGGAAAACAATGGAAAGCCCAGATCCAACCAAATGAGAAGGCACAGGTGATTTGGGATTATGCAATTCCTTCAAAATGTACTGACGAATGAATAAAGAAAAACTAAATGTTATAGCAAAGCAACTGCTCTAAGAAGAAAGAAGGAAAAACAATTTGTCAATTACCTACAGATGCAGTTATTATTATTCCCTTTTAACAAAAGAAGAAATGGAGGCAAAGTGACTTATCCAGGATCACCTAGAGAGTGGCTGAAGCCAAATCTGAACTCAGGTTTTTGTAACTGTAGTCCTAGTGCTCTGTTCACTGGTCTACCTAATTGCCTCTCAACTTTTCTATCAGCTCATACAGATAAGGCTGGTGAATTCTTCTGTGTAGTTTTATATAAGACTTGTCAATAATATTTTTTCCTTCCTTCTTTCCTTCTTATCTTTCTTCCTTTCATCAAAAAAAAATGCTTCCTAGAGTTTCCTTTAAAAAATTTGCCTCAAAAATAGACAAGAAATTCTGAAATAAGAAAATAAGATCAGAGTAGCTAAGAGTGATGAAAACTAAAGCAGGAAAAGCCAGTGTAATTTATTATGCAAAGATGAATGAAGAAAGAGGAGGTTCTAAAGTTGGTGTCAAGAAAACCTAGGTTTAAGTCCACCTTTAATATATATTGCTGTGTGAGCTTGAAGGAGTAATTAAAACTCTCAGTGCCTCAAGCAACTCTATAGAAAACCAAAAGTTACAGAACAGTGACTGATCTGAATCAGCAGAGGGAAATTTCTCACAAGAAGTTCCCTATATCAATGGAATCACAAGTGTGAACTGGCCCCTCCTCCATCCCACCCCTCACCAAAGCAAAGATAAAAGAAATAAAAAAGATCTTGAATGTATTTTGTGCATTATTTATTCCGAAAATCTTTAGGCAATTTTAACAATGAATTCAGACATCCCCTTCGTGTTTTAGATGTTGCCACCAATTGTACAATGCACTACTGTGTACTGTCATAAGTCAGCTAAAACATGTGTAAACATATGCCCCGTCAGTCATTAAGAAGAAGGGTATAATTACACTTTAAAATGTGGCAAAGCATTTTGGAAGTAGCGTATAATTTTCAAGAGCAGGAACCGTTATGAAACATATCTTTCCCCAAGTGTTTATACAGCCTGACATCTTCAGGTTTGTTCAAATCAAAAGTCCCACTGTGAGAAAGCAGGCCTCAGACAAAGAAGGTAATTTGTTCTGTAGGTGCCACGTCAATGACAGCGAGCAAGAGAGAGAGAGAGAGCAAGGAGCAAGCAAGTATGCCAACCAGGATGGGATCCTGTGTCTCTGAAGGCAATCAAATAATGCACAAGATCCAGCTTAATTGTGAAAGTCATGAATGTTTGACCAGAGTTTGATTTTATGGAAGTCAAACTTTTTTTTATGATGTCCCAACTTTTAATCTGGTGGTCTAGGCTAATTCTTCATTAGTGGAGAGAAGGAAACTGGATGAAAGCAAAGAAAAGATATCTTCAAATCACAGAAAGATCCCAAGGAGGAAAGAATGGAAATTCTTTTTTTCAGATGTTTCTACTTCATTGCAGTTTAAGATTTCAAGACCTGAAATTAAAAACTAGAGAATTTGTATTCGTGTTGCTTCAGCTACTTAAAGAAATATATGAAAGACCTGATCCCAATTTTTCTATAACATTTAGTCTTAGAGATTCATTCAAGATACAATGAGATTAAGTGACATTTATAGTTCACACTGCTATAAAAATATCAGATGCAAGATTTGAACAGGTCTTAATTATATACAATATTTTGCTCATATGAAAAAAGAGAAGCTGCTTGACCTCCCAGAGTCTTGGTTCTCTCATAGAGAGAAACAATAATACCCAATATACCTATTTTAAAATGTTGTTGAGATAGTCAAATAAGACGATAGATAGATGTTATTGTTCAGGCACATCCAACTCTTTGTGACCATATGGACCATAGCACGTTAATACTGTCATTAGGGTCTTCTTGGCAAGGAATGGTTTGCCATTTCTTTGAGACAAACAGGGGTTAAATGACTTGCTCAGGGTCACACAAGTAGTAAGTATCTGAGGCCACATTTGAACTCAGATCTTTCTGACTCTAGACCCATTGCTCTATCCACTGAATCATCTTGCTGCCTCCAAATATATGTGTATATAGATATATCTATATACACATATATAGATACATAGATAGATAATACTTTGTAAACAATAACTATACTTTTCAAGTATTTAATATAAAATGAATAGTATCAGGGAGAAAAAAATTGTTGGCTATTGTTATGCTGTCTATTATAATACTACCCAAATACTTACCCCATTTACAGATGCATATTTATTATTGCTATATAATAATTAAGTGGTGCAAGTGGATAGAATGATGGACCTGGAGTCAGAAAAACTTGAGTTCAAGTCCATATTTAGCCACTTACCAGCTATGTGATCCTGGGCGTGTTATTTAAGCTCTCTTGGGCTCAGTTTCCTTATCTGTAAAATAGAGATAAGGAGAGCTCTTAGTTTCCAGGGCTGCTGTAAGGATAAAATAATATTTGTAATGTTCTTTGTAAACCTCAAAGAGCCATATAAATGCTTAAATACATATCAGTATTTAAAAAATTAAACTATCTGGAACTATAGCTTAGATCGCTGGATTTAGGACTGGAAGGGGTCTTAAAAGTTAATTCATTGAACCTCTTCATTTTATAAATAAGGAAATGAAGTCCCAAAGAGATTAAATGTCTTGCTAAAGGTCACACAAATTCTGGGATCAAGACTTGAATCCAAATCTTCTGACTGTAAAATCCAGTGTTTGTGTTCACTACACTTCTTTGCCTTGCTCTATTAAAATAGAGATTTAAAATAATAATTTTGATTCTTTCCATTATTGCCACTGAGCAAGTTTAACCCATCTTTCCTTTTGTTTTTACTTAGCCTAAATTTCCCTTTGTCCCTTTCTTTCCCCCTCCCAGATAGACCTTCTTTTATATCAAAGATTTTTTTAAAGAAAAAAAAAGGAAAACAAGAAGAAAAAAACAGAAAATTTTGATCAAGGCATTGAAAAAACCCTCTGCCATAACCCTCTGCAATGTTCCAGCCTTATGGACCCTCACTCCAATGCAAAATAATAGAAGTGGAAGTGTCTTCCATCTTTACCTGAAGCCAGGCTTCTTTGTAAAGTTACAACACCCATTTTCATTTGTTTTGCAGTGGTTTTTTCCATTTACATTGTTGTAGTTATTGTGTATCTTGTTTTTCTTTGGTTACTTCAGTTTGTATCAGTTCATGTAAGTCTTTCCATACTTCTTTGTGCAATGCACCTTTATGAGGTTATCCATGATTTATTCGCACCGAGTTTCCTTGCCTAGGATTCCTTCCTTTCTGTCTTCTTTCTACTTTTATATTGCTACTACCTTTCTTTCAGGTCCAGGTCCAGGCCCGCTTTTCCCACAAAACTCTCCTTCATCCTCACTACCGCAGGACTGTGAAGCAAGCAATTGCTGACAGGGTCTGTGCAGAACATAGTATCATGTGAAATATGGTCCCTCCCCTCAAGTAAGTGGTACACATAAACACATTTTGAAAATGCTAAGAACGGAAAAACTAGAATGTGTCCAACCAATGGCACAGAAAGTACTAGAGAAATTCAGAGAAGGCCATTGTTGACTGATTGTCCATATACCCCGATATGTGGGGGTGGGGGTGGTCCATCTAATATACTGTGGTCTCTCCTCTCATTCTTTCAATACCACGAGGATATCCGTAGAGAATGCATTCTGTCCTTTTGTCATCCCTCACTTTCACCATGTGACCAAACCATCTTTCCTTTGAGTAGCAAGCCAACTCAATTCTTAGGGTACAAAGATAAAAACAAAACACAATCAATCCTTGTTCTTCTTGTAAATGCCTTTAATCTAAAACTGAAAGATACATCCATGCAAATTGAATCAGAAACAAGAGAATTGACTTTTAAATGGGCTACAGAGATTGCCTCACAAATATTCCCAGGGGAGTTTGTTTTCTACCGTGTCCATTGACAACAGAAGTTTGGACACTGAATTTCTTGTCAATCTATTGCCATCTCAGGGTCACTGCTCTTTTTCACTGGTGATCTACATTTTCTTGTTGATCTGTCAGAAAGGATTGACCAAACTATCCTGAGAAGGCATTTATTACAGAGGTGATTGTCTCACAGTTCCAGGCCAGAACATGCTATGCATTAACTATATATTGAATGTACATGTATGTGATGATTTCTTATATTCATCCCTTCCTTTTTATGTCAATTCTACCCCATTCCCCAGTTTAGAATTTTTATTACCTCATGGCTAGGCTTTTGGAGCTGTTTTCTAGTAGATCATCTATCTTCTACGCAGTATACCATGCCATTGTAGTGGTCAGCAGTTTCAGTTTCATGACATTTCTCAATTCCATGTCAAAATCCTGAAGTGGTTCTCCATTCCCTAAAAGGGCCAAAGAATCATAGCTCTAGACATGGAATAGAACTCAGAAATCTAATCCAAATTTTAGCATTTTACATAGGTAGAAATGGAACCCCAGAGAGGCTAGAACACACAGTTAATATTGGAGGTGGGATTTGAACTCATCCTCTCTGACCTGAGAGTCAGTACTCTTTCCAGAAGTGTAACCTTGTTATCTTGACATGGAAGACAATCCAGAATTTGGCTGCAGTGTTTCTTTCCAACTCTATTTCCACCAACCCACAAACACAGGCCATTTGCTTCTGTCAAACCGATTTATCTTCTCATCATTCTTTGAACACCCCTTAAATAGAATCCCCTGCTTTCTTGCCTTGAACCATGTCATACCCTTTACTTCGGATGTTCTCCTTTTTATTACAACCTATCAACATCTATAAGAACCTCCCTGGAAAGGCTCAACTTACGTGCCATCTCCCCAAAGGAAGTCTTATTATCATTACATTTCAAGTGTACTTACAAGCTGGCTCTCTCTCTCTCTCTGCAATTTCCTCCAACAAGGATTCTTCGTATCATTAATAGAGAACTTACTCCTGCTACTACTACTACTACTACTACTACTACTACTACTACTACTAGTTAACATTTATATAGCATTTACTATGTGGCAAGTATTGTACTAACACTTTACAATTATCCTTACAAACCCAGGAGGTTGGGTTCTATGACTACCCCCATTTTATAGATGAGGAAACTGAGTCAAACAGAAGTTAAGTGATTTGCCCAGAATCATATAGCTAGGAAGTGTCTGAGTTCAGATTTGAATTCAGGACTTCTTGACTCCAGGCCCAGCCCTCCATCCATTGGACCATCTGCCAATACTATGTTACATTGTAGTTATTACATTATATTTCTCATACTAGGTTTCTCATAAATTCTCATTTATTCTCATATTTCTCATAAATAGATGATACCTATATAACATTTTCCTCTTTGCAAAGTACTCTACTTACAACAACCCTAAGGGGAAGGCAATGTGTATATACATTTTAAGTTCTGGATACATAACTGCATTCAGCAATTAGCACAGTGCCTGGCACACAGTAAGTGCTTAGTAATTATTTAGTGACTGATTGACCTGTATCCCCCATAGTGATAAACAAAGTTGTTCTTCAGTTGTTTCAGTGGTATCTGATTCTTTGTGAACCCCTTTGTGGTTTTCTTGGCAAAGATACTGTAGTAGTTTGCCATTTCTTTCTCCAATTCATTTTACAGATGAGTAAACTGAGATAAACAGTTAAGTGACTTGTTCAGGGTCTTACTGGCTGTGTGCTAAGGCCAGACTAGAACTCCTGACTCTAGGCTTGGCACTCTATCCACTGTACCCCCTGGATGTCTGTGTCTAGCAAAGTACCTTCCAATTAGTTAATTCAGGTAAAGTTCATAGCAGGGTTCCTAGTTCTGTCTCTATATCAGTATGTCAAGGACTTGTGAACTGGCTCTGTAAAGCACAGCATCTCATGTGTATTCGAGTATTGTAGAGTTGTCTGAGGATCTGAGAGGATAAGTTATTTGACCAGGACCAGATAACTCATAAAGTGCCTGAAGTAGAATCTGAGCTCAGGTATTCCAGATTCCAAATTCAACACTTGGTTGATATACTATGCTGTTCTCAGTGGATACAGACATGACTACAACTCAGTTCCTGCCATCCAGGGGTACAATTCAGTAGGGACTATAAGCTGTGTAATTCAAGGCACAATAAAATAAATACATAACAAATAAAACCTTGGAGGTCAGAAGAAGAACTCACTTCCAGCTGAGAGGAGACGGCATTTGGGAAAGCTTCAAAAAGATGCAAAGTTCAACAAGTAAAGAGATAGGGAGAACATTCTGGACAAAGCAAATGTTGTTAGCACAGGCACATAGAACTGGGAGCATTATTATACACTTTGCCTGAATGAATTAATTGGAAGATATTTTACTAGCCATGGATATCCAGGTGGTGAAGTGAATAGAGCACCAGGCCTGGCATCAGGAAGATTCATCTTTCTGGGTTCAAACCTGGCCTTAGACATTTACTAGTACACATCTAGTAAGACCCTGGGGAAGTCTCTTCACTCTGTTTGACTCAGCTTGCTCATCTGTAAAATGAGAGAAGAAAATTACAAATAGAGGTTAATAAGCACTGGATATGTTCAGGGAATATTAAATAATTAAGTTTAGCTGGATTATAGGGTAGAAAGAAAGAAGGAATCCAAAGGAAAGAAGAAAGGAAGAAGAAGAGGAAGGAAAAGAGGAGGAGAGGGAAGGAGGGAGAAAGTCAAGAAGGAAGGAGAAAAAAGGAAAAAAGAAGGGCAAGAGGGAAGGTAGAGCGAAAGAAATCAGAAACAGACAGAGAGACACACAGAGACAGAGACAGAAAAAGATAGAGACAGAGAGAAGAAAGAGAAAGCATGCGCTTTTAGTGTACCAGGCACTGTATTAAGCATTAAAGACATAACACAAGAAACGAGCTAGTTTCTGTCCATGAGGAACTCATAATTTAATAGAAAGAAGGGAAGTATTAGCCAGGAGGAGTGTTTTGGTTTGGAATTTTAGAACAATCAATTTATATGCTTTTTCCCTGGGAATTAATCAATTAGTAAACATTTTCTATTGGCCTATTTCATGCTGAGCATGGTGGTAGGTATTAGTGGGTACTAGGAATATAAACAGAAAGAATAAACTAATCTCAACACTGAAGGAGCTTACCATGACTACTGTGGATAGGATTACTGTTTCTAGAACAAGAAGTGGAAGAAGGTGGAATGTGAATGTGAAAGTTGGGCAAGAAGATTGCTGGATGCCACATTGTGGGTTTGAGGCTGGTTCCAACTCTTCCATATCAGCATAGTATGGTCCCAGGGCGGCATCTGGAGAAAAAGATTTGAGGCAGAAGTAGAGTAGGGTCAGGGGAATGACAGGAAGCTGGCTGTAATGGAAGACCAGGAATGCCAACATAAGGAAATGAATATTGATTAGGTAAGCTCTAAGAAGTGCTTGAAGAATATTCTTTGAGTTAGTAGAGACCTCAGAGACCTTTGAGCCCATCCTGTACTGGATCAAGAATTTCTTCTACAGTATTGCTGACAAGTGGTCAAATGAATGACTAGATGACACACTTTTTAGGTGATTTACTGACCTTCATCTACATGGACTGATTATGAAAATCCTTCTCCCAGAATCAGAATCGAAAGGTCTCCTTCCTGAAAATCCCCACCCAAACATCTACTCTATACATGTATTATAGCTGATGACACACATTAGCTGTTCCCCAGATATCCTTCTATACTTGTTACATATTGTTTCATCAGAAGAAGCATAACCGCTTCAGCCCACAGGAATGTGGGCTTCCATTCAGCTAGAAAAGTGTGGGCTTTTGTAAAAATGAACTTAAATTTTCTTTCTAAGCAGGAGAATCTCTGCCTGTTTAGCACATTCCAGATTTTCAGCCTTTATATGTTAATTAATAAAAGTAATAAACAAGGTAGAGATTTCAATTAGGTCTTTCGAAAACCTGTCCTTTGAGAGAAAATTTTCTGGAGGTTGATGTGAAAACGTCAGACACTTACAGCTTCAGTCCTCCCTGAAGAAAAGTCTGCTTGGAATAAGGAATTCACAGCTCCTTAGACTGTTTTGCTGGCACACACAGAGAGAGCTTCAAAATCAGCCTTGCAAAAATCATTTCGAAAGTTATGGAAGTGAAGCTTGACCCTATAATAGATCTTGAAAGAATGTTTGGCATCTCTGTGGTATCCTCAGCTTTCGATTCTCTCTTATAGATGTTTCTTCAGGCCCTAATATGACTACAACTGGTGCACTTGACTCATAAAATCAGAGAATTTCAGAGCAGGATATCTAGTCCAACCTATAGTTGAAAAAATAATCCCCTTATCACACACCAAAGAAGTGTTTAACTAGACTTTAGCGAAACCACCTACTCTGCTTTTGGATAACTATGCCTTAAGAAGTGTATTCTGATCTAAACTCTAAGTTTGCCCCCCTCATCACTTCCTTGGATCTTTTTTATTACTCTAGGACCAAACAGGTGAAAATCATCCAGATACTTAAAGATAACTATGATGTGCTTCCTCTCCTACCA